>OY992536.1:63222705-63778444 GCA_963921195.1 Pegoplata infirma
TTTAATTTACAACTACCCAAAGGAAATGACATGTAACTAACATACTTAATGGTAAATGAACCTCAACTTTCAAAGTAGAAAAAACGAAAAAGAAAAAAACCAAGTGAGATTACAAGAAAATTTATAATGAAATCTCCAACGGCACTCCTAAGGGGTTTGAAGTAAAACGTATGATGTTGTTTTGTAAAACTTTTTTTTATAATGTAGGGTCGGGTTTTTCTAAGGTGGCTGGTTTTTATACTTAAAAGATTTGTTCTTGGTTGTAACAGTGGTACCACATTTGGAACGCCCGCATGAAAATGCAATTTTCTGTGATAAGTAGAAACTCTCTTGTATATTTTTGATGAAACATTTACGGTGTTTTGTGGAATAACCCAGCAAACAATTTTGCAGAAATTTTAGAATAGAGTGGGGGTTAAAATATTTTTTAAACGAAGGAGTTTTTTTAAGATTAACTATACAAAAAGGGGGGGCTTGATTTAAATTATTTATTAGTTTTAAAACGTATACTAGTTCTTTTTATTTATGATTTTGAATACATGTGGATTCTTCATCAGTGGATCAATACCATTTCATTAGTCAGATTTCCCCTGTATTATTATATTCATTACCTCACTGGCTGCCTGGTTGTCTTGAACATACGTTCTTTCCATTACCCTTAAGCTGTTTTTAGCATTATTGGTTGTTTAATCACCTTAATTTTGTTTGCTGGTATATGCAGATTGTTAAGTACGAAAAAAAACTACTTTCCTTAAGTAGATGAATTTTTTGTATTTAAGTACCATCAGGTTTGTTGTTTAAAATGAAAAAAAAAAAAAAATAGTACTTGGACGGGTACCCATATGTTAAGTATGACCACTTAAATATTTAAGCACCATAGTAGTGTCAAAAAACAATGAATGTTTGAATTATTTTTTTTTTTTTTACAATTTTTCTACAACTTTTTTTGTTTTTAAACAACCAACTTAAAAGTTCATTGTAAAAGTAGGTATTTCATAGTAAAATGAATTTTTATTGTATTTACCTATGTAGGTACATTATACAATACAAAATAGGTAAAGAATATAAAGTTGACTGGAAACGACTCACAGTGGGGTGGATGATACCTAAAATGGCGATTAATACATAGAAGACTTAATTTTAAAATATTATAATTTTTTATTGATGAGTAATCTTAAACACATAAAAACACAGCATTTTCGAAAAAAAAAAACATTGGAAAAAAAAAAATTTTAACCTGTTAGGCGCTTTATTGTTTTTCGGATATAATATCTTATTTCACAATTTTTGCTGTAACTTTGGAACAAAAAGCTTTACATTTATAAATAAAATGGCACATTATAGCGAACTTAATGTGCTATTAAAAACTTAAAAAAGTAAATATATCGTATGTGTTTTTATTAGTATAATTTTAATTTAAAATTCGATTTTTGTTTTTCACTAAATCTCATTAATGTACAAATTTATCTCAAAAAGTCCCGAAACAGAAGATTAAAAATTTTTTATTAATGGATAATCATAATTTAATAAAACGCAGCATTTCAGAAGAAAAATTGGAAAAAATATTTTTACCTGTTAAACTTTTTTTTCTGTTTTTCGGAAAAAGCCTAATTCACAATTTTCGCTGTAACTTTGACATCAAAAGAATAAGTAAATAAATATAAAACAAATAAAATATGTATTCAAATTCTGATTAATTTTTATTAAAAAATAAAAATTGTTTTATTCGACCTTTAAAATATTATGTTTTGAGTGGGTTTATTCTAGCTCGAGGTCATTATTTCCTTTACTAATTAAAACTATGATATTCTCATAGAATAATTTTCAAGAAATTAATTTTTCCGTTTTTAAATTTATTTATGTTGGTAATTTTTTCCAAGACTTAATCGACACGTGTTTCGGGATTTGTCAGATCCCATTGTCAAGATTATTTAGCAAAAAAAAAAAATATGAGAATATCATAGTTTTAGTTGGTAAATGAAATAATGACCTCGAGCTAGAATAAATCTACTTAAAATAAAATATGTATTCTTATTAGTATTAATTCAATTTTAATCAAGTTTTTATTTTTCACTTAATTCAGTTAATGTGAACATTTATCTCAAAAATTTACAGACGAAAATTTTTAAAGGATCAGAACAGAATAATTTAAGGTCTAGTTGATGAGGTTATGTATGGTGTATCTTCATCAAAATCACTCACGCACTCATCTCTCACAAAACAAAAAACAACAAAATCAAGGTTGGTTACCGAAACGAATAACGGTAAGGGTAACGGTAACGGTATCTAATTTTTATTTATTTCGGTAAAGGTAACGGTAAGTGTTTTCAAATCGTTTCGGTAACGGTATGTACCGGTACCGAACCAACCAAACCGGTACGTACCGGTATTATTAATTTAGCTAAAAATTTGAAAAAAGATAGAACTGAAAGCTAAAAATATTTTATAGACCCAAAAACCAGTATAGATTTGATATGATTATTATTTTTGTCATTTATTTTATGATAATTTTCAAATTATAAATTTAAAATTATGTTAGCAATTTGATTTTATTTTTTTGTTCGTTAAAATCCCTTAAAACAGGTAAAATTTTGAATACCGGTACAATACCGGTTACTTCTAATAATTATAACGGTAACGGTAAGGGTAACGGTATTCTAAAAATATTTTTAGCGGTATCGGTTACGGTAACGGTATTCGATTTGAAAGGGTTTTGAATCGGTAACGGTATAATAAGGGTAACGGTAACCAACCATGAACAAAATACCAAAAATATGGAAATTGAGAGTATTTTAACACAACAAGTAAGAGTGATGTGCCGAATCTTCTATACCATCCAAAACGTTACAAAACTACAAAAAAATTTGGGGGGCATTTTTGATAGGGGCTCGGAGGGGGACGTAGGGGGCACTTTCACCCTTGCGATTAATCATTGCAAATTAATTTTTATTTGTTTTTGCACTTAAGTAATACAATTGCATTATTATTACATATTTTTTTATAACCACGCCCCAAAAAGGGTCGGGCGTGCGTGATTTAAAATAACTCACGCACCCATCTCTTATAAACAGTACACTCATGAGCTGCAGCTACATTTACCATACGGAATATAAGGACAAAATAATTTGAAAACAACTTGATTTTTAGTCTTTTTTTTTTCAAATAGATTTTTAGCAACTGGAGTTCTTTCACAAAAAAATTGATAAGTCAAAAACCGCAAAAAACCGCAAACGAACATTCAGGGATTTATTAGATGAAATCATATATTTAAAGACCATATAGGCGGATTTTCACTCTTTCACAGACAAAGTTGTTGAAACTCAATATTTATATCAAAAATACCCTATTTTTAGAGCATTTTTATTATTTTTTTTTTTTAATATTTCCAAAACATTTATCTAAACCAAAAAATTTTTTTTATATGCTCAAATACCTAAAGTAGACTGATCCATTATGAAGCTTTCAATTTTAGAAGTCTTTATACAAAATATAATTACTTGAAATATCAAAATTTTCACTTTAAATCAATGCGCGCAAAAATAATAAAAATAATTGAACTTTAAACACACACTGCAAATAAAGTATACAACTTAGAACTTTGTTTTTTGCGATTATTGATGTTGAATTTTATCTACTTTAACCTGGTACCAAACACGGTTGTGAAAGTTAATGTTCCTCTATTGAATTAATCGCCACTTTGGATGCATTTCACCCCTCTGTGCGACTGTAGGGAACACTTCAAATTTATTATACTTAATACAAATTCATTTATAATGCTTTTTGCGCTTAAGTAATATAATTTTATCACTATTTAAATCATTTTTAATATCCACACCCACAAAAGGGGGCGGGACGAGTGCAGGACTGATAACTTCTACCGACATTAAAATGTTTCATTTGTTTAACAAAATTATAATACAACCTGTGAAGAATGGCATTTTTTAAACGTTGGTTTAATTCCTCAATGGAGAAAATTTTCCACGTGAAAAAATATGCTTGCACTGCTTTTTTTTACCAATACTCAGGGTATTCACCCATGTAGTACATTGTATTGATCAGAAAAATAGGGAATGGGAAGGAGGAAAGTAGGAGTAGTGTTTGTGTGTAGACTTCTGCGGGAACTTGGACTAAAAAACTAACTAAACTAGGACAATCAAAAATAACGACATTTTATTTATTTTTTTTTTGCATTTTTGTTAAACAAATGAAACTTCTTTAAGTCAGAAGGAATTCAAAGTCCTGCACTTAGACCCAGAGAGCTAGAATTTTTTATTTTTTTTACTCATTAAAATAATGAGAAAATGGTATTAATTATGTGCAAAAAGCTCAATAAGTTATTTAACATTTATCGCGACGGGGAGGGTATATTAAATCACACCCCTCCGACCAAGGGGAGGAAATTTTTTTTTCCAAAAAAAAATTTTTGTTTCAAAAGTAATTTCCTTTTAAATAAAGTTTTTTGCAATAATCTTTTTGAAATTGTGGAGGGTATCACTACATTCGGAAAGGTCGAATTTAACTTTTTAACTTGTTTTTTTTTAAGTTTTGTCAATTATTAGTCTTAGGGCGGATTACTCAATAAAAAGTTAGCTGCTAACTGCCGATTTAACAGAGCGTTATGTCAAAGTTTGTATGAAAAAGTTAAATTTAACGGAGAGTTATTTTATAACGGAGCATTGAGTAATCCAGCCTTAATCATTTTAATTGTATACAAAACGAAAAAAATAAGGCGACACGAAATAACTCCCACATGAAATAACTCCCACCTAAAAAATGAAAAAAGTCCCAAAAAAAAACTCCATACAAAGTTGGGAGTTATTTCATTTGAAGTAACTCCCAATTTAGTGGGACTTTTATCATTTTTGTTGGGAGTTATTTCATAATTTTCGTTGGGAGTTCTTTCATATGAAAGAACTCCCACTACAATAGCAATGAAATAACTCCCACTTTTATTGCATTGTTGGTGGATGTATCTGGAACATTTTGACTTATACAATATTATTATTAATAAAATAAAATTTTTTGTGATATTGGTACCAAATTTTTGGACGCAGTGCTTTCTAACAAATTTGTATATTTCAGAAATTTTTGTACCAAAACTGGCAAGAATTTTTGAGTTAAGAGCGCACTGCAGCCGAAAATATTTTCGTTAGAATACAAAATTGTTAAAAAAAAACAGCTCACGTGAAAATATCCAACGCCTTGTGTTTCTCGATAACATAGAAAGTTTTTCGATAACATACAAGATTGTTAGAAAAAAGCACCACAGGTGAAAATTTAAAAGATTTAATTAGCACTTGTAAAAAGCGCCGCAGGCGAAAATTTGGTACCAAAAATCGCCGCGATTTTTGGTATCAAATTTTCGCCTGCGGCGCTTTTTACAAGTGCTAATTAAATCTTTTAAATTTTGGTAACAAACAAATTTGTCGCAAAAAGCTCCACAGGCGAAAATTTGGTACCAAAAATCGCCGCGATTTTTGGTACCAAATTTTCGCCTGCGGCGCTTTTTACAACAAGTGCTAATTAAATCTTTTAAATTTTCGGTAACAAATAAATTTTAATTACAACAGGTTGTAATTCAATCTTTTAAATTTTCGGTAACATACAAATTTGTCGCAAAAAGCACCGCAGGCGAAAAATTAGTACTAAAAGTCGCCTCAAACCGCACATCCAGCGATGTTTGTAGGTAACCGAATCAAGTCAAACAGAACACTCACAATCAGTGTATTTTTGCATGTTATCGAAAAACTCTTAAAAAAATCAGCCGTCAACTTTCGCATTCGGCAGTTATAACATGTTTGTATTGTACCGAAAGTAAGATCAGGATCTTCAATCTCGATTTATCTGATATATGTACATATTTTCCCTTATTGTTTGTTGAATTTTTGTTGAGACTTTTAAATTTTTTTATTGGGACTTCTTTCATTATTAATGGGAGTTATTTCATTGGCACTTATTTCATTTTGTAGGTGGAAGTTATTTCATTGCAGTTGGGACTTTTTTCATTTATTTCTTTATTGGGACATATTTCATTTTTGGTGGGATTTATTTCATTGGGAGTTATTTCGTGGGAGTTATTTCATGTGGGAGTTATTTCGTGTCGCCAAAAATAACACTTTAAAAAAAAAACTTAAGAAAGTTTTCTTAAAAAAAGGATGACAGCAAACAATTTCTAGCGTTTTGATTGCATAAAAACCAAAAAAAAAATACAAAAATTAACACTTTGAAGAAAAAAAACTTGGAAATTTTCTTAAAAAAAATTACAGCAAAATGGGAAATTAACCTGATTGGTCACCGATTTTGTTTATTTTTGGTTTTTTGATAAAGCTTCGTAAATGATTAAAAACAATATTTTTTTTTTATCAATACTTTGGAAGATATGTGCGTTTAAAAAACCGCTTTTTTGACAATATTGACTTTTACACAGTTTTTTAACATTTTAATGCTCGGAAACCGTAAGTCGTAAGAAAAAACTAATGTTATGCAATTAATTTTTAAAGCTTGTTAGATCACAAAATATTTAATTTTTTTAAAAATTTTGGCAAAAAATCAAAAATTTAGCTTTATCACCAACTTTAACAATTTATTGCTCGACAACACAAAAAACACCTACCTCACTGAAATTTTAACAGCGTTAAAAGGATATTCTTAGCTTTTATAAAAAATTTTGGTTTTAGAAATCCATGGTGTCCTTGATAGGATAAAAGGACGTTCAAATATTGTTTTTGAATTTTTTTTTGTTTCTAAATTTAAAATATCTATAATTTTATCAACAATATTGTCACAGAAAGGTTTTTGGTACAACTAACGGCTTCCGAGTAAAAAAACACAAAAAAACTGTCTAGAGCCAACTATTTAATTTTTTGCCAAAATTAAAAAAAAAAAAAATATTTGGCTCTCTAACAAACTTTGAAAATTTATT
The DNA here is from genome assembly GCA_963921195.1 of Pegoplata infirma. NCBI lineage: Eukaryota > Metazoa > Arthropoda > Insecta > Diptera > Anthomyiidae > Pegoplata > Pegoplata infirma. The sequence continues at coordinate 63,229,628 of OY992536.1, forward strand.
TATCAACAATACGAAAAAACACCAATCTGAAATTTTAACAGCGTTAAAAGGGCGTTCTAAAATTTAAAACAAAATTTTGCTTTTGGAAATCCATGGTGTCCTTCTCAGGAAAAAAGGACATTCAAATATTGTTTTCAAAATTTTTTGTTGAAATTTTTAAAAAAAAAAAATTAAAAAAAAAAATTTAAATTTTCATAATCTCATAAATCTACAATTTTTTTATACGTTTTTTCGGACGACTTACGGAGGGTTATTGATATTCGACAAGCTTTAAATTTTTTATCTGAACATTTATAAGTTAGGTTAGGTTAGGGTGGCGGTGTCCGATTGACACCTCGCATAGACCCCTTGGTCCATAGCGGTACCACAAAACTTTTTTCCGCTAGCGGTGCAAGTTAAACACGTTCAAAGTCATTGCGAATCTTTTCAATATCCTAAGATCCATTTGCGTTATATCCTCCAAAGTACCGAAACTTATCTGACCGGTAATGGATCGGCGACTCCTTGCCACAGCTGGGCAGTGACAAAGTATGTGTTCTATCGTTTCATCTACTCCTGGTGAAGCGCATCTTTTACAACTAGCGTCTGAAGTAAGTCCAATATTCTTGGCATGGATGCCGATAAGACAATGACCAGTTATTATCCCAGTCAGAGCTCGGCATTCCCTTCTCGTAAGTGATAGTAGTTCTGCTGATTTTGCATGTTGTCAGTTCTCTCCACCTCCTGTTTGCCTTTGTAACATTGATGGAATTCCGTTTAAGTTTATAGTGTTGAAGTGGTGGTAAAACTGGCACCATGGTACCTAAACCATCAGATCCAAGTTTTGCGAGTTCATCTGCCTTTTCATTTCCCTGTATTCCGTTGTGTCCTGGTACCCATAATAAATTAACCTGGTTGTGTAGACACAGCATCTGCAAGTTCTCGTAACATTGTAAAACTATTTTAGATTTAATATAATATCCTTGAAGAGCCTTCAAGGCGGCCTGACTATCTACGTAAAAATTTATGGTTGTTCCCTTGGTTTCCCTGATATGTTCCACAGCTTTAGTTATGGCAACTATTTCAGCCTGAAATATGCTCGAGTCCAAAGGTAGGTTAAAAGAAAAGTTCTGGTTTTGTTCCACGTTCGTAAAACCCGCGCCTATTCCATGCGTTTGTTTGGATCCGTCGGTAAAGATATTTACGGTGTCTGGAGGGGTGTCCTGCCAGTTAGACCAATATTCTCGAGTTGGAAATCTTATTTCATATTTCCGGTCGAAAAATAGTTTGGGCACTAAGTAATCCGAATCAATATTATTTATATTGTCCATGTTACTGTGTCCAAAATTGCGAAACTTAAACCAATTTGACTCTTTGAGTCTAAGGCAAGCCTTGTAAGCTTCACCTTTCGCAAAAACGTCAATTGGTAAAAGGTGCAATAAGGCGTCAATAGAGTTGGCCGATGTTGTTCTCAAAGCTCCTGTAATACTACATCCCATAAGCCGTTGAAGTCTTTGAAACTGCTTTAGTATCACATCCCTTTCAAGTGCCTTATACCAGACTAACACTCCGTATAGTAAGATTGGTGTTACTACTGAAGTATAAATCCAGTACGTAACTCTAGGCTCTAAGCCCCAGGTACTACCGAACATTTTCTTACACGCGTAGTAAGCATTGTTAGCCTTTTTTATTCTCTCAACTGTGTTCATTTTCCAAGAGAGCTTACTGTCCAAAATCACTCCTAAAAATTTCGCATGAGGGGATTGTGGAATCTCAACTTCACCGACACGAATCTTCCTAAAATTTGGGATCTTATACTTTCTCATAAATTAATGCGATACAAAAATTTATAAGTGAATGCGATACAAAAATGTTTTTCTTATTTTTGAAGAACTTTTTTTTAATATTTTTTTATTGACTGGACATTGGCCACCTTCTATCATAAGGGAAAGGCTCCTAGACGGTACGAAGAGCTGAAAAGGTTTGTCAATGGACGTGCTAACGCAGAAGACCACTGTTTCAGCACCAATGTTGATATGGCATCCGATCCCGGTGACTTGTTTACGTTGAGATCCGCAAGAATCCTTTTGACTGCTCGGCCCCAAAAAAAATCGAAGGCATAGTAAGTATATGATACTCTTTCGAGAACGTGCAGTGGCAAATTATTTTCCGGCAAGAGAGATTTTCTTGCAGAGAGTTTTGTTTTTCATTTTTGCAGCGCCATCAATGTGGCGTCGAGAAAACAAAGTTTCAAATGCCCAACGAGCTTTTTTATACACAAAAATAGAGCGTTTCGGTGACAGGTAAGAAACGCTACGAAGAGTAAAATATGAAAAAGACGCAGACTCAGTAACGTGATCCGAATTTCCGTGAGATGCAAGTATTTTCACTTCATACGTTTCAGGATGGGAAGTGAGGAATAGGTCAAGAGTGTTCCGCGACGGTCCTTCAACACACGCACTGTGTGTTGGCTCATTCACCAATTGCGTAAGAATGAGTAGAGAATATTAAAACCACCAGCAACTACGATTTCACTATTCGGACAACTCCCCAAGGTTTTTGGAATTGAATCGAAAAGGGCACCGAAACCATTAGGGGATTTAGCCAATTCCATGTTTGGAACTCTATATAGGAATCCCAAGTGCAATACGTGTGACCTGATCTGGACATAGGTGAATTATGTTGAAAAATGTCAACTAGCAGCCGAATTAAAGCTTTCTGTATATAAAAAGTACCAAAACTTTCGAGGTGTCCTTACATTTTTGTTCATAGAGCCGATTTTGCTGTTGTGCTTTGTCGTAGATGTCCACGGGCTGAATGTTTGGTATCATTTTCAGGCAGTCCTGGGGTGTCGATCTAATACCACCAGTGACCCACACACGCCAGTCGTTGTACCTTCTGTAGGTTGCAGATTAAAATTTTTCAAAAAAATCGTATGGTGTAGGGTATTTAATGAACTAAACAAGTATATATGTACAAATGTATAAGGTACATACATTAAATAATACAAAAACAAACAATACAGGCTTTTTAAAGTACTTTATGTCTTTGAAAACACTTGTAAAGATACGAGTGTGTTCATTGTATAATATGTATGCGCATAAAAACATATATTGTATTATGGTGGCCTATTAGAACAGGCAACAGAAAAAAAAATAAAAGGCAGGCAGGAGGGCAAGGCAAACCTTAATGTACAATACAATGGTAGTACATTTATAGGTCTGCTTCAAAAAAAAAAAAATCTTAACTATCAACATAGTGTATGTATTTTAGAGTGGAATGAGAAATCTAATTTGAAAGAATATATAATTGTCAGCGAAATTCATGATAACACTGGGCGACACGAATATTTATTTTGATTGTGACAAAAAAAAAATTGAAGAATGCAATTAGTCAACCAAAACTCATAACGGAGATTTTGAAAACAGTGAAATTTGATGTTTTCCTCATAAATATAAACAATTTATCTTCCATATTTTTGGGTCATTTAAGGCCTTTTTTCAAATATTCCTTAAGAACACCTCTAAAACGTGCACTTAAAGGGTTATCATGTAAACACCCTTTCTCCCTTTATTTGGAATCATTATAGTTCCTTTGCCAAGAAAAAAAAATGTGACCTGCGTTTAAAGGGTTAAGGGGTTGTCAACGGTTCGGAGTCGCTCTCCCAACAGATTAAGTTAATTTTGCATAAAAACTTCCACTGGTCCGATTTAAAGTTTTTGAAAAATAACATTTCCGAACCACCCTAACGTACTTATATGATAAACATAGTAAAAATTTTGTTTCAACTAATAACATTTTTAAATACCTGTGATGTACAATGTACAATATACAACATTGTTACTAAGTCTGCACATAGATATTTAGTATGTTACAACAAAAAGTACTTGTTAATATGTTCGTTCACTTCCTCTTAAAATTACAAAAAAAAAAAACTAACATAAAAATAGATACTAAACTAAACCGATCTAATTAGTAAACACTATTAAAAATATAACACAAAAATAAAAAAAAAAAAATTAAAAAAACACAACAACTATGAACATAGCAACATGGATTACATAGTATACCATGAAGGTACAAAATATAACATGGTCGAATTAACAAATACAAAATGTGCAAATGTTTGTAAATTAAATTACTCGTATAACTTTGAAAATATTTAGTGAGAAAATAAATTAGTAAAAAAAATAACACTTTAGTCGAAAAAAATAAAATATTCAAACAGTGAGTTTTGTTTTTAAATCACAAAACATATACATTCCAAGAAATGCAATGAAAAAGAGTTTATTCTAGTTCGAGGTCATTTATGTTCCCCATTATGACGTAACACCAAAATTTAAGATAAAAAAGGAATTGAGTTATTTATAATAAAAAAATTAAATTTATGCAACTTTTCTTTAAAAATTCTCAAGTATACTTTACGCGTAAAAACGTAAAACTCTGGGACACCTTTTCGAATTGTTTATATACTTTTTAAAAGTTTTTGGATTATAAATCATATTTATGCCAAAAAAAGAATATATTTGGTAAAGAGAATTCAACGATTTTAAGATTAAGGCTGCCAATCCCGAAATCCCGGGATTTTTGTCATAAAATGAATCCCGAATCCCGGGATTTTTAAGCTCGAATCCCGTGATTTTTGAAACATTAAAAATGTATGAGAATTTATTTTTAAAAATATAACTTTGCTCAATTATTGTTACATTTACATAAACAAATTAAAACTAAAACTTTTTTTAATTTTCAACGTAGCAGGCCACGAATTTGGCTGAGCTGAGAATTCTACCCATTAAGCCACAGTCACGGAGATCTTTGACCAAAGTTAACAGGTTTTGGCGAAAATTTTCTAAATAACAAAAACTTTGATCGAGGGGCTCCTCTGGTAAATTTAATCCGATTGTCCTCAAATTTGTACCACATAAGTTTTAGGCGTAGGAGAATAAAATTTTTCTCCTTTAAATGCTTTTATTAATTTAAATTTTCTTTAAATTAGTTTTAAAATTATACAGTGCAACAAGCAAAATCGGAATGGGATGAAACCAAAAACAAGTAAAAGTTGTCATTTTCCATAACAAACCCCTCAAGACTTTTTTTTAGATAATTGCTAAATATATAATAATAATTACTTGAAAACTGAATAACTGGCGTATACTTTATTTTTTAATTGCCTTTAAATAACAATCAGAAAAATTAGAAATCATTTTTTTAATAATTACCTTGAAGCGAAATCGACCCAAGGGTTTTCCTGGGAATCAAACCCACGACTCCCTGCTTAATAGGCTAGCACGCTACCAACTAACCCACAGTAGTCTAATATGACATTTTGTAAGGATGACATTTTGTTAAATATTTTTTAAATATTTGTTATTGTCTTATAATATCACTATTTATTGGCATCTATTTTTCTTCTGACGACTTATATTAGTTTTCTCTTTCTAACCTAATTCGTAGACTAATTTGAAAAAATTAACCATATGGTTCAAGACTACATTTTTGACACCTGTCACTTATGTCGAGTCTGTATTAGTCTGTTGTATAGAGTTTTTATATTTGCTAAATAATCTTGACAATGGAATCTGAAAAATTTCAAAACACGTGTCAATTAAGTCGAGCAAAAATGACCAACATAATCTATACTATCTATACTTCTATACTTAATATTATAAAGAGGTAATGTTTGTATGTTTTTTTGTTTGTTTGTTTGTTTGTTTGTAGAAAGTAATCTCCGGAACTACTCATCCGATTTCAAAAAAGTTTTCAACAATATTTAGAGTGTTCCTCCCGGGCGGACATAGGCTAGGTTTCATCGACCACGCCCACTTCTACGCCCACTTTTTGACAAAAAACGTAAAATTTAAAAATCTTCAAAACTACTAAACCGATTTCAAAATTTTTTTACCAATACATACTTGGAATGATCCTTCATGATGGACTTATGCTGGGTTTCATTGACCACGCCTACTTCTACGCCCACTTTTGGCAAAAAACTTAAAATTTAAATATCTTTGAAACTACTCATCCGATTTAAAAAATGCTTTTACCAATATTTAGAGTGCTCCTCCAGAGTGGACATACACTGCGAATCACATCAATAAGGAATCGAGTTTTTCACTTTTTAATCGAATATATCTTTGTAACGAATAAGCGGAAAAATATAAAAAATGCACTGAATATAAATCAAATAATAACAATAATCAAAAGACTGAAAGAAGTCCTTTAAAAAATATTTTTCGGCAAGTTGTTAAAAAATTACTAGTTTTTTATGAATCACTTGAATAAGGAATTTTTTAATACAGACCAAGTAGGACCTGAATCCAATTTGTTATGGATAGCAATTCCTTAAACAATAAAAACAACACAGTTTTGTTTCGAATTTCAATAAAAATGAGACTAACAACAGCTCTTAGATCTTCCGAAAAGAAAAAGTACTGTATTTAAAGTCCAAAGTGTTAAAGGACGTTGAAATCGCGAAAATAATAGAGAGGGGCAAAAATATTGAATGCAATTATTCAAATAACATTAAGAACTATGGAAAAAACATGAATGGGCGAACTAAAATGGCACCAACAGAACGAAATCGACAAAAATTTTAAGAATTCCCTCGAATTCCACGTTGGCAGGTTGCAAAATTCTCAAAGAAAGTGGTGATTTAATGGGTATTTGTACAGTCCATCACGATTAAAAATTAAATGAGTTCATAGTCTGTTGCAAATTGCAAAAAAAGCCACCCCTTAGTTCCAAACTTAAGAAGCATAGATGGTAACGTAAGGAACAGTAATGATGCCACAGTAGAATAGCCCACCCCATACCATAACAACACCTTCTATGATCTGTCTGCTATGCAAAAACGGTTTTTATTGTCTCAAATAACCGAAAACAATTGTATCCGTCCAATGCAACGGTATTATTATTTTTTTTCGTCGGAATAAATTACTTTGAAAAATTTCTCAGACCGTGTCATTGTATTCCTGCCATAGAAAAGATTAGAAGGTACGCAGTGTTGTATTTGATGTATTTTCCAATATGGTGGCAAAATGCTTGTTCTTCCTCATCTCACACGTATTTAATATTAAATTCAATTCTTTGTTTTTAAAAAATGGTTTTTGTCTTTAATTTAATTAAATTAATTGATTATTTTGCTTTATTCAACGTTTTTTTTAAGATAATACGCACAATTGATAGTTTAAAAACTATTTTTCTCTCTTTTGTTGTTTGCTTTGTTGTTGTTCTCCATTATGTTGCATTGTTTTTATTAAACGTCAAAAGTTACATAATGTGCTGTCACTAATACTTATTAAAGCGAAATACGACTCTGTTTCATTTCTATTTTTTTCTATGATTCCTGCATTAAGGCGCTGCTTACAACGCGTGACATTCAGCGATTAGTTTTTGCATAATTTTCGACGAGCTATGAACTCACTTGACTTTTAAACGCGACGGACTGTACAAATACTTGCATTAACGCCACTTTATTTAAGAATTTTGAAAGATGTCGGCGTAGAATTTGGGGGAATTCTTCAAATTTTTGTCGATCTCGTTCAGTTGTTGCCATTTGAGTTCACCCATTCATGTTTTTTCCATAGTTCTGAATGTTATTTAGATAATTGCATACAGCAGTTTTTTTCCTCTCTATTATTTCCGCGATTTCAACGATCTTTAACACTTTGAACTTCAAAGTCAGTACTTTTTCCTTTTCGGAAGAGCTAAGAGCTTTGGGAGTCCCATTTTTAATGAAATTCAAAACAAAACTGTTTTGTTTTTGTTGTTTGAGGGATTGCTATTCATTACAAATTGGATTCAGGTCCTACCTGGTCTGTATTACAAAATTCCTTATTCAAATGATTCATAAAAAACTAGTAATTTTTTTAAAAGTGGCTGAAAAATATTTTTTTAGGGGACTTCTTCCAGTCTTTTGATTATTGTTATAATTTGACATTATTAGCTAGATAATGGTCTCTATCAGTGCATTTTTTTATATTTTTCCGCTTATTCGTTACAAAGATATATTCGATTAAAAAGTGAAAAACTCGATTCCTTATTGATGTGATTCGCAGTGTAGTGTAGGATTTTTCGACCACGCCCACTTCAACGCCCACTTTTGGCAAACAACTTAAAATTTAAATATCCATGCGACTACTCATCCGATTTCAAACATTTTTTCACCAATATTTAGAGTGTTCCTCCAGGGTGGACATAGGCTAGGAATCATCGACCACGCCCACTTCTTCGCCTACTTTTTGGCCAAAAAACTTAAATTTAAAAATCTCCTAAATTACTCATACGATTTCCAAAATTTTTCCGCCAATGCTTAGTATGGTTCTTTAGTGTGGAAAGTTTCATTGACCACGCCCATTTATACGCCCACTTTTGGCACGAAAAATGCAAAATTTTAATATTATGAATATACTCATCCGATTTAAAAAATTTTATCTCCAATATACATTTTGAATGGTCCTTCAGGGTGGACATGGGCTAGCTTTCATCAACCACACCCGTAAAATTTCAAAATCTCCGAAACTACTAATTCGGTTTAAAAAAATTTTTTCTCCAATATTAAGAATGGTCCTAGGGTTCATCGACGTAAAACTTTAAAATAAACGAAACCTTTTATTATGTTTCAAAAATTATTTCACTAATATTTATAAATCTCCTTCAGGGTGAGTTAGGGTAGGTTTCATTGACCGCACCCATTTTAAAGATCACTTTAGGTCAAAAGACTTCAAATTTAAAAACCTTTAAGACTACTCATCCGATTTCAAAACATCCTGAAATCGCCCTTTTCGGAAATTCCGATTTTAATGGAGCAAATAGTTGCAAAGAAAAAACTTTGTAACCTTTTCTATCTCCTGAAATATTGGTCATATAAACTTGGAATGTGGGATCCTCCTGCCCAAAAAATCATTATTTCTTCATCGCATGTTATGGAACGCAATGAATTGGAATTCAATGAATTGAAACGAATATAACAGGGAACGAAATGGAATAGAACGGGGAACGAAATGGAATGATACGGGGAATGAAAGGATATCAATAATAACGATATAAGAGCTCGAAAATGTGTTCAAGAAATTGTTTTACCGGAACGAACATGATTCCGGGCTAAACGGGGCTGTTTGAATTTTATTGTTTGTTTTAAATAGTTTTTATTTAAGACTTCAACGATAAAAATTTAATAAAATAAAGATTCTGCAGGGGACAATCTTAGAAATGGGGACTCTAATCCTGATGCTTCTTTTATTTCGTATTTATTATTACCGGTGACAAAGTTCCGGGCGGGCCTGCTAGTTAAATATAAAACAGAAAAATAGTTTTCTTGAAAATTTTTCTATGAAAATACCATGGTTGTAATGAGTTAAGGAAATAATGCTTTAAAAAAACTTCAAACATTTTATTAAAAAAGAGCCCAACAAACTATTTCTGTAAAATTACTAAATAATCTAATGAAATTTGCACAAAAATATTTTGTACGTTCAGCAAACCGAATCAGTTAAATTACAGAAAAACTTCTATTATCTTCTTAAACTGAATGACAGAGAATTTAGTTAAAATATTAATTTCAGCAGAAACATCTACCAAGTTTGCTAATTCAACTGAAAGTTGTTTTACAGATTTTTCAACAGAGTTTTTCTTCTGACTGTAGTATTTATATTTCTCGTTACAGCGACGTATCCAGGAACTTGAAAACGGGGGGCACAATTTCCAAAATTTTTTTCGTCATCGCCTATTAATATTTCTTTTTAAACAACACCCATAAACAACCCCCCCTCCCAACACGATTTTCGATTTGGAAAGTTAACATTTTTATGAGGGGTTTTTCGTCAACCTTCTTTCCAAAATTGGTATGTGTTTAAAAATTATTTAAAAAATTTTGGAAATTATTTTAAAATATTTGGTTTTAAATGCTGAGTGGCGGTTTTGAATTTCATTATGGCGGATCCAATATGGCGCCTAATTTTTTAAAAATATTACAGATTTGCTTAAAATTCTTCATGCACTGGTTCTTGGAGTCGCTTTAGAAAAATATTAAAACGAAAATATCACCATGTTGGATCCGCCATTTTGAATTTTCAAATTCCAACTTCAGATTCTTCTTAAACGACCACAAAAACCTGTGTTTAAAGAGTTGACTAAGAAACCCTCATACAAAAGAAACAATTCTAAGGTTTTGGTGTCTCGGCTCATTGACCACATCGGGGATTTTGGGGTTAAAAAATGGCGAATTTTGGATTTTTCAGCCATTTCTTTTTAAGAAACTATATGTTTTCATATGAGAATAAATTTTTTTAAATGCCTATCCAACGGGGGCACAACCTTTAAAACATTTGGCTTCGTTAAATATTTTTATTTATGAAAATGTGTAAATTTCAAATCGTCTTTTAAATTTCAGGGAAAACTGTTGGTTCATAAGGATTGAGATACTTCCCTTAATTTTCATGATCCTGATGCATAATTTTTATTAGATAAAAATAATGTTATGTGTTTATTATCAAATTTTACTGATTTTGCGGTAAAATGACTTTTTAGAAACGAAATTATTTCAAACTCTAGAGTTTTTATAAAAAAAGAAATATAATCTCTTCTTCTAAAATCAAAATATTTAGAAACTTGTAAATTTTTTTTTGTATAATGCTCTTTGTGTATAAAATTTTTCAATTTTTCAAATCGAAAAGGGGGGGGGCACGTGCCCCCTGTGCCCACCCCCTGTATACGTCCATGTCTCGTTATATTCGTCTTAAAAACATGAATATTTTATACAAGTAACTATTATATTATAAGACATAATACCCTATTTCCTACAATTAAAAACCTTCAAAACTAGTTCGTTTGTAAGTATAGATAATTCTATCTAAAAAACGTAAATTAATTTTATTTCATTTTTAATCAATGGTTTTTTAACACGTTAAACTGCAATGAATTTTTATTAGAAACGGGGCGTATTTCGTTTTATTTTTTCTTGTCTTGTCTGTTCATGATAATCCAAAATTGATTAGACATATAAAATTTCAAAAGCTAAAAAAAAAAAAAAGAATGAATTGGTTAGACCTTGCAACAATGTTGTAGTTTTTATACCTAATTAAAATAAAAATATTCAATGGAATTCTAATGAATGAGCATGGGATTTTATTTATTTCGTTTTCTTATTTTTTAGCTAGAAAAACTCATTAGTATTTGGTTGGTCACGTTATGTTAAATAACGCCTATAATTAATTTGAAAAATTTATGAAGAAAATTCATATAATAAAGATTTATAAGATACATATTGATTAATTTAAAAAAAAAAAAAATAATTATCTTAAAATTTTTTTATAGAAACTAAACACGAAAAGAATGTTAATAAAATTTTATGGAAACACCTTTTTTTGATTTAAGTAAACTTAAGTTAAACATCGGCAGGTTTGGTAAAACTGCCAAGGAAGGTATCCTCTGGGATCGCCAACGATTTGCAAGAACGAGAATTAGTAGATCCCTAGTAATTAAGCAAACCAATTTTAGTTTAAAAGGCTGGATAGCGGAGAAAAAGGTAGATTTAGTTCACACTCTACCCAGCAAAAATAAATCGAGATTTTGGCGACACAGCATCTTTTTATAGCATACCGAAGCGCATCCAAAGGATGCAGTAAAAGTAAGGGGAAAAAAATATAAATTTTTTCTTAAGATTTTTTATATAAAACTTATAATATAAATAATTTTTCGATAAAAATTTGCACTTGCTTCCTTTTTAATATATTCAACACTGTTTGAATGAAAAACCATGAGTTTTGGACAAAGACACATGATTTGACTGCATTATTATTGCATTATCGGCGCTGCAAAAAGTGCTTCAATCATAACACCTTTAACACATTTTGAATGATGATAATAAGTAGGCCAGATTTTAAAATATTTTTTAGTATTTAAAAAAAAATTTTGAGTACCTGCACCATTTCCACTTTAATTTCAGAAAATACATATTTTATTACAAAAAATGTCCAATTATATTTTAAAAATTCCAATTTTATTTAAAAGATGTCAATTTATATATTGAAAATTTCCAATTGTATTTCAGAAATTTCCTCTTATAGCCAAAAATTTTCATTTCAAAAATTTTCAATTATATTTCATAAATTCCAATTTAAGTTTTTCCAATTGTTTTTTAGAAATAGTTAAATGTGTTTCATCTTTATTCTTCTTAAATCAACTCTAAAAAGGTACATGAATTCACTGCATCTTTATAGCGCTTTTATCAGCGCTCTTAATATACGTGATTTCAGAGCATCTTAAGAGCGCTTTTTCGGTGTATCCAACTAGCGGTCTAAAGTGTAACATCGCCTTAGAGAATCATGCATGAATTCAGCAGGTTTGGATGCGCTCACTGACTCAAGTTTCCTTTCCAAAAGCTGCTGCCAGTTCAGCAAAATTTCTGCTGGGTATGTTTCCCAAGCGATCAGATATTAAAATTATCAGTTTTTCTACACTCAAAATAATACATTAGTACACTCAAAAGAAAAACTCTGTCAAAAAATCTGTAAAACGACTTTCAATTTGAATTAGCAATCTTTTAGCAGATTGTTCTGCTGAGAAGGATATTTTTAGTAAAATCTCTGTCATTTAGTTTAAGAAAATAACAGACATTTTACTATGTTTATACTGATTTTGTTTGCTGAATTTCATTATTTTTTCAAGAAATTTTTTTATATAAAAAAAAAAGCAGAACAGATTGTCAGCAGATTGCTCTGCTGAAATCAGCAGATTGTTCTGCTGAAATCAGCAGATTGTTCTGCTGAAATCAGCAGATTATTCTGCTGAAATCAGCAGATTTTTTCTGCTAAAATCAGCAGATTTTTCTGCTAAAATCAGCAGATATTTCTGCTGATTTCAGCAGAGCAATCTGCTGACAATCTGTTCTGCTTTTTTTTTTTATATAAAAAAATTTCTTAACAAAATAATAAAATTCAGCAAACAAAATCAGTATAAACATAGTAAAATGTCACACATGTTTAATAACTAAAACGCCAGATAAAAGTATAAGCTTCCGTAGCGTAGTGGTTAAGAAGTGTGCTTTCAAATCGGAAGGTGGCGAGTTCGATGCTGGCTGGCGCCGTATGTTTTTTTTTTTTTTTTATTGTTATATTTATTCACCTCTTATGACAGATATTTAGCAAACCGTGTCTGCTAAAATCAGCAGATTTCTCATATGGCTCAAAATGGGTGTATTTTCAGCAGATTTTTCTGCTGATTGGACAGAGAATTTATTTTGAGTGTAGATTTACTAATTTTTTTTTGCTAATGCTGGTTAGCTAACTTTTAGCAAATTTTAAGTTGAGATTAGCATGTTAGCAAAAATATCTTGTAAACTTTATTTAGCACATTAGCAATTTTAAACAAAATTTTAACTAATTTTTTTTTGCTAGATTTAAAATTGAGTTGACCAAATTTTTACAAGCTTTTTTGCTAATATTAGCAAAATAATAATAATTTTTTAATTTTTTTTTATTTTCAGAAAACTTAAAATGGCGCTATCTCGGAAACTAAGCTAGATAGAGCAAAATGGAGGCAATTTTTGGTTCTCGGGCTCTCCATAGTATCGCCGGTTCTTTTCACATATGTGGACCCTAATGGGCCCTAACTTTGGATCCAAAAAAGTTAGCATTCCCGAAAATTTTAAAATGCTCATATCTCGGTAAATATTGCCGACACAACAAAAAGTGTAGCTCTCAACACGTAGAACAAGACCGCAAAATAGTCAAAAGCTCTCCGAGTAATATTTTTGAAGTTATCGAGTTTTTAAATTCTCAAGACCCCAGTGGTCCCTATAATCACGTATCTCAAAAACTAAGCAAGGTAGAGCGAAACGGACACATATTTTGGATTAAAAACAATGACGATTTTTAAGGAACCCAACTAGGTCTAGGCCCATCGGGGTCTGGACCTATCGGGTCCGAACCAATGGGGTCCTCCGATGTGTATGAACTAAGTTTAAAAAAAAAATTTAGTTAACTAATTATTGGCGAAACATTTTTGCTAGCTTTAGCAAAAAAATTGTGGGTTCAAAATCAGCAAATTTTCTTGTAGGTTTACAAGCTTTTTTTGCTAACATTACAGTTTTTTTTTGAGTGTATACCACGCCCTTTCAACACCAAAGTCTAAGATTGCTTTACTTTAAAAAACAAATCTAACAATTTTGGAACTTCGCAATTATATTAATTTTCATAAAAATCGGATGGCGCCCAAGATGGGGCGTTTTTTGCTCGCTCATAATCTATCTATATTAGAGTTCGTTTGGTGACTATGTCATTTCATCTGTTTATCGGATATCATCATTATTATGAAGGATTTAGAGGAGGTAAAAAGAATGCCGGTATTTATTTGGAAAAATTTTCACTCCTCGGGGTGGTTCAAAGCATCTGAAAACGCGGATTTTGAGCTGATTTTTCTGCTGAGAAAAAAACGGCTGAATATATTGCAAATCTGATTTCACCAGTCGATTCTACAGCAAAAATTAATACAATAGCAGTTTTAAGAACTCTTAAAAAAAGTTCCAATAACCCTCTGCTGTGGGGCGGAAAAATCGATTTAAAAAAAAAAAAAAAAATTATTATTTTTTAATCATGCACAACCCATTAAAAAGTTATAAGGCTTCAACTGACCGAAATTTGAAAATTTTTTGGATAGGTCAGCGGTCTGGACACTCGTTTTCGATTTTCCTCATAATGCTGATTCCAAATCTGGTTTCCAAAATGTTTCGTAACGTCAGGTTTTTGAGATAATTGAGGTCAAAATTCACAAAAAACGCATTTTTGTGCATTATTGAGAGCATTTTTTTGTGATGTTTTTGGATGATATTGTGGGATCATAAAACCTGTTCTCGATTAACATTTCGATGCTGATTCTGAATCTAGATATCAAATTTTTCTATCACCATTTTTGAGAGCTTATAACTTTTTAACGGGTTGTGATAGAACAGAAAATTTGGTATCATTTTGATAAGCTGAAAATGCCCTTTAATTGTGCATATTTAAAAAATTAATTTAAAAAGAAAATGGAAAAACCCTATATTTCCGCTCTCTGAGGTGGATTTTTGGAACTCTTTTTAAGAATCGACTGGTGAAATCAGATTTGCGATATATTCAGCCATTTTTTCTCTGAAGAAAAATCAGCTCAAAATTCGCGTTTTCAGATGCGTTGAACCCAGTGTTGGCTACCGTTACCCTTTTAATACCGTTACCGATTAAAAACCCTTTAATATTGACTACAGTTATCGTTACCAATACCGAAATAAAAAAATTTAAATACCGTTACCGATAAAAAACCATTACCTTTATTAGGATTTTTACCGTTATTATATCGGTTTTATTTCGGTTGTCTAAATATTACGCCCCTTATTCATATTCAAATTTAAACACTTTATAACAGGTTTATAAAACAGATTTCCATACGAAATTCGTTTTATAAACCTGTTATAAGTTTGTTAATTTCAATATGAATAAGGGCCTACTTATTTTAAATTTTTTTGCAGACAGAAAACGAAGCAAAATATTTTCAATGTACGTTAAATAAATAATCAAAATTTTGTTCATTGCAAATCGTATTACGTGGACAAAAATGAGGGAATAGGTACAAACAATGATGACATTCTCAAATATTTGATAATTTTGCAGACATATTTAGTCCTGCTTTTAAAGGCGTGATTAGACGAGAGATTTAAAGTAAAAAACAACTCTGTGGTAACTTTTAAAATTGGAATGTCAAATAAAATTTTATTATATATTTTTTACTAACTTCAATTCAGTTTCCACTCTACAAATTATTGACTAAATGTGCGAAAACAAATAATAATATTATGAAAATGGTAAGCAAAAAGAAGTATTAAAGAAATGAGATTTGACAAAAAGTCAAAAGTATATTACCACAGAGTTGTGTTTTACTTTAAATCTAGGGGTTTTCTCTCCCGTCTAAACGCGCCTTAAGAAAATTTTCTTAAAAAAAAATTAAAAAATTTTATTTTAAAAAAAAAAATAAAAAAAATCTAAAATTTTCTTTCTGTAAAATTATTGTGTTGCTAGTTTGTTTTGCTTTGTTTTTGCCCCTGCTAATTTTTTTTTGAACACCATGTCACACCTTCGCACTGTGTCTTTCCCCATCTTCCCCTCCCCCTGGAAATGTATCAGTCAATATTTGTGTTTTGTTGTTTAAAGCGAAAAAATCTTATTTGTTTTTCCGCTTCTTTTATAAAAGTTTTCACACTGTTTTCTGAAATTAGAAGGTTTTTCTGCTTAAATCAGCTGATTTATCTGCTGTCTTATCAGATTTTTCGGCAGAGTCGTCTACCTGGGCTATTCCGACAGAAAATTAGAAAACCGCGTCAGCTAAAATCAGAAGATTTCCAAATGGCAAAAAATGCATATTTTTCGCATGGCTCAAAATGCAGATTTTTCTGCGGATTTAACAGAGACATATAATTAACACGTAAACAAATCAGAAAAATATTTACTAAATTACAAAATTGTATGAATATTTTAATTAAATTATGAGTTAATTAATGGTATTAAATACTACTATGTAATTATGTGTTGAAAATGCACTAAATTCAACAGTTTTTGTTCATTTTATAAAATAAATTTTGATTTTTTATGTTTTTTTAAGAATTTTGTGACTTTATCATTTTGGGAAAATTTTATTCATAATACCGGTACGTACCGGTATCGATGTTTCGGTAACGGTATAACGTTACCGAAATTATCAAAAATACCGTTACCTTTACCGTTACCGATATAAAAAATATGTAACACCAATACCGTTACCAATACCGTTATTCGTTTCGGTTGCCAACCCTGGTTGAACCACCCCAAGGAGCAAATTTTTTCTTTAAAAAGACCTCCATTCCTTTTAGTTCCCCTAAATCCTTCAAAAAAATGATGATACCCGCAGATCAAATTTTCAAAATTAACTCTAATCTATATATCACTCTAAGTTTCCCAAGCGCCCTTTCAACTTAAAAAAACAAATCTAATAATTTTGTAACTTCGCAATTATATTAATTTTCCTTAAAATCGGATGGCGCCCAAGATGGGGCGTTTTTTGCTAGCTCATAATCTAGAGAAATGTTCCTGCTACCTTATTTTTCCAACCTATTTAGGTTAAATTTAGTGACGCGGCAGCGATGAGGTTGTAATCAGCCATAATTAAGTCCTAGTACACACTGATAAAAATTTTACCCCGAAATTCAGTTGATTTTAAACTTCTAAATTTCCGGTGTATTATCTTCCCATTCGTTTGTTAATTCCCATTGTTTCTTTAATATACCAAACAAATTGACATTTTTAGTAAGACCCTGCTATTTTATTATGAAATATGAAACTTTGTTTTAATTATCCAACATAAATTGATGGAAAAACAACTTGAACACAATGTTTTATTTTATGGTAAACACGAATGGATTCAAGTACTAACATATTTGTTAATTTTTGTTCAAAAAACATTTAAAGGAGCCAAGTGTTTTTTTTTTGTTTTTCATTCGAATCATGTTGTTTATTGTATGAAATTGTTGTATTTTACGATCGACATTTACTATTTGAAAAATTTGTAATAATCATTAACACTCTCTGAAAATTAAGTCAAACATCAATACAAGGCTCCATTCGTTTACAAAAATAGCATGAAGTTTTTTTTATATATGAGTAATTTCGGAACAAATGTGCGGTTATAGGGAAAATGTTGATATTTTATGAGCTACGGAAGAGACAAGAGACTCTTCTTAAAAATTAATTATAATTCTGTTTGGCATTTTAATAATATTTAGAGCTATAAATTTGTATTTTGAGAAAGATTGCTTTAGCTCGAGGCCAAATTTCTTTACTAATCATTAAGTTGATAATGTTAAAATTTTTATGAAATAATTTATTTATTTGTTTCAAAAAGGTTTGGTCATTTTAAAATACTAAACTGTTTCGATCTGTTTCAATAGGTAATTTTCAAAAGTCTGTAGCAAATTGCAATCGCTAGTGGAAAAATATAAAATCTTATATGTCTGTCCTAAATGTGCAGGCGGGTTCTGGCCAAGCAGGACAGTTCCAAAGAATGTGTTTGACCGTTTCCTCAGAATTAGGTTCATCGCACCTCCTACAGTTAACGTAGGAAATAAGTCCCATTTTCTCTCTATTATAATATATGTTATAAGGTAGACTTGTGCTTAATCGTTCAATTGAGTGAGCGCTCATTTTCGCTCATTTCAGATAAAAGACCTAGTTCGTTCATCTGGTTCAATCGCTCTTTTGTGGTCTTCCTTCAACAGTTCGTAAACGAATCATTTTGAATCATCTGTTGGTCGTTCACCTAGTTCAAATCGGTCAGTTTTTGTTTTCGTTCAACAGTTCGTGAACGAATTATTTTGATCATGTCTGTTGTTTTGGCTTTCGTTTAAAAAATACAAAAATGTTGAATAAAAACATGAATTAAAAAAAAAAAATATACAATTTTTGTAAAAAAAAAATATAAATGCTGAGAAAGCGCGCCAAAAGAGAAGAAAAAACTAACGCCTAATGACAAAATTAAAAAAAAAAATTGAACGACCGAACTGAAAGATCAAAATAAAATAATGACCAATTGAACTGAATGAACGAAAAGACCTAAAAGAGCGGAAATGAACGAACTAGATAAACCGCTCAGTTAAGTGAATAGTTCAATTGAACTAGTTCGTTCGTGAACGACACAACTCTATTATAAGGCAGAGCCCAGTGATCACTCCAGTAAGTTTACGGCAATTCCATCTGGTAAGCGAGATTGAGTAGTTGATTTTCTTCAAATTGTAGCATGACCACAATTTTCCACTGATCGTACTTGTTGAAAGCTCTCTTCACTTTCTGTTAGCCATTGCGGTATTTGGATTATCGCGTAGCGATCTGAAGTGTTGGATAGGTGGATAGATATCTAACGATGTACCAATACCTTCAGTTCCTTGTTTTGCGAGCTGGTCCGCTCTCTTGTTCCCTTGAATACCTATGTGCCCTGGTACCCATATTAGCTTTACCTTGTTCATACTTCTTTCTAAGAGCTTTTAGAGCATCTTGGCTGTCAACATCAAATTTTAATTCCCTGTTTGTCTCATCCCCGAACTGTTGAGCTGCCTTGGTAATGGCAACGATTTCGGCCTGGAAGATACTAGAGTCCAAAGGAAAAAACCTGCAACGACTCCCATGGATTGTATGGAACCGTCTGTAAATATGTTTATAGCGTTTATTGGGGGTTTTGCCTGTTTGACCACAATTCTCGAGTCCAAAATCTTTTCATTTTGTGTTTTGCTTCCATGATAGTTTACTTCTGGAGGAGTTCTGACTTCGTTTATTTCAACTTTAAAGCTCTCTACTTTGTACCTGTTTGCTAAAAGTACCATTTTCGTTTTCTCCGGATAACCGTTTACACCATTATTATTAGCACATTTCCGCATTTGCTTCTGTGACACCTCTAAAAAATTCGGATACTGTGCCCAAAAACTTTCTGCAAAACATACTAACAACGTCGTCCGCAAAAGTTACTACTAATGTCCATTGCGAGTTCAGTTTCTTCAAAATGGGGTCCACTACTAGAAGCCAGAGTAATGGTGACAAGGCACCGCCTTGTGGCGTATCTGGTAATCTTCGCAGGTCCCCATTCCACACAGAAAAAAATAAGGAGGAAACAAATTTGCGTAATCACTTGTTTAAATTTAAAAACAAAAATTGAGTAATTTTTTAATTGACGTAATTAAAAATTTACTAACTTTACTTACTTTTTTTTGTAAAAAAATTAAAAACTTTTTTAAATTTAAAAAAAAATTAAAAGATAAATTTTAAGTAAATTTTTAGTTGTGTCAATTA
The DNA here is from genome assembly GCA_963921195.1 of Pegoplata infirma. Lineage (NCBI taxonomy): Eukaryota > Metazoa > Arthropoda > Insecta > Diptera > Anthomyiidae > Pegoplata > Pegoplata infirma. Next base: position 63,249,442 of record OY992536.1, read on the forward strand.
AAAATTTACTCAAATTTTTTTTCAAACATTCAATAAATTTTTATTAAAAATTTACTCAATACTATTAAATCGTTTATATACTATATATATTAGAGTGGCACTTAAAAATAAAATTTTCGAATTTCAAAATGCGCGGGTCGGAATATTGTGTAATTGCGTCTAAAAATGATTGTGTAAAAATTTCAGGAAAATCGAATAACTTTAACCCGTGCCGCTTTGAGGTCAAAGTTTCGGGTTTTTGGGGAAAAAGGACGATGATTTGAAAAAAAAAAATAAAAAAAAGTTTTTATGAAATTAATTAAAATAAATTTTTTTTATTTAGCTTTTACTCAAAACTACTTGGAAAAAATTATGTCAACTTTGTATGACATCATTAACCCGTTATAAATTTTAAGCTAAATATTACCATGAATTTAGGGGGGTACTTCAAATGAGTATTTTCGATTTTTTAAAAATTTTATTAAACAAAATTTTTAAATTCAACATTTCTATACAAGTCACTTATAAAAAACATCCTAAAGATTAAATATTAAAAAAATTGGGGATATACACCAACTCAATTTTTTTTTGGAGCCGTTTGATTTTTGTGGATTTCAAGGAAATTAGAATTTTGTGTAAATTTTTTTTTTATGAAAATCGATTTTCGAATAAACTGACCAATTTTAAATTTTTTGTTGCTTCTTTTGATCAAATTAATTCAGTTAAGAACTATTAACTTTATTAGACATCGTTAACCCATATTGGCAGGGGGCAAATGTGACCCAAGCAGCAAATTCAAAGTTTGTTTCTAGAATTTTAAGAATTTTATTGTTTCAAGATCATTTTGGTGGTCTATTACATACTAATTTATAGTGTCCGACCGAATATTTGGCTTCGGCTTTGGCCAAAGAGCAGCACTCGGCCAGTATTCGGCTTCGGCTACATTTTTGGCCAAATATGGCCTTATACCGAATAATTATATAAAACTTGTACGAACGTGTTAAAAAATGTTTTTGTGGAAAAAAACAAACACTAAAAAAAGTCTTGCACTCAAAAAAAAATTTTTACTCAAAACAGGTTTCACAATCGAAAAAATGTGCACTCAAAAAAAAAATATTTTTACAAAAATTAATAAAAAAAAACATTTATGGATTCGGTCAAAATATATTTAAATAGTAAAAACAAATAAAAAAGTTAAATTTTACCGAATCCATAAATGTTTTTTTTTAGTAATTTTTGTAAAAATATTTTTTTTTTGAGTGCACATTTTTTCGAGTGTAAAACCTGTTTTGAGTAAAAATTTTTTTTTGAGTGCAAGACTTTTTTTAGTGTTTGTTTTTCCACAAAAACATTTTTTAACACGTTCGTACAAGTTTTATATAATTATTCGGTATAAGGCCATATTTGTCTAAAAATGTAGCCGAAACCGAATACTGGCCGAGTGCTGCTCTTTGGCCAATGCCGAAGCCAAATATTCGGTCGGACACTATAACTTAGTATGTAATAGACCACCAAAATGATTTTGAAACAATAAAATTCTTAAAATTCTAGAAACAAACTTTGAATTTGCTGCTTGGGTCACATTTGCCCCCTGCCAATATGGGTTAACGATGTCTAATAAAGTTAATAGTTCTTAACTGAATTAATTTGATCAAAAGAAGCAACAAAAAATTTAAATTTGGTCAGTTTATTCGAAAATCGATTTTCATAAAAAAAAAATTACACAAAATTCTAATTTCCTTGAAATCCACAAAAATCAAACGGCTCCAAAAAAAAATTGAGTCGGTGTAGGGTAAGTGTACCAGTAGTCGGCACTTTAACGTTTTTTCTGTTTTCAAACTAGGGTCCTTACGTATATGAGCATGCTATTAGAATGGCACCTAGATATTCCACTTCAAAAAAGGGTTTTGTTTTAAGTGTAATTAACAGTTTTAAACAAATTATTTATTAAATTTGACTTATTTATATATTTTGTAAAATACACCATATTTGCCAGTGGTCGGCATGCATTTCCCAATATTCGGCATGTGGTGATCCAATAGTCGGCATGACTTTTTCTGTTATGATTGCACCTACAGGACTACGTAATTTTTAGATGTAGTAGTCATAAGAAGTAGTCCGAATTGAATCTTTTCAGTTTGAAATTTAAAAATTCGATTTTAAGTTCGAAGATTCTATTTGAAATTAAAATATTTTATTTAAAGTTCAAAAACTCCATTTGAAATTCCAATTAAAATTTTACAATTTCATTAAAAATTTAAAAAAGATTAATTGAAATTCGAAGATTTCAATTTAAATTCAAAAAAGGCCAATTATAATTCTAAAAACATCAATTGAAATTGGAAAAATGTCAATTAAAAATTAATAATTTCAATTGAAATATGAAAAACATCAAAGAAAGTTCAAAGATTCTATTTCAAATTCGAGAAGGATTAAATGAAATTCAAAGTCCAGTTGAAGTCCAGTCGAAGACTCCAATGAAAATTCGAAAAAAATGCATTAAAATTTGTAAAACATCCATTGAAATTAAAAAAAAAAATAAATTTAAAAGATTCAATTAAAATTTGTTAAATCTCAATTAAAACTCATTAGAGAGCAATATAAATTTGAAGATGTAAATTGAAATTAAAAAAACATCAATTTAAATTTGTAAAATATTAATTGAAATTCGAAAAATATCAACTTAAATTCAAAACAGATTAAATTAAATTCAAAGCAGATCACTTGAAATTCGTAAAAGAGCTATTAGAATTTTCACTGATTTTTTCGGAATTTAAATTGATAATTTACTAATTTTGATTGATATTTTTTTAATTTTAATTCTTTATTTTTCAATTCGGATTCGGATTGATTTTTCGGATTCGGATTGATTTTTGGGAATTTTAATCCAATTGCAATAAAATTTTTAAATTTTAATTGATAATTTTTAAATTTTAATTGAACTTTTCAAATTCCAAATTAAATCTACGAATTTCAATTGATCTTTTACGAATTGCATCTGAAAATGGTTGAAAGGTTTAAATAAAATAAGAAAAACTGATGCCGACTATAGGAAACATAGACAAATTCTAATTTACCAGTAGTCGGCACACCTATGCCGACTATTGGCAATTGTAAAAAATTGTTGTTCCTAATGGCGGCATCTCTTAAAAAAAGATAAAAAAATGTTTTTTTGCAACTTTTAGCATTTAAAACAATATTTTAATTAATATCTTCCCCCAGAAACCATAAGAGTTCAAATAAAACATAAATTAATATAATTACATTGCTTTTAAAATTGGTCTATTCACTAAAAATTTCTTAAAAAGAAGCAATTTCTCACATTCTAAAAAACTGTTTTCAAAAAAAGGATAAAACGAGGACAAAATAATCATCTTAGTCCAATTTAATCATTGGAAACAGAGAGATTAATATATTTTTAATGTAAATTTAATCTTATTTAAATATTTTACTTTTATAATACTTATTTATTTGCGTTTAAATTCAAAAAGTGCCGACTACTGGTACATGCCGAACTTAGGCACGGTCACCCTATATCCCCAATTTTTTTAATATTTAATCTTTAGGATGTTTTTTATAAGTGACTTGTATAGAAACGTTGAATTTAAAAATTTTGTTTAATAAAATTTTTAAAAAATCGAAAATACTCATTTGAAGTACCCCCCTAAAATCATAGTAATTTTTAGCTTAAAATTTTTAACGGGTTAATGATGTCATACAAAGTTCACATAACTTTTTCCAAGTAGTTTTGAGTAAAAGCTAAATAAAAAAAAATTATTTCAATTAATTTCATAAAAACTTTTTTTTATTTTTTTTTTTCAAATCATCGTCCTTTTTCCCCAAAAACCCGAAACTTTGACCTCAAAGCGGCACGGGTTAAAGTTATTCGATTTTCCTGAAATTTTTACACAATCGTTTTTAGACGCAATTGCACAATATTCCGACCCGCGCATTTTGAAATTCGAAAATTTAATTTTTAAGTGCCACTCTAATATATATATGGGTTCCCGTTGATCCTATAAGGAGCATAGGGCCTCAATAAATGTATTCCAATTAGATTTATTTAATGCTAAGTGCTTAAGCTCGTTCCAAGATTTATTAGCTCTGATGGCTTCACTTTCCAGCTGCCGACGCCATGTATGGGCGTCAGGTTCCCTGTGGGGTCCAGTCGAGGGATTGCCTTGTAACATCGCTTTGAGGTCTACGTAAAGCGTGACCTATCCATCTCCATTTTCGCTTTTGTATTTCTTTTGCGATTGGCTGCTGTTTGGTTATTTCCCAGAGCCGTATGTTACTTATTGGCCAGAAGATACGCATGATTCTTCGCAGACAACGCACACTGGTCGATCCCATTGGCCAAAAATAAAAAAATCAAAGTCAAAAGTTTGTCGCCAAAAGTGTCATCTCTATTTCTAATAAAAATAAGGTTTTAAAATTTTGAGCTGTTTCTGTTTTATTCCAACTGTACTCTTTAAGAACAGCTTCAAAAGAGATGGCGAGTTAACAGTTGGTTTTTGCAGTGTGAAATTATGGAAAATTAGGTTCAACTTTCAATTAATTAAAACCATATAAATTTTTTTTTGTTGAAATAAATCAAAACTAATATTGAATTAGAAGGTATTAACTAAATTTTAAAATAATTACAATGTGTTTAGCCTGTTCTGGAGTTGGTATAAAATTAATATCTTTCCAGTGTCAATGTAAGTGTTTGTTCGTCAATATATTGAAATTTCTAATAGAGTTTTAGTTGTGTTCCCCCCTGAAATCTCCTATCGGACTTTTTTTGATTTATTAGTTAATATTTCAAGATTCTAAAATTGGTAATATCAGCTGCATTCTTTTGCATGTCTTTGAGTTATCACCCACAGATCAAAACGGCCTCGTTGTTTTGGATATCAAACTTTGAATTCTTGTGTGGTGTTTTGTTAATTTGTGTTCGCGTTGCTCTGGTATTGTTATGCATGTAAGAAATGTGATTGTTTATTTTCTTTTTAGCGGACTTTTAATTTTATTTTTTCTTAATTTTATCCTTATTAAGGGTAGTTTAGACCAGCAGACTTGTAAAACGTTCTGTCGGTTTTTCTAGTACTTAGCGTGACAGTTTTTTGAAAAATTTTGATTTTTGTTGAAGCTATGCTAATGTAAACTGCAAAAATGGAAAATTTTACATTTTTTTCATTAATTAAAGAAAAATATTAGATCAAAATAATAAAATATGTGTACAAGAGGATTAATTAATCTACAAATAAAAAAAATCATCAAAATCGGTTCAGTAGTTTTTGTTGTACAACTGCAGCCAATTTTATCCTTTAAAAAAACATACCACAATTGGTTGGCAACCCTGGCAATTCTCTTTGACCAAAATTTGAGTTATAAAAACTTTTTAAAAAATAACGATTTTTGTCTTTCATATAAAAAAACAGAATTAAAAATTATTGCGTATTTATTTTTTTAAAGCTGTTTAAAAATTGTTGGTATTACGGCTGTTTTTTAGTAACAATCCCCCTTAACCTTTTTTTTAATTTTTTATTACATACTATTTCATATTTAATAATTCAATATTTTTTTTTAAAACTAATCTTGTAAAAAAGTTATGAATTAAATGTGAATTAAAAACAAACTTTCGTTTTTCTTATGTGGGGCGAATGTAGGTGCTTGGGTACGGTAGGGGGTGGGGGTGGTTATGAGTCATCAACCACTCCCATTTTATCATTCAATAGTTCTGACATATTTAAAAAGCCGTGACCGAAGTTTCACGATGATACCTATACTTGAAGTATTTTTGGCCGCCATCTCCATAGAGCTCCGACCACTGTGCAACGGTTGGAGAAAACTTGAAGGGCATTAAGATCTCTGGGTGCAGCGTTCCATGTCTCGCAGCCATACAGGAGTACGCACGACTTGTAAAGACTTATTTTGGTACGCTTTGAAATTTGATTCGATCTCTATACGTTGTTTAGTTGCCCAAAGGATTGTCTGGCTTTTACGATACGGCTGGACACATCTTCGCTAGAGCCTCCAGTTGTATTTATTACGCTACCTAAGTAGTTAAAAGAGGTAACTTCTCCTAATTCAGTGCCGCAAATCTGTAAAGTTCTATCGCATCTGGTGTTGATTCTCATCACTTTGGTTTTCGCGATGTTTATTTTGAGGCCACATTTCATTGCTTCCGTTTCAACCGCTTTAAGTTTAGCTTCCATATCAGAGAAGTTGTGTGATAGTAAATATCATCTGCGTAGTCTAAATCTTCAAGTCGACTGTTAAGAGACCATGTTATACCTCTGGATTCAGTTGTTGCGCGTCTCATTACACTGTCGATAATAACATTGAACAGGAGAGCAGACAGAGGGCAGCCTTGCCGAACGACAGTTTCGACATCTATTGGGCTACTGACGATGTTTTCGTATTGAATACGACAGCTTGCGTTGTGGTATAGTGCTCGTATGAGGTTTATGATTTTTTGCGGTATACCATTGCAAATTAACGCACTCCAAATAGCTCCGTGATTGAGGGTATCGAACGCTTTTTCGAAGTCAATGAATACCATGTATAACGGAGACCTCCATTCAACAGACTCTTCTACTATAATGCGTAAGCTGTTGATGTGGTCGATACAGGATTTATTTAGGCGGAATCCGGCTTGTTCTGATCGAATATCAATCAACAGTGTGCTAGTGAGCCTCTTGTTCAATATGTTAGCAATGACTTTGTTAACCATGCTAAGAAGAGTTATTCCCCTCCAATTCCTGCAGTCAGTTAGGTCTCCTTTCTTCGGGATTTTAATTATCATGCCTTCTTTAAGTTCATCACATAAGTTCTCGGTGTCCCATAAGTTTTTAATGATATCACAGATGAGATGTGCACTTGAAAACAGGTCAGCCTTAAGCAGCTCAGGGCTTATGTTGTCAATGCCAGGTGCTTTGTTGTTCTTCAGATTGTTTATTGCATCCACAATTTCATCAATAGAAGGTGGTTCTGTTGCGACGTCTTGTCTGATACTATGTGATTCGCAGTTGCATGGTATATGGAGATCCTGTTGTCCTGGTGTCTGTTTTCGTAGTATATTTGAGTAGTAATCGACCCAAATGTTCATTTGTTCAGTACTTGATGTTACCAATTCTTCGTCGTTTCTTTTTAGCGGTTTGCCCGTGGGTGGTTTTCTGTTAGCAAGCTTCCTCGTGATCTTATAGAGGTCTCGAGTTCTGTTTGTTTCGGAAGCCGCCTGTGCGTCCCTTGCAAGATTTTCCGACCATCGACGTTTATCTCGCCGGGCGCTACGCTTTACTGCACAATCAAGTTGGTTGTATTCAGCTTGTGTTGTTCTCTCTTCATTCCGTGTTCTAGCTGTGTTTATATTTGCCTTCATTTGTTTTCTTCACGTTATTAAATCCCATGTTGAATCAGAAATCCATTGTTTTCTTTCCGGTTCTTTGTGCCCGATGTGCTGTTTAGCTGCTGTTATAAAGCAGTTTTTTACGATTTTACAATCTTTCTCTAACTGGTTTTGAAGTGTGTTACAATTGGATCTTTTAGCCGAGGAGTATCAAATCTCCTTTGAACGGATTTTTTTTTTTTTTGATAGCTACAATTTTTATTCTTATTGTACCAACTATAAGATGGTGGTCACTAGAACAGTCGGCCCCTCTATTGTTACGTACGTCAAGAAGGGAATTTCACCATTTTCTGCTAATGGTAATGTGGTCGATTTGATTCTTAGTGACATGGTCAGGAGAGACCCATGTTACTTTGTGAATTTCTTTGTGAGGGAAGAGTGTTCCTCACACATCTCAACAAAGAGTTCACCATTATCGGTCATTCTTCCTAAAGCATGGCGACCCATTACGTGTTCGTTGTTGGTGTTATCGGGACCTAGTTGGGCGTTGAAGTCTCCCATTACAAGCATGATGTCGCCACGGTTGACAGATGCTGTGACTCTACTCAACTGACTGTAGAAATCTTCTTTTAAAGCGGGATCCGAGGTCTCTGTTGCCGCATAACACTGTATGCAGGTTAAATTTCTGGCTTTGGTACGAAATCTTGCAGTAATTAAATCGTTTACTGGTGCAAAATTGTATTAAAAATTTACTCAATAGTATTAAAAATTTACTCAAATACTTTTTTATTTTTTTCTGTGTTGGTACTTTTAAATTTCTATAAATTGCTTAATATACTTTTCAATTATTGCACATATTTGTCGGAATCCCTTATATAAATATTAATGTGATATATGCCTGTTTCTTTAATATCTTTTAGTCTAGTATTTTTGTCCGTATATTTATTGTATTTGTTATTTTTATGGTTTTTCTGTTGGTAATTAACTCTAATTATAATTATCATGTATACTAAAATTATCTTTAATCTTCAACCATAAATCGAGCGAACATATTGTGAGTTGTATTAAATAAATTAGAGTAGGTACGTAGTTTTTTTGTAATTAAAAAAAAACCTATTTGGTTTTGTTGATTGATTATGAAAATTATAGTATTATATTTTTTTCTATATTTTTAACATTTATTATACCCTCCAACTACAGTATGGGGATATACTCACTTTGTCATTCCGTATGTAACGCATCGAAATATCGGTCGGGGACCCCATAAAGTATATATATTATTGATCAGTGATCGATTCTAAGACATTCTAGCGATGTCCGTCCGTCCGTCCGTCCGTCCGTCCGTCCGTCCGTCTGTAGTTAACACGATGCAGTCCAAAATAAAAGAGCTAGATCCCTCAAGTTTGGCATAAATATGTCTTATAATCCTAGACAGGTTAAGTTCGGAAATGGGCCAAATCGGACTAGGGGGAAAAAAGTTCCCCCTTGAAGAACTAAACCAACCTCTTAAAAATGCTATTTTTTTTGCGTTTTTTTGTATTTTTGTGAACCAAATGAGACATTTTTATGTTCGTAGAAGTTTAAGGTCCTGCGCTTGGACCCAGGAGACTAAAAAATATCGCTTTTTTTTGCCCGCCCCTCTTTTAAGGGCGTGGATAAAAAAATAATTTAAATAATTATAAAACTATAGTACTTAAGTGCACAAAGCAGACAAAAATGAACTTGTAAACATATACCGTGAGGGCCAAGGAGTCACCCCAGCTAACCGACCCCTCCCCCAACCTTGCCCCCCCCCCCCTTAAAACAACGCCCCTGTCAACATTCAGTCCAAAATAAAAGAGCTAGATCCCTCAAGTTTGGCATAAATATGTCTTATAATCCTAGACAGGTTAAGTTCGGAAATGGGCCAAATCGGACTAGGGGGAAAAAAGTTCCCCCTTGAAGAACTAAACCAACCTCTTAAAAATGCTATTTTTTTTGCGTTTTTTTGTATTTTTGTGAACCAAATGAGACATTTTTATGTTCGTAGAAGTTTAAGGTCCTGCGCTTGGACCCAGGAGACTAAAAAATATCGCTTTTTTTTGCCCGCCCCTCTTTTAAGGGCGTGGATAAAAAAATAATTTAAATAATTATAAAACTATAGTACTTAAGTGCACAAAGCAGACAAAAATGAACTTGTAAACATATACCGTGAGGGCCAAGGAGTCACCCCAGCTAACCGACCCCTCCCCCAACCTTGCCCCCCCCCCCCCCCCCTTAAAACAACGCCCCTGTCAACATTTTTTTTTTTATTTTTTTACATGTTGGAGGGTATAATAGATTCGGCACAGCCGAATTTAACACTCTCACTTGTTATTATTAATTTTGACCATATTTGTTTGTTGTTTTTTGTTAGTATGGCAAATTAACATCAAACGAAACATTTTAGTAAAACTCGTTTTACAGAAATAGTAAAGGTTGATTTTTATTATAATGCTTTTTGTTTAATTTTATTTCAAAAACGTGCATTTTCATTTGCCATTTTTATGTTGCCTTTAATTTGTTTAGACATTTATAGATTTTTCTAGTTTAAATGAGTTATAATTTAAGACAATACCCAGCAAAAGTTAATCGAGATTTTGGTAGAGCAGCTTCTTTTTACAAAATATCATACAAAATACACCCATTTTAAGGTGCATGAGAAAGTCTGATAAGACAGCAGAAAAATCTGCTGATTTCAACTCAAAAATCTGCTGATTTTAGCAGAAAAATCTGCTGGTATTGGCAAAAATATATGCTGATTTTTGATAATTAATCTAAACATAAAAAAGTATTTTATTTCTGTAAAAAGACTTATAAAATATTTCGAGCATAATTTTTGTCTAAAAATTATAAAAAAGCGATTATAATTTTTTTTCCATAAAATTTTCTAAGAAAGGAGGTAATTTTTTTAGTTATGCCGTTTTTCAATAAAATTTTTTTTTTTTTTTTAATTAATTAAATCTTAGAAAAAATATTACAAAATTTTCTTGAAAACAGGATAACTAAATGTTCCAGTAAAATTAGCAAAATAATTTGCTAAGTTCTCTTATTTTCTAAAACTTAATGACAGAGAATTCAGTTAAAAATAATTTAAACTAAGAACTGTTTTATAGATTTTATGACAGAATTTTTCTTCTGAGTGTATGAAAGTATACTCTCTTTGTCATTCAGTGTGTAATGCATCAAAATATCGGTCTAGGGTATATGGGGCATGGCATTTTGTTGTATGGCAAAAAGTTTTTCTTCCGATTTTGAACGTCAGGGCAAATATTTATTTTTTTAAGTCTAAAACTTAAGTGGTACAAATTAAAGGTCAATCGGACACAGAAAAAAAATAAAAAAAATATTTGAGTAAATTTTTAATACTACTGAGTTAAAAATTACTCAATTTTGCACCAGTAAACGATTTTATAGTATTGAGTAAATTTTTAATAAAAATTTATTAAATGTTTGAAAAAAAATTTTAGTAAGTTTTTAATTAACACAAGTAAAAATTTACTCAAAATTTATCTATTTTTTTTTTTAAGTTTAAAAAAGTTTAAAATTAAAAAAAAAAAAAAACAAAAAACTTGTTTTTTCAAACTAAACCAAATATTTATGTCTCAAAAACATAGGAAAATTTTATAAAGACGATTACAAACTTTCATATACATATACAAAAAACTATAAACTAAACGAGAATTCAAAAAACTATGAGAGTTTAAAAAATAATTAAAAAAACTATTAAATTTTTATTAAATTATTTACTTAAATTGTTTTTAAAATTTTCAAGTAAATTTTTAATTGCGTCAATTAAAAAATTACTCAATTTTTGTTTTTAAATTTAAACAAGTGATTACTCAAATTTGTTTCCTCCATATTTTTTTCTGTGCATTAATGGTAACTAAGCAATGCTTTTCAAACTTTTTTAGTTTAAAAGCAATGCTTTGTAAACTTGTTTAGTCTTAAAAGCATTGGTAACTTAAAAATTACATTCGAAAAAAATTTTAAACTCGAAAAAAATTTTACACTCAAAAAAAATTTTACACTCAAAAGAATATTTAGTTTTTTTTACAAAAATGTCAATATTTTGTGTACATACGAAAGTGCATTCACTCAGAAATATTTTTACAGTAAAAAAACATTACACTCGAAAAAAAGTTTTACACTCAAAAAAAAAAATTAGTAATTTTTCTTTAATTTAATCCTATTGGCTTCAAATTTGAACCACATATTTTTTAGGTCCACTAGAATAAAATTTGCCCGGACACTTGGGAAAACTTCTATCGATTCTACAAATTTGTTGTCCAGTAGTATCTTTGGATAACGAATAATACTTTTTTTATAGTTTTTTGAAAAAATGTTATTGTAATATTTCAATAATTTCTACTGCTCCAATGGTGCGTCGTAGAAGGGACTATAGCAAGACCGACACCCATTATTTTTTTCGGAACAAACTAATACTGTATCTCCAATTTCTTAGGGGGCACCTATACAAAATTATATTTTTTAAAATTTGCTCCAACCGCTCTAACTGCCCTAGGAGTGCCCGTAGAGCAGTCAAATGTATGACCGACCCACAAAATTTTTTCATGCCATTTTACAAGGTTTTTTTGAGTGCAGATTTGAGTGCAAATGCCATTTTTATGTCGATAGAAACTCCATTTTTCACACATGTATTTATGAAACATTCCAAAAAATTAATTCTTTCAGTGTTTATTTAAAATTTAAAATAGGACGTAAATTGATTACAAAATCCTTTGTTCTTAATATTTCTAATATTTTATCATAAATTTCCAGTATATTTGGCAAACAATTATTTATTTTCTTAACAAATTCGTGATTTCTTAGAAATTGTTTGTTTTCCTATAAAATTTGTTTAGCTTAATTTAAAAAAATAAATATTTATTGCTGCTATTTTTCTATTTTTTTTTTTTTGGGACATTCTAAAATTTCATTATCATTTGATTGTTATTTATTTAAAAGTTAATAAATAAATGTATACAAAACAAGGGAATGACGTTTGATGGGTATTGTGGCAAAAAAGCACGTACACAGCACAAAATTCAACGAATTCACGAAAAAAAATTAACTAAAATGTGTAAATTTGGAAATAAATTTATTATAGTATTTGCGATAGTACGTGAATTGTTGTGATAATATTTATGCATAATTATTGATGTGAAAATGATAGGCACAAATTTAAGGAAATTAAGATAAACAAATTAAGAAACAAACAAGAAAAAAAAGTTAATTTCGGCCTTGCCGAATGTAGTGATACCCACCACAATTTCCAAAAACTTATTGCAAAAAACTTTTTTTAAAAGGAAATTACTTTTGAAAAAAAAAAAATTTTTTGAAAAAAAAAAAAATTTACGCAAAAAAAAATCCGCAATTTTTTTCTTTTTTTGTCAAAAAATATGTTTTTACTTGTTTAAATACCACTTAGTGTTCACATATGTCAACCAGCAGTCGAAATAAAGCATTTTGTATTTTTAGGTTATGTTGAATATATTAAGATTTTTGAGGTGTCCTTACATTTTCGTTTGGCCAATCTAGGACGACAAAAATCCAATTTTATTTATATTGACTGGAAATTCGGTATAACTGTTTGCTTTGACTTCAAAAACAACATTATGAAAAATATGGGAGGCCAGTTAACGGCAACGCCCACTTTTTAAAAATTTTTTAATTTTGGTTTTAATTTCTTTAAACTTGGTATATATACTCTGAAGGACTGCAGAAATAATTTCACAAAAAAAGGGGGCGGTCAGACAGCTGCCACGCCCTTTTTTTAAAAATATGTTTAAAACATACATATTTACATATCGCCCCACTGCACAGAGGGCCAGACAGATCGATTTCCGGCCAAAAGTCCTTATTTGTAAATTTTTTAAAAAATTTCTACCAGATTGTTGGGCATATATAGAAGCAGGTTTTCTGAACTTATCTTTATGATCCAATTACACCCTTTCCTTTGACAGGTCTTCAAAGTTGAAAAAGTTGGTAAAAAATTTTTAAAAGTTGAGATAATTTTTAAATATTTTTTACAAACTTCTATTGCTAATGTTTAACTTTTTGTTTGAGTGGTTCAACCTTATATATAAGCCTTTGTAAAGAAAATAACACGGACAAATATAACTCATTTTCCTGGAAGCAATTCCCGTTTGTTGTGAAAAAAGTTATAATTTTTTAGTTATTTACCTCGCGCCGAAAAAAATCCTCAGCGATCCTCAGTTCGATAAAATCGGTCTATATTTTTTTTGATATAGAATGGATCTATATCTTTCGAAAAAAGTTGCCCAAACTTGCTCGAAATGATAAATGGCGAAATTACAGCTATATGCAACGGTCCGAGATTTGTTTTTAAAAATATTATTTAACCCAAAATAATGTTTTACGGCTTAATTAGTTTTTTTTTATCGACAGAGAGTGCCTTAAGTGTAGAAAAAAAAATTATCTACATATCTAGTTTTTTTGTAGAATTATGGAAAATATCAGTTACACCATTTCCAATTAAACTCAAAGATTTTTTATTGAATTTCCAAAATAAAGAAAAAAGTGAATAATTTGTCGTCACCATTTCCAAAAGCTTTTCTGAAACTAAGTAAGTCATTTACACCATTTCCATATTTATATGAAAAATAAAAAAAAAATACATATAAAAATTATGTGCGTAGATTTAACTTCAGACACTCTTAAAACTGATTTTTAGTTAGATCAGACAAAGCTAAAAAATCTAGCCGCCATATTGTTTCCGCCATATTGAATTTTATCAGTTCGATTTTAAGATAACAGACCCGGAAATTTACTAGGCCACACTTTCAGCTACCTTCAACAAAGAAAAGGTATATAACTGTTTTTTAATTACTTATAACAAACTTTACTAAGCATATTTAGTCCGCCATTTTGTTTTTCAAAATTCACGCCAGTAATTCTGATTCAGTAACTCCAAGACCCCCTTAAAACAAAATTTGAGTTAAATCGGACAATTATTAAAAAAATTTGTCCGCCATATTGGATGCGCCATTTTGATTTTTTTAGTTTTTAGTTAAATTTTGAAATCAGCAACCCCGAAATACTCTAGAAGCACATTTTCAGCCGGATCCAACAACGATAAAGACTTTTGGCTGGAGTTGGATCATTCTTTAAACTTTAAGTAGCATATTTAGTCCGCCATTTTGATTTTCAAAATTCGGAGTAAAAATTCTAATTCAGTAACTCCAAGACCCGCATAAAACAAAATTTGAGTTCAATCGGACAATTTAAAAAAAAAATTGTCCGCCATATTGGATCCGCCATTTTGATTTTTTTGGTTTTAAGCTAAATTTTGAAATCAGCGACCTCGAAATCCTCTAGAAGCACATTTTCAGACGGATCCAACAACGATAAAGACTTTTGGCCGGAATTGGATCATGCTGGCCCTCTGTGCAGTGGGAAAAAAGATTTCCCTTGAAGAACTGAACCAACCTCTAAAAAAATACACTATTTTACATTTTTTTTTTTGTATTTTTGTTAAATAAATAAAACATTTGGTATAATAATAATAATAATAATTTGATCCAATGATCAGTTTTTATTTATTTTTCCAATTTTTATTTACAACTCATTTTAAATAATTTTAACCTAACCGAGAACTGGTAACAATGACCGTCGACTCGTTGTAGCGAAATCGACCAAGGGTTTTGGTGGGAATCGAACCCACGACCCCCTGTTTCATAGGCTAGCACACTACCAACTAGCCTACAGGGGCCCCCATTTGGTATATTTATCGCGATGGGAAGGTGCTCTCAACGTCCCCCCACTGACACCATCACCCCCCCCCCCCCAAAAAAAACGCCCCTGATTTTTTTTAATATTTGTTTTTTACATTTTGGAGGGTATAAAGGATTTGGCACAGCCGAATTTAACACTTTCGCTTGTTACTGCTCCAATGGTGCGTCGTAGAGGGGTCATTTATAAGACCGACCACCATTAATTTTTACGTCTTAACATTTCTTTGGAACAAACTAATACCCTATATCCAATTTCTAAGGGGGCTCCCACACAAAACGACATTTTTTAAAATTTGCTCCAACCGCTCTAATTGCCCTAATAGTGTCCTTATACCAACAAAATGTATGACCGACCCACAATTTTTTTTAGTCCAAACATTTTTTCTGAACACACCTACCCTCTATCTCTATTTTTTAAGGCGGTCCCCATACATTTTTTTTTATTTTTTGTAAATTTGTTTTATTTAATCAGCTTCTACCGGTCCAATGGTGCGTCCGAGAGGGGTCATTAGTGAGACCGACCCCCATTTATTTTTACCCTACAACATTTTTTTAAAACATACCAACGCCCTATCTCCACTCCCTAAGTAGGCAAACTTTTTACAAAATTTTGTAATTTTACAAGCTTTTTACAAATAAAATTGTAAATTTACAGTTTTTTGGCGCAATAAAAATTTTCAAGGATTTCTCGTGAATTTACTAGATTTATTTTGGTAAAATTATCTTGGAAATTTGTAAAATTACAAAAAAAAAAATTAAAATTTCAATCCAAATTTGTTTGTTAAAAAACAAGGAAAACTGTCAAATATTGGTAAAATGGGATTACGAGACTTAATTTGACAAAGTTTTTTTTTATGTGTGTAGAAAAACTTTAATTCTGAGACGTTTATCCTGTAAAATGTGATCCGACTCAGAGATCTTATTTGCAGGACATTTTTTTTGCAGATTCTGAAAAATTTTTTCTAAGAAAAAATTCTCAGTTGCTGAGGAATTTTTTTCTATAGAAAAGTTATAAGGCATTTTTTCTAAAATTTCAAGTAATTTTTCAATAAAAAAAGTTCTTACATTCAGAGTCAAATAAATATCAAAATATTTTCTAAAGTCGCCCCAGTAGGCTAGTTGGTAGCGTGCTAGCCTATGAGTCTGGGGGCCGTGGGTTCGATTCTCACCAGAGGCCTTTGTCTGTATCGCTACAACGAGACAATGGTCATTGTCACCCGTCTCGGTAAGGTTAATTTAGTATATGATTTGTAATTAAATGTTAAAAATTCAATAAATAAATATTTAAGATATCGCTTTTCTCGTAGAAAATGATAAGGAAAGTTATTCGGTTAGAAAATTTCCACGGCTTTATTGACATTTATACTTCTCCTAAGGAATTTTTTGCATCCTGGTCATTTTCTCCAATGAAACTGTTTCATTATATTTATGAAATGCTTCATAAATATTCATAGTATTTATGAAACATTTCATTATATTTATGAAAATTTTCATAATATTTATGAAAACTTCATTAAAAAGTTTCATTGGACGAACTTTTATGACAAATTTTTTTTTATAGTTCTTTGAGTGTGGTGGAAAATTTTCTGCTGGTATTCCAAATGCCTCCACCAAAGTCATATAAAAATAAAAAAAAAAATATTGGGCACCCATTTCACGGATTAAATAAAAATCCTGCAAAATACTATAATATACGAGTACAATAGGCCGTATTGATTTTCTTTTTTAGAGCTTAAATGGGTTCAGAAAGTATCTATTGGGAGCATGCGTGGGTACAAGGGAAAAATTTCACAAAGAAAAAAAAAGAAAAAAAAAAGGAAAAAAAAAGAAAAGAAAAGTAAAAAGAAAGGAAAAGAAAGAAGATTTTTAAAAAATTTTCCGAAAGAACGAAATCTCGAAATCAGAAAATTTTTCATAGAAAAAAATTTTAAATTTTTAAAGGAAAAATGTGACTTAATCTGAAAATTTTTTGTGAAAAAAATATCTTGCAATTTTATTATGAATTTTGGTATACAAAAATGACTTAGAATATTTTTTTTTATATCGAAAAATGTTACAGGATCTTAATTTGATTAACAATAAAATGTTTGTCTTATCTTAAAATCTTAAAAATGTTGGTAGTCTAACGTATGTAAAACTATTTTGGAAATTTTTTTCAGAATGTCTTAGAATCGGTCATAGAATTTAGACATTTTCTATAGAAAAAGGTACAAAAAAATTTTAAAAATTTTCACATCCTCAAGCATTTTCTTTTTCGAATTTTGTAGAAGAAATCCGAAGTTCTAAAACTCTCAGAATCTGAGACTTTTTTTTAAGGAAAAAGATCTCCGACTGAGACATTTTCTACGGAAAAAAGGTCGAAGAATCTGATACTTTTTCAATAGGAAAAGGATCTAAGAATCTGAAATTTTTCTATAGGAAAAAGATCTCAGAGTCTCAGAATTTGAAACTTATTTAAAGAAAAAATGTCTCAAAATCTGAATCTTTTTTGAAAGGAAAAATGTCTCAAAGTCTGAGACTTTTTATTGTTAAAAAAGTCTAAGAAGTTGAAACTAACTTAATAGGAAGACGCAGAATCTGAGACTTTTTCTATAGGAAAAAGGCTTGAGACTTTTTCTTTAAGAAAAAGGTCTCAGAACCTGAGATTTTTTCTATAGGAAAAAGGTCTGAAACTTTTTCTATAGAAAAAAGGTCTCAGAATCTAAATGTTTTTCAGTACGAACAAATCTAAAAATATAAACCCTTTTCTATAGTAAAAATTAGTGCCTACGGTCAGTACCGTAGTACCGGGAATACCGGTATTCCCGGTTCTCGGTATTACCGTGAAATGGTACCGGTTTCCCGGTTCTTAATTCATTCCCGGTATTCCCGGGAATACCGGTAAGCCTCAGCGATGTTAAAGTTCAACCTTAGTGTCGACGAAAAGTGTAAACGCAGTTCAATTTCTACTTAATAAAATGTCACAAAACTGTTAACAGCGCAATCGTAGCTGCTCGCATTCGCGAGATATCGCGAAATTAGTGTTTTTGTATTTTCTAAAATTTTGTCAATGAAGTTTTTTAAATATCTTCAAAAACTGAGTATGCAGTTTTAATTGTATTTATTTACAGGTCACAAAACAGTTAACATCGAAATCATATCTTCTCAATTTCGCGAGAAATCGCAAAATTAAAAAAAAAAAACATTGGAAAAAATTTTATTTTTCGCGTAAATTAGCAGTCAAGATATTGATTTGAGCCGTTTTACCACCTTTAACAACATAAAATTTAAACTGCATACAATATATTTGTCGTTTCTTAATTTTTTTCCTTTATTTTAGACACTAAAGAAAAAATAAATTAATTAATATAAAAGCTTAAACAGTAATTTTGCAATTGCTCGGGAAATTGATCATCTATAATTTTTATGCTTGAAGTTTTGTCAACTTTAATAACCTCGAATTCAAACTGCATACCATATTTTTGTCGTTAATTGAAGTAAATGTTTTTACAGACCAAAAACAACACAAAGTAATGAATAAATAGTAGTTTAGAGAGTTTTTTTAGCGATATCTCGAAGAATTGAGCAGCTAGAATTTAAATGTTAACAGCCATATCACCTTTAATCAATACCAAATCAATCTGCATTTCGTGTTTTTCAACAATGTTTAAGAAACTTCTTTTATTAACCAAAACAAGAAATACCCCCGAAAAGCTATTTTTCGCTATTTCTCGCGAAAGTGAGCGGCTATAATTTTTTTGTAGGCAGTTTTAATTTCTTTCAACATGCTCAAATCAAACTGCATACCACTTTTTTTTAATATTTCTACAGAGCCGGATTTAAAATATAAATAAATAATAAAAAAAATTATATAATTACGCGATATCTCGCAAAATTTAACACCTACAAATTCGATGTCATCAGCTATGTGACCTTTGATCAAGCACAAGTAAGACTGCATACCATGATTTTACGAAATTTTAAAGAAACCTATCTAAAGATAAAAAACAAAAACAAGAACCGCAAAAAATTAATTTCGCGATTTCTCGTGAACTAAAGAAGATAGGATTTTGACTTTTACTGTTTTGTGACCTTAAGATAAGTACAATTAAAACTGTATACTCAGTTTTTGAAAATATTTAAAAAAACTTCAATGTCAAAATTTTAAAATATACAAAAACACTAATTTCGCGTTATCTCGCGAATGCGAGCAGCTACGATTTCGCTGTTAACAGTTTTATGACATTTAATCTTGTAGAAATCAAACTGCGTTTACACTTTTCGTAGACACTAAAGTTCAACCTGAACATCGCTGAGGCTCACCGTGCGATGAAGTGGAAATTTTTGATTTTCACGAAAATTTTTTTGAGTTATTTTGACACCCAATAGAAACTTTTTGGACCCATTTCAGCTCAAACAATAAATAAAAGTAAAAATCGATACGGCCTAAGGTATAGGTGTCAAATTTGTGATAGGTTGATTGGATACCGGTGATATGTCACATGACCTATCATGGATCACTTTTCCTGCAGGGTAGTTTCATATGCTTGGAAAAAAGATAGTTACTTTACAATTAGAAAAAAAAAACAGTACTTAAATTTAAGTTATAATTACAAATTATTTAAAACACATGTTAAATGATTGTATTCAAAAAAATTTCATGTTCCCAATAGTCGTATAATGACTTTGGATAAATTTTTAATTATTATTTTATTTTTTATATTTCATGTGCCCTTGGGTATTAAATATTGAATATAAATCACGATTTGTTTTTTAATTATAGAAATAACAAATAATAAAAAAAAAAGAAAACGTGTTAAATTAATAAATACAATATACAAAATTTGTTAAATTAACAATTAATTACATTAATAATTAACAATAAAATGTTAAAAATTATTAAATGTTAGTAATTAAAATGACGTAGATTCGTATTCTTAAAAAAACAATAAATGAAAAAAAATCATTATACTGAAATTAATTATTAATTTATTATAAACTTAAAAAATCATATTTATTTTTACCATTTACAAAAAAACAATACGTGCACGTGTGGCTTGAAAAATCCAACAAAATATAATTTAATGTGACAATCGCATTACCAAATAAATTATTAAATAACACTGTGCAACAGTAAAAACCTAACGTAAAACAAATAACTGATTTTGATAAACTTTTTTACCAGATTTTTAAGATATTCACGAATTAAAAATTTCCTCAACAACTTTTTAAACCCTTCACTCTTGTGATTGATATATAAGGTCGCCATGACATAGCCCAACAGACATTATCCCCATTTGCGGTTTGGGGATTAAGTCCGAAATGAATTCGGTCATAATCTCCATAACGGTGGTGGGGACTACACTCAAAAAAAAAGTGAACTAAAATCTAGGAAAATTAACTCAATTTTGAGAAAAAGAGGGAATGATGTGGCTCCAAAGATTTTTTTCTTGGTTTTAGTTCATAATTTTCCCAAAAATAAGGAAAACAAATTTATTTAATTTTAAGCCAATTTTAACTAGAAAATAGGAAAAATTATACTTCACATTTTAGAAATAGATTGGGTCTACACTCAGAAAAAAAACTAACTAAAAAATGGGAAAATTAACTAAATCCAAGGAAAATTGATAATGATTTAGCTCCATTGCCATGTATTCCTACTTTTTAGCAGTGTTGCCACCTCATGTGTAATTACACATATCATGTGTAATTTTCTTTTTCATGTGTAGCCCATGTGTAATTGTCTGCATGTGTAATTCATGTATAATTTGAAATTTTTACTTTTTGGAGCATTTTTTTCATAATTTGTTTTAACAAGACTTTTAGCAGATTTTTTTGCAGAATGAATATTTTAACGATATTCTCTGTCATTCACTTTTAAAAAGTAACAGAAGTTTTTTTAATTATTTTGCTGATTCTGTATGCTGAGTTTACAAAAATATTTTTGTGAACATTTTAGCTGATTATTTTAAAATTTTACAGAAATAGTTTTTTTTATTTTGTGAAATTTTAACGATTAAAAATTGCCAAAATTAAAAAAATAGCAGACTATTTTGGTAATTTTACAAAAATACTTAGTTATCATTAGTATTTTTTAAAATTTATTTAAAAAAATTTACTATTTGAAAAAAAAAAGAAAAAAAAACAACAATATGTTTCTGTTTTTTCATCAAGTCTGCAGATTTTGTGCTTTAATCAGCAGGGTTTTCGGTTAAAAGGAGCAGATTTTCAGCTGAAATCAATATATTTTTGTTTGCTGTTTTTCAGATTTTCTTTTCATTTGACTTAGATTATCCAGCCAGAAATTTCGCAAAAAAATATAAATCGTAGGTTTTTTGAGCAGTAAAAACCAGGCTTAGGGCGGATTACACAATGTCCAGTTAGCTGTTAACTGTTCATTTAATGTAGTCTTATGTCAAAATCGGCTGAATCGACAGACTTAACTGTTATATTTTTAAAATTTACAAAAAAAAACGTTATTAAAAAAAGCATGTGTAATTTCATGTGTAATCTTGGCATAGTCCATTTGTAATTCGTGATTTCATGTGTAATTTTGGCATGATTTATGTGTAATTTACGATTTTGTTGGTGGCAACACTGCTTTTTAGTCCATATTTTTCTTTAAAATTAGGACCAATTTGAACTAGAAAGTGGGAAAAAATTTCCCATTTTTTAGTTAAAAAAAAATTTTTGATGAGGACATTTTTCCTAAAAATTAGTTAATTTCATATTTTTATTGGTTTATTTATAGAATCGCATGCGAATACACACAGAATTCTCATTATGTACATTTTTTATTTAAAATATAAAAAAAACGTTTGTTTCTTATGGTCAAGTAATAAATTTCATTAGTTTTTAAAGTTAAATTACAGCAAAGACTTTGTCTTTAACTTTTGTTCCCAAACTATGGAAAAACACGCCAAAGCCATTTGTTGTGATTAAAATATTATTTTTTCCTCACACATACATGTGTAGAAAAAAATGTAAACATTAAATTTATTACTTGTTATACAAGACCAAACTCTCCTTTTCATATACTACAAATAATAAACAAAATGTGAACTACAAACAAGCATGAAAAAAAAAAATAAATCAACTAAACAATTTCATGTTATGAAAAATTTACTAAACTTGTGGAAAAAACTTCCTCAAATTAGAGAAGATAAATATGATAAACTAATTGGTAGGAAATTACGTCCTAAAACTGAATTTTTTGAACTAAATTTTGTTTTAAGAAATATGTCTTAAAAATAAAGATTTTTTTTCATTTATTTAGGGAAAATTTCTTTGGCGGAAAGAATTTTTTCCATGTATTAGGGAATTCCATTTAAGGAAAATTATGGCCTATTTAACAGTCCATGAACTAAATTTTTTTCCTAAAAGTTGGGAAAATTTCCAAAATTTTAGTTAAATTTAACTAAAATGTGGGAAAAATTATAAAATAGTTTATGAAGAAAATTTTTCAAACGTTTAAGTTAATGGTTTTTTTTGAGTGTAGACCCTGGACCCATGGGTTCGGACCCCATTTAACTCGAGACCCCGTTGGGTCCCTTAAGGGTCCCCATAGATTTTGAACCAAAACTTGTGTCCGTTTCGCTCTAACTTGCTCAGTTTTTGAGATACGGTAATAAGGGGCCTGATAGGGTCTTGAGAATTTTAAAAACCGGATAACTCAAAAACTATTAATCGGAGGACTTTTTGGTATTTTGCGGAAGTGTTCTACGAGTCAAGAGCTACAAAAATGCTCTTGGACTTTTTCTCGTGTTGGCAGTATTTACCGAGATATGTGCATATATAAAATCTCGGGAATTTCAAATTTTAGATCTAAAATTAGGGTCATGAGACCCCGACAGATATGCAGAGTTAGGCTAATTCCATATTTTTCTTTGTAGTCTTTCTTTTGAAAATTTCGTCCGTTTCGCTCTATCTCGCTTAGTTTTGGAGATATCGCCATTTTGAATTTTTAACTAAATTCTAAGAAGTTATTTACTAAATTCTTAGAAGTCGTTAACTAAATTCTAAGAATTACACTTACTCAATTCAAAGAAGGGAAATACGATGATGTTTTTTTAGTAAATTTTAACTAAACTTGAACTAAATTGTTTTTTAAGAAATATGTTTTAAAAATAAAGATACGATTCTTAGATTTGTGGAAAATTTCTTTGGCAGTAAGAATTTTTTTCCTAATATTAAAAAAAATCCATTTAAAGAAAACTATAAACTAATTATAAGTAAATGAACTAAAATTTTTTACTCATAGTTAAGAAAATTTCTCATTTTTAAGTTAAATTTAAACGTGCGCTCCGTTATCCTCGAAAAGTTATCCTCGATTTTTGCAACGCGAAAAAAATATTTTTTTAAAAAAAAGTTAGCCTCGAAAAGTTATCCTCGATTTTTTTTTTGCTTGAAAAAAGTTAGCCTCGAAAAGTTATCCTCGATTTTTTACGGCTGGTTTAATAATTTAAAAAAAATTAATTTTATTTCTAATTTATTTATTTATTTAAAGAAATAAAATGTATTTCGATGATATATATGTATATTTAAAATATCTTTGTCTAATAAAAAGTTTTTGCATACAAAAAAAAAATAAGATTGAGTTGATTTTTTATGTGGGCACATCAATTGGATTGAAATCCAGGAGCAACTAGAGTGCGTACAAATTTGCACGGTAGTTTTAATGAAAGCTAATGGACCAAGGAACATATAAAACTTCCGTGCAAAATGAGTTAATGAAGGATTATTGAGAAAAATGGTCAAATCTAAAAGTCACATTAAAGTATTTTATGAAAAATCTGGGATTTCATTTTCTGAAGTAACTAGAGTGCGTACAAATTTGCACGGTAGTTTTTATGTAAGCTAATGGACCCAGGAACATATAAAACTTCCGTGCAAAATTAGTTAATGAAGGATTATTGAGAAAAATGGTCAAATCTAAAAGTGACATTAGAGTATTTTATGAAAAGTCTGGGAATTCATTTCTGTTTTTCGGGCATTATACTGAAGTAACCAGAGGGCATACAAATTTGCACGGTAGTTTCAATGAAAGCTAATGGACCAAGGAACATATAAAACTTCCGTGCAAAATGAGTTAATGAAGGATTATTGAGAAAAAAGATGAAATCTAAAAGTTGTTTTAGAATATTTCATGAAAAGTATGGGATTTCATTTCCTGTTTTCCGGGCATTATACTGAAGTAACTACACAGAAAAAAATATGGAGGAAACAAATTTGAGTAATCACTTGTTTAATTTTTTAAAAAAAATTTGAGTAATTTTTTAATTGACGCAATTAAAAATTTACTCAAAAATTGAAAATAAAATTTGAGTAAATAATTTAATACAAATTTAATATTTTTTTTTTTATTTATTTTTTTTTCTCTTGGTGTTTTGAATTCTCATTTAGTTTATTGTTTTTTGTATATGTATATGAAAGTTTGAAATCATCTTTATAAAATTTTACTTTGTCTTGAAGACATAAGTATATTTGGTAAAGTTTGTAAAAGCAATTTTTTGGAAAAAAAAAAATTAGAAACTTTTTAAACTTTTTAAAAAAATAATTTGATACATTTTGAGTAAATTTTTACTTGACACAATTAAAAAGTTACTTAAAAATATTAAAAAATTTTAAGTAAAGATTTAATTGTGTGAATTAATAATTTACTCAAATTTTTTATTAAGCATTTAATAATTTTTTATTAAAAGTTTACTCAATACTATTAAATCGTTTACTGGTGGAAAATTGAGTAATTTTTTACTCAATAGTATTAAAAATTTACTCAAAATTTTTTTTTATTTTTTTCTGTGTAGAGTGCGTACAAATTTGCACGGTAGTTTTTATGAAAGCTGATGAACCAAGGAACATATAAAACTTCCGTGCAAAATGAGTTAATGAAGGATTATTGAGAAAAATGGTCAAATCTAAAAGTCACATTAGAGTATTTTATGAAAAATCTGGGATTTCATTTACGGTTTTTCGGGCATTATACTGAAGTAACTAGAGTGCGTACAAATTTGCACGGTAGCTTTTATGAAAGCTAATGGACCCAGGAACATATAAAACTTCCGTGCAAAATTAGTTAATGAAGGATTATTGAGAAAAATGGTCAAATCTAAAAGTCACATTAGAGTATTTTATGAAAAATCTGGGATTTCATTTTCTGTTTTCCGGGCATTATACTGAAGTAACTAGAGTGCGTACAAATTTGCACGGTAGTTTTTATGAAAGCTAATGGACTAAGGAACATATAAAACTTCCGTGCAAAATGAGTTAATGAAGGATTATTGAGAAAAAAGATGAAATCTAAAAGTTGCTTTAGAATATTTCATGAAAAATCTGTGATTTCATTTTCTGTTTTCCGGGCATTATACTGAAGTAACTAGAGTGCGTACAAATTTGCACGGTAGTTTTTATGAAAGCTAATGGACCAAGGAACATATAAAACTTCCGTGCAAAATGAGTTAATGAAGGATTATTGAGAAAAAAGATGAAATCTAAAAGTTGTTTTAGAATAGTTCATGAAAAATGCACATAAACAAAATTGTAATGAACACAACCAACAAATAATAGTGTTGTAAAAGTTATGAGTATTTGAGTACCGAGTAGTCAATACTGCCTATTTTTTCGAGTACTCAATACTTAAAAGCCACTACTCATTACTTTCAGGGTTGTATTTTTTTCACTTGAAATGCATAATTTAACCAACAAATATAGCCATAAAATGCAACTCTGTGTATGAAAAATATTTTACTTTTTTTTCGAGAAAAATAATTTTTAAATTGATTAAAAATAATTTAATCAAAAATAGAATTTTGATAAAAATTAATAAAATTTAAATTTATAAAGCTC
Source organism: Pegoplata infirma (assembly GCA_963921195.1). Lineage (NCBI taxonomy): Eukaryota > Metazoa > Arthropoda > Insecta > Diptera > Anthomyiidae > Pegoplata > Pegoplata infirma. Next base: position 63,275,353 of record OY992536.1, read on the forward strand.
TATTTTTACATTTTTCCATTCAAAAAAAGGTATTGAGTAGTATCGAGTACTCAGTTGAAAAAGTATCGAGTAGTATTGAGAAGTCAAAAGTAACCACAATTTACAACACTAATCCATAAAAAAAAAAACATTCACTGGAAATTAATACCACATTTGGATTTTAGGGTTACCTTGGTGGATTTTTCCGATGAATCCAGCGTTTTACCGGGAAATCTGTCGATTTTTAGTGTTTTTTTTTTAAGCGTATTTTCATAAAATATTCTAAAACAACTTTTAGATTTCATCTTCTTTCTCAATAATCCTTCATTAACTCATTTTGCACGGAAGTTTTTTATGTTCCTTAGTCCATCAGCTTTCATAAAAACAACCGTGCAAATTTGTACGCACTCTAGTTGCTCCAGGAAAATGCCCGGAAAACAGAAAATTTACTTCCATCTTTGTTGGTTGTGTTCATTACAATTTTGTTTATGTGCATTTTTCATGAACTATTCTAAAACAACTTTTAGATTTCATCTTTTTTCTCAATAATCCTTCATTAACTCATTTTGCACGGAAGTTTTATATGTTCCTTGGTCCATTAGCTTTCACAAAAACTACCGTGCAAATTTGTACGCACTCTAGTTACTTCAGTATAATGCCCGGAAAACAGAAAATGAAATCCCAGATTTTTCATAAAATACTCTAGTGTGACTTTTAGATTTGACCATTTTTCTCAATAATCCTTCATTAACTTATTTTGCACGGAAGTTTTATATGTTCCTTGGTTCATCAGCTTTCATAAAAACTACCGTGCAAATTTGTACGCACTCTAGTTACTTCAGTATAATGCCCGGAAAACAGGAAATGAAATCCCATACTTTTCATGAAATATTCTAAAACAACTTTTAGATTTCATCTTTTTTCTCAATAATCCTTCATTAACTCATTTTGCACGGAAGTTTTATATGTTCCTTGGTCCATTAGCTTTCATTGAAACTACCGTGCAAATTTGTATGCCCTCTGGTTACTTCAGTATAATGCCCGAAAAACAGAAATGAATTCCCAGACTTTTCATAAAATACTCTAATGTCACTTTTAGATTTGACCATTTTTCTCAATAATCCTTCATTAACTAATTTTGCACGGAAGTTTTATATGTTCCTGGGTCCATTAGCTTTCATAAAAACTACCGTGCAAATTTGTACGCACTCTAGTTACTTCAGAAAATGAAATCCCAGATGTTTCATAAAATACTTTAATGTGACTTTTAGATTTGACCATTTTTCTCAATAATCCTTCATTAACTCATTTTGCACGGAAGTTTTATATGTTCCTTGGTCCATTAGCTTTCATTAAAACTACCGTGCAAATTTGTACGCACTCTAGTTGCTCCTGGATTTCAATCCAATTGATGTGCCCACATAAAAAATCAACTCAATCTTATTTTTTTTTTGTATGCAAAAACTTTTTATTAGACAAAGATATTTTAAATATACATATATATCATCGAAATACATTTTATTTCTTTAAATAAATAAATAAATTAGAAATAAAATTAATTTTTTTAAAATTATGAAACCAGCCGTAAAAAATCGAGGATAACTTTTCGAGGCTAACTTTTTTCAAGCAAAAAAAAAATCGAGGATAACTTTTCGAGGCTAACTTTTTTTTAAAAAAATATTTTTTTCGCGTTGCAAAAATCGAGGATAACTTTTCGAGGATAACGGAGCGCACGTTAAATTTAACTAAATTTTAGGAAAATTCATGATAAATTTTCAAAGACATTTTTTCCTTAATTTTAGTTATGTCTTTTTTTTCAGTGTATGACCGAAAAAAATTTGGACATAGTCAAAATAAAAAGTGGACATAACTCGATAAAAAATTACTCGATATAAATAATTTTTAATCAAAATTGTATTAATTTTTTCAAATTTCAAGATAATTTTATAAAAAATGTCACGAGAAGTCTTTTTGTAAGTGTTATTGCTTCGAAAAAAGGTTTAAATTTACAATTTTATTAGTAAAAATCATTTAAAATTACAAAAAAGTTCGTAATATTTATGAAGTTATTCATGAATTCGGCCAATTCGAATTTTTAGGTGTTTTTCATTTTTCTCTTTCTTGATTTTTTAATTTTTAAATGTAGCGAAAAATGCATGAAATTTTTACCACATTATTTTTACATCTATTCTAATCCATCTTTCGGTGAACCGGTACAAAATTTTGCAAAAATCTAAATTCGATCCACCCTGCTGCGCATCATCCATCTATTTCTGATTGTGTATACTGAAGTATTCAACAGCAAAATAAATTGTTTTTAAACACAAAAATAATTAAATTTTAATGGTTAAAATACTTAAAGTGTTATTATATAAAATATATACAAAAGACTTGTTTCAAATATGTATTATTGTTTTTTAATACATTTTTTAACATTATTTTTATTATTAATTTTTTTTCCATCCTCCCCATTTGCAAAAATCACCTTTTAATGTTTTCCATATTGTATACAATATAATTGTATACATTCAATAATTAAAATATAATAAATTTTAATTATTTCACTTGAAAATTTTTTATTCATTCATTCATTAATTTAATATTGATGATCAAAAAGACCTTTAAACGTTTAATGAAATGAAAAAAAAAAGAATAACGAGGGACTATATTCAAAACCCTCTATCTTAAAAAACACAACTTTTCAGGAGAGCCAAAAAACTGTTTATTTCGCGTATTGTTAGCGTAATTAAAATTCGATATTCTACAATATTTTTATAAATCAACTACAGAATCTCACATATAATTCGTTTTTAAAATTTTGCACTATTGGGGATATTATGAAAGATAGAGGGTTTTGTTTCTCAAAAATATTAAGTACATGAATGAAAATGATCAGATAGAGGGTTTTGCATTTTAATAAAAATGAATTATTATGATTTCATTTACGACATCGGTAAATTTTTAACGTGATTTATTAATGATAACGGCTTATAAAGAGTTCCAAAATCGCGGTTTTGGTCCACAGGTGCTGATTTTTGAGAAAAAAAATATTTTTTTTACCGAATTCATCTTAAAAGATGACAAACTGTTGAGTATGTTATGTAAAAAATAGTAAAAAATTAAAAACGCGATTTTGGTCCACAGATGCTGATCAGCATCGCGATTTTTTAGATTAAACTTTTTGTTTCATATTGTACACAAAACGTCTAAATTTTGAGTCATATTTTTCAAAAAAGTCAAACAAGAATTTTGAGAAAAAATTAGCATCAGTGGACCAAAATCGTGATTCTGGAATTTTGTTGACAAATTCATGTTCAGCATGCAAAAATTAGTATGAAAACATGTAATGCATGATGAAACTATTCAAAAAAAATATTTATAAATTACTTATTTGAAAAGATAGAGGGTTTTGCATTCAGAAAAATTAATTGTGTAAGAGATAGAGAAAACCAAAAATGCAAATAAAATAGCAAAAAAAAAATATTTTTGTTCTGAATTTTACACCATAGATGAGGGCGGTTTTACTGAATATTTTGTCATCAAAAAGTCATTTTCGTGAAAATGGAAGATAGAGGGTTTTGAATATAGGCCCTCGATAAGTGAGAATGTTGAAGTCGGTTGTGACGAATTTTTTATACCCTACAAGACCTTAAAAAATTAAAAAAAAAATATGGCAGATGCTTTTTTAATGGGGGGGGGGGGGGGAGTTGGTGGGGGACACCTTTCCCCGTTATAAATGTGGGCATTACTTCTTGGAGGTGTACTGTATTCTACTTTATTTTATGTTTGTATCTTCTATCATGTTATTTTCAATACTTGTCTTTTCAATATTTTTGATTTGTTTAAAAAATAATTCAGTCTTTGTAAAATTTTTTTGAAATAAACAACATTTTTATTAAAAGATATTTACATAAATATTTTTGGGATATTTACGCTTAAATAATACATTTTTATTGTTATTTTTAATTATTTTCTATAACCACGCCCCCAAAAGGAGCGGGCTAAAAAAATCGAGTTTTCTAATCCTCTCGGTCCAAGTACAGTTGCGCAATTCACTAACTTTTTAACGACAAAAATCGGTAGTTATATTGTCAAAAATCGTTAATTATCGACAATTGTCTTTAAAAGCGATTCTATAACATTTTTCTATCGAATTTTGTCGTTATTGAAAATCGTTAACATATCAACAAAAAATTTTTTGAAGTTAAAGTTAACGAAAATTTTCGGTTCTCAATACAATTTCAAAATAAAAAAATTTCAAATTAACTAATTTTGTCGTTAATTCTTGTCGTTAATTGAAAAATTTATAGAATCACATATTCGTTAAAACAAGCGACAATTCTCGTTAGTTAACGATATCGATAATTTCGTTAAAAAAGTTACTGAATCGCAGTACAGGTCTATAAACATAATATTCTATAAAAATGTTACATTTATTGAGCAAAAATTAAAAAAAAAAAAATCTTAAAAAAATTGTGTTTTTCAGGTGTGGTTTTAGATCTTCAAGGTCTAGCTCTTTTGGTTTGGACTATATCGTGGTTTCTACAGAAGAACGGACATCGCTAGAATGTCTCAGATTCTATCATGGATCAATAACACCGTCCGAAAACCAATATTAAACATGAACCGGATGATATACGTCTGAAATTAGTGTTTAATGAAGTAAAACTGTATTTACAGTTTTTCATTTCGTGATCCAGTTTCCTTTTAAAAGGACATCAAATTTTTAAAGGATACATTTTTTTAAATATTTTTTAAATATTTGTACTTGTCGTAGGATGATACTGGTGATGGCAAATTAAAGAGGAGGATCTCCCCTAATTTTTCCATTTTTTGTATTTTGCCATATCAGTATAAAAGGATGTGAATAAAGTCATTTGAAAACTTTACCAAAATATTTTGTTGAAAATTTTGAATGATATTGGAGGATACATTTTTGAAAGGGCGTAACTTGCCTTATTTTTCCTGATATGTAAAAATAATAAAATAGAAAAATTAGGACAGATCCTCCTCTTTCATTTGATATCACTAGTGGATCCTAGGACAATTACAAATATTAAAGAAATATTTTATAAATTTAAATTTAATTTCAGACGTTTATCATCCGGTTCTTACGGGAACTTGCAGACGTTGTGGCAACACAACCAGGTTAATTTATTATGGGTACCAGAACACAACGGAATACAGGGAAATGAAAGGGCAGACGAACTCGCGAAACTTGGATCTGATGGTGTAGGTACCACGGTGCTAGTTTTACCACCGCTCCAACACTTCAAAAAGAGACGGGATTCCATAAATGTCGCAGTAGCGAACAGAAAGTGGGGACAACTAACAACATGCAAAATCAGCAGAACTTTATGGCCAACTTATGACCAGGGGAAAACTGAATACCTTTTATCACTTACGAGAGGGGAATACCGAGCTCTGATGGGAATAATAACTGGTCACTGTCTCATCGGCATTCATGCTTAGAATATTAGACTCATCCCGGACGCAAGTTGTAAAAGATGCGGCTCACCAGGAGTGGATGAAACGATAGAACACATACTTTGTCACTGTCCAGCGGTGGCAAGAAGTCGCCGATCGATTACTGCGCAGAAAATAATATCGTATATTTTATTTTAATTAAAATTTTAATTGTTTTTTAATTTAATATTAATTAAACTTTTAATTAATATAATTAATTGTTTAATTAAATTTTTAACTTTATTTTAATTAATATTTTAATTGTTTTCAAATTTAATATTAATTAATTATTTAATTTATATAATTAAATGTTTAATTAAATTTCTAGCTTTATTTATTTTTTTTTTTGTTTTCCGTGTGTGTGCGAGTGTGTGTTTTTCTCTTGCATTGTATTACATACAAAAAAAATACATAAGTATAAAAAGTTTGTTGAAAGTTTTTTTTTATTTTTCACATAGGTTTTTGAATTCTCATTTTGTTTATAGTTTTATGTGTATGTATATGAAAGGTTTATAATCAACTTTATAAAATCATCTCACTGACTATGTCTTTACGGCATAAATAAATTTGGTAAAGTTTGAAGAAATATTTTTTTTTTAACTATTTTATTCAAAAAGAATGTTTTTACAAATTATTTATTTTTTTTTAATATAATATTTTTAATTTATACAATTAAAATTTTAATTATTTTTTTTTTTAAATTTTAATTAAATTTTTTAATTTATAGTATTAAGTTTTTAATTAAATAAATATCCATTTATTTTTAATTAACGACATACAAATATTTTTAATTTATTTGCGCATTTTAGTGATTGGTACGGATTTAATTAATTTTTTAATTAAATCTACGAATTTTTTAATTAAATATTTTTTTTATTTTTTTCTGTGTGGTCAGATAAGCTTTAATACTTTGGAGGATATAACGCGAATGGATCTTAGAATATTAAAGAGATTCGCAATGACTTCGAACGTGTTTAACTTGCGCCGCTAGCGAAAAAAAAAAAAGTTTTGTGGTATCGCTATGGACCAAAAGGTCTATGCGAGGTGTAAATCGTACACCGCCACCCTAACCTAACCTCATCCGTTTCATGTTTACTGAAACGACCGTCTGTCCGTCTGTAGATGACACGATACAGTTCAAAATAAAAGAGATAGACTTCTGAAGTTTTGTACGAATATGTCCTATGGTCAAAGACTCGCACTGTGGTTCCAATTCCAACACAAGGTGGACAAAAGTATTTAACCATGATATTTTATGTTTTTGGGGTCGCTGATTTCAAAAAAATGCTTTAAAAAATTGTAGCTTCAATATTTTTGAAAATACAGTGGGTTTCACTAAAATTTTTTTTTTTTTTTTTTTTTTTTTTTCATATTTTATTTATTGAATCTTCACTTTAATTCCGTGAACTAACAATAAGTGTTCATATCTTATATCTAAATATTCTTAATATTAAGTCCAGCCAGTGCCAGACAAAATTTCATTTTCTCAAATATTTCTTAAATTTATTTGTTTATAAATGTTCTCAAATGCATCTCTCCTTCCAGTTAGTTAGCTAAATCAGCAGTCACCCTCCTTCTAAGGCGTTGGTGGCCACGATTATTAAGTAGATTTCTTGCCAGATAGTTTGGATGCGTTTCCAGTTTTCTCATGTAATTTTGGGTGTGTTTTACGATTTCATCTTTAACATAAGCAACATTTAAATCCTTGTGTATGTTGGAATTTCTAACATACCAAGGGGCGCATGTTATCATTCGTAAAATGTTGTTCTGTTTCCTTTGAATTCTCTCCACATTAGACGATGACGCAGTGCCCCATAGCTGAATGCCGTAGCACCATATAGGTTTTAAAATTGAATTGTACAACAAAAGCTTACAATCTAAACTAAGTTTAGAGTTCCTTCCAATCAGCCAATTAACTTCAATAGTCTTTAATTTCATCTGAGATAATTTTGCATCTAAATGTGTTTTCCACGTGAGACGACGATCAAGATGAATACCGAGGTATTTAACATTTGTATGTTGGGGTACATTGTGGTTATTAATTTGAATGTGGGGACAAGTTTCTCTTCTCAACGTGAAAGTTACGTGAACACATTTTTGCTCATTTACCTTTATCTTCCACTTTTGTAACCATTCTTCTAATTGAAGAATGTGACTCTGCAGTATTCGTGTAGCTTCAAGCGGGTTGTCATGGGTGCTCAAAATAGCAGTATCGTCAGCAAATGTTGAAGTGTGGGTATTGGAATTTGTTGGCATGTCAGAAGTGTACAGAATGTACAAAAGCGGTCCCAAGATACTACCTTGTGGAACTCCAGCTTGTATAAAATGAGGGGTGCTAACAAAATCGTTCTCCTTGATCGTAAATTTTCGATTTGTTATATAGCTTTCGAGTAATTTATGCGTATTTGGTGGTAACACATTTTTAATTTTATAGAGTAAACCCTCATGCCAAACCTTATCGAATGCTTGTGAGACATCAATAAAAAGTGCGGAGCAATACTTTTTTTCTTCATAGGCTCTTCTAATTTCACTTACCAGTCTATGAACTTGCTCAATAGTTCCATGTTTTCTTCTAAATCCAAACTGATGATCCGGAATAGAGTTGTTCTGAGTTACAGTTTTAGTTAATCTGTTTACTAACAGTTTTTCGAAAAGTTTGGATAAACTGGACAACAGACTGATAGGTCTATATGATTCAACTTTTGTATGATCTTTGCCTGGCTTGGGTATCATTTTAACGAGTGAAACTTTCCATTCTGGGGGATAATGTTCAAGGCGTAATATAGCATTAAAAATAAATAGAATTATTCTTAATGCTATCCGGGGTAACTCCAAAAGCATTTTGTTACTGATCATATCAATACCAAATGCCTTTTTGGGGTTTAAATCAACAACTGCCTTTTCGACCTCTCGCATCTCAAACCGGATGGGTTCTGCTCTGCGCTGGGGTAAAATTGGTGGCAACTCTACTATAACACTTGATTCATTTGGCGTGAAAACATTTTTTAAGTGTTCAACAAACAGATCTACTTTTTCAGTATCATTTCTAGCCCAACCTCCGTCTGGCTTACGCAAAGGAGGCTTACATATGACAGGTCTTTTCAAATTCTTGGTAGCACGCCATAGCGAGTAATCCGTTTTTGATGTAGGCTCCAAATTTTCTAAAAATCTGTTTAGTGATGCGACTCTCTGCGATTCAAGTAGTCGTCGTAAATTATTTGTACATTCTTTCAATCGTGATTTGAGTTGAGGAGATCTGTGCAGTTGCCACTCTCTACGAGCTCTTCTTTTTTCATTTAAGAGTCGTTCGACATCAACAGAAAAAACTGGGTTTTGTCTGGATTGTCGGGGGGGTTTATTAGCAAGTCGAGCAGCAAGTTTGAGATTGGATTCAAAATTCCTGAGCGAAAGGTCAATTTCATCTGGTGTTCTTAGCGATATGTTTTCTGAGCAGTGAGTACTGAGAAATTTTTTATATTTTAGCCAATTTGTTCCTTTGCCTGTCAGTGCTAAGTCACCAGTGGGGGATACAATTTCTCGGGGGTTCAGGAGAGTAACAATAGTGGGTGTGTGGTCTGAAGAGAGTTCCAATGAAGATTCTACATTAACGAAATTTCTTTCTATATTTCTAGTCACACCAAAGTCGATAAGATCAGGAATCTTATTACGATCTGAAGGCCAGTATGTCGGTTCTCCGCTTGAGACCACATCCAGACCCATTTTAGAAATTGTATCAAACAACACACGACCTCTCGGGGTAATGAGGCGTGACCCCCAGAATGTATGCTTGGCATTATAGTCGCCAGCTGCCAGAAAACGTGATCCTAGTGATTTAAAAAAAGTGTCAAACTGATTTCCATTTATTTTAAATCTGGGGGGAGCATAAATGGACGAAATCACTAGGTTCATATTGAACTCCTCTACGCGTATTGTAGTTGCTTGGAGGTAATCTTCGCAGAGATCACACATAAGATGGTGTTTTAGTCGAGTTTTAATTAGAATGCCTGAGCCTCCACATGCCCTGCCTCTGGGATCTTTTGTATCGTAAAGTGTGTAACCATGTACAGAGAAAGCACTTCGAGGAGTCAAATGAGTCTCAGAAACAAGCATTATATCTATTTGCTTGTTTCTGAGAAAATAATCAAGCTCGTCTTTGTGTTGGCGTATGCCGTTTGCGTTCCAGAAACAACTGGAAAAAGTAAATTACTTTTTGGAAAAAATTACAACTGGAAAAAGTAAATTACTTTTTGCTACTTTAGGGCACTAAATTTAATGGAAGTATTTAAAAATTATATAAAAAGCTTTTCTGAGCATTACAGTAAAGCCCAGCTATGTCGAATTACTTTTAATGTGTAGTTTTTTTAGAATGTTCGAATTAAATCCTTTTTGCGCTTCTAGAGTGGCGGGAAAAGAAAAATATGTGATATAACAATTATGGAAAATTTTGTAGAGGTATTTGTTGCAAAAATATGTGCAGAAGATCCTGAATATTATAAGCATTTTCTTGAGAGTTATTAAAATTGCAGAAAAAATGACTTTTTTAAAAACGCTATAAAAAATGCAGCTGGACGCCGCTGGATGAGATGAAAGATGAAACATACTCTCTGATAGTTACTTTAAGAGATGTATATAGTGGCTTGCCCGCAACTTGGAGCGGTTTTTTTTGGCAAGCTTTGAAATATTGAAAATCTATTTTTTTTTTTTTAATTATGACCCGAAACAATTTCGAACCCATGAAAATTTGTTTGATAAGTATATACCCATGGCTATATAAAAAACAATTCACGGCAATCTCCTGCAAATAATTCACTTGGTATAAGCTACTTAGTTTTGTATTGATTTGCTTAGTTTTTAATTACAAACATTTTCGTGAACAAACATTGATGTTCTAGTGCTGCGGGGACAAAGTTAAACCCCTTATTTAATCAAAATATTTTGCGTCTAGTCTAGGCATGTTGTTAGCTATTTAAAACACCTACCGTTTTTTAATTTAGAGGTTCAAACTTTTTAGACTTTTGTCCACCTAGATTTGAATTTGGAACCACAGTGGCTCGTTAAGTTCGGTAATGGGCAAAATCGGACCAAGGGCAAAAAAGTTCCCCCTTGGAGAACAAAACCAACCTCAGATAAACAACACTTTTTCGAAAGGTTCTTTGTACTTTTGTTAAGCAAATCTAACATTTTTATATCAGAGGAAGTTAAAAACTGCGGCGTGGATATAAATAATGTATTTTAATAATAATAATTGGATTAAATAATTGCATGAATCATAATAAATACATTTGATAACATCTATCTCAAGGGGAAGGTGTCCTCCAACGTCTCCCACCAAACCCCTCAAACCTCCACCTCCAAAAAGAAAACGCCACTGAAATATTTTTTATTATTTTAATTTTACATGTTGTAGGGTACAAAGGATCCGGCACAGCCGAATATAAGACTCTTACTTGTTTATAAACACGCCCACAAAAGAGGGTTGGTTATAGAAAAATAAGCATTTCCTCTATAAGAAATTTTTTCAGGGTTGGTGCAAATTTTACAAGAGAAAATTTCCCTTTAGCTCGATTTTCCCATTTATGAACTCATTGTCAGTCTCACCCGAATTTTAACACATTCTTATTTGAAACTTAATGCCTCTCGGATTTTTCGTTTAAGATTAATCGATATTCTAACAAACAAACGGACATCGCTAGATCGACTTTAAATCGATCATGGATCAACAACACTGTGCAACAGTGAAAAAATTCAAGAACATGATTATATCGGTCTTACATTTTATTCATCTAGGGGTGACTGCGGGGCTTGTGGATTTTAATAGTCAAAAACGAAAATTTTTTAAGTGAAGAAAGCTTTTCATGAGCTATTTAGGGTGCCTTAACACGTTCAGATTGTGTCTCTATATTTCCAAGAGTTATTCAGCTTTAGCGTGACTACACTTTTGGCAAATATTATTAGCAAAATAACAACAGTCCCTATTAATTATTCTGAACAAAGTGAAAAAACAGTATTTTTTCATGGTAGTATATTTTTTTCAAAAAAAGGCAAAGATAAAATATTTTTTTGGCATAAAATACATAAAAATTATAGAATTTGTTCAATGGACTATAAGCCACATTATTCTCAAATATTGTTAGGCGGTAGCAACAAGCCTTATTAAGCTGTTGTGGATCCCACTGCTATTCAGAATATTTAGAGACCGGTAAAAGGCAATTGGTCACCAAACTGGACAATCAGAGAATTAGGTTTTACTACCTTTTGGTATTAGAATCGAACCTATGTAGTCGAATTCTTGTGTTTTTTAAAAAGTATTTATTTTTTGCATAGTTTAATAAATTGTCTCGAATATCAAATTGTTACATATGAAATTACAAAGTGAGTATACTCCCATCTTTTTTTTTGAAGGAGAGTAAAAAAAAAATAATATTTAAAACAAAAGTCTTATTAATAAAAGGCATTCAATACACATTCTTCGTAGTATTAAAAAAAAAAACTTTTTTAACATGTGGATATTAATTAAGTATTGAAATTAAATGGTTTTTTTACGGAATTTTTATGATGGGGTTTTCATTTGAAATATTTAATACGTATACTGACTGACTGTATATTTTTGAAACAATTTGATTTATTAAATTGTGTTGTATTTAACAAAAAAACATACGGAAACCCCCAACTAACTGAAAGTATAGTGGTTTTTCAAATGAAAATATGTGGGCAGCAATGGGAATAGGTTTCGTATGTATTTTTGTATGTTGCTTGATAAGCTTTGTTGTGGTTTTTTCATTAGATTACTATTTCATATGAAAATATTTAATTTAATTTAATTTTGTTTTTTTTTTTTTTTGGGTTATTTTGAATTTCATTTATTTGTACATTAAATGTACTTTTAAAATTAGTTGTTGGTTTTTGTTAAAAAAAAAAATTAAACAATTTGAGGAAAAAAATTATTAATTAAATTTTACGATATGTATTTAAAAAATAACATTAACTGAAAATTATTTAAAAACAAATTTATTTAAACATTAAAAACATGCTAATTAGACAGGGGTATTATAATTCAGTGTTAAACCTTAGCCTCGTTAGCTATAAGGTTTCCGGGTAGTTAACCTGTCACAAAGAGTCTTAAATAAAAAGAAACAATTGGATTTAGAATACTCTCAAACAAATATTTGAACTAATATTATTCCAAATCAACTATTCAAAATTTTCCAGGACTTACCGTTTTCAAGATCAAGAAGTTTTGGAATCAGGAGGTCCAGTTTATATGAAATAAAGTCCTATTTGTTGGAAGCAACATAACAGTGGACCCCCAAACGTGCGAAAGTATTGTTTTTTTACTTTTTAACAGCGAATATCTCAAAAACGGTACATGGCAGAAAAAAATTAATGGAAGATTTAGATTCAGGAGAGCAAAATCTATAAGAATATTTTGGATATTTCACTGGGAGAACAGTGCAAATTAATTAACTAAGTATAACTCAAAAACAGGACCAGCTAGGATTTTTGTGTTAACGATTTTTAAAGTTCAAAATAAAGAGGAATGAAATGCCATTAGCCGATTTTGTCACCATTTTAACACAACCTAAACTTGCTAGACATTTATTCTATATAATGAAAGATGTTAAAACATTCTTTCCATAGAAAAATTATCAAATGCTGAGGCACTTTTTGGAATTTTTCGATTTTTACTTTTCGAAAAAAATCCCCTTAGTTATTAACATCATTCTTAATATCCCTTCTCTTACATTTTTAAAATTGTTTTGTAATACCTCTCTTTTAGCATGTTTTAGCCAGTGATGCCATTTTAGCACTTTTAGTGCTAGATCTAGCACTATTTTTTTGGACTTAGCACTAAAGTTTTGGAAAAAAGTGCCAAGTGCTAAGTTAGCACTTTTTTATAATTTTTTAGCATTTTTAGCTTTTTTTTTCAACATTTTAATATTTTTGTTAAAATCTCTTGTAAAAATTGTTAGCCTGCGGCGCTTTTTATGCAACCATATGTATTCAAAAATCTTCAAAAGAATCTCTTCAAAAGCAGAAATTTGAATACAGACAAACAATTTATAATTAAAAGAGCTGTAAAAGACCGAAAGTAAATTTTTCAAAGTGCGCTTCTCTTACACTTTCAATAATTCAATGCACACGACCAAGGGTCCTAAAAATTTTTCTCACTTGGTTGAAGGCCTTCAGTTAGCCATGCTTTTTATGATTGTTATCAATAAAAACTATTGTTTTGAAAAACTGGACATTTTTAAAATAACTTATGCGTTCCACCTTGCGACAAACGTAATATTTTTTACTGACCCGAGTAAAAAAGTTTTTGATATAATTATATATAATTTGATAAAATTATATCAAATTATATATAATTATATAAAGAACTAAAATTTTCTAAAAAGTTGGATAAAATTATATAAAATTATATATAATTTGATAAAATTATATATAATTATATCCAGGATTTGGTGGATATAATTATATAAATAATTATAAAATTTTATAAAATTTTGTCAAATTTTATATAATTTGATATAATTTTATATAATTATATCCACCAAATCCTGGATATAATTATATATAATTTTATCAAATTATATATAATTTTATATAATTTTATCCAACTTTTTGGAAAATTTTACCTCTTTATATAATTTTATATAATTATATATAATTTGAAATAATTTTATCAAATTATATATAATTATATCAAAACTTTTTTACTCGGGGATATTAATTGACATTGTTGTTCTTCTGAATAATGATTGTTATGAATTTATTTGCAAAATAATTCAATATTTTCCATGTAAACAATTTATATTTTCATAATTCATTATAAAATTGTTGGGAGTAATTTCATTAAAAAAATTTGGGATAAATTTAAATTCTGAAAACCAAATTGAAATTAAGAAAATATGTGTACCGGTTATTACAACGCGTTGTTATAACCGTGGCAACTTCGGAAAAATCTAAAACTTTGGCTGTATATACATATGAACCATTCTAAAAAATTCTGAGAGTAGAGCCGAAAATAAAATACCCGTGTCTTCCAGTTTTTCGCGAAAAATGTAAAAAATATTTTTTTTTACAATATAGAAAACGTTCACTCAAGTCAGGTAGTGGGGATAAACATTTTATTTTCTAAGGTTTTAACAATTAATTCACATTTTTCGCGAAAAAAAAATACTGTTAAATTGTGTTTTACAAAAGAAGTGTGAAATAAGTCGAAAAAAAATATTAAATGCACTACAGAGAAAAAAAAATAATTAATCACTCCAGTGAAATTTGATCGAGGATCTTTTCTTTCAATATGTTACCCCTGTATTTCACATTTTTGGGTATAACTTTCGCCTTTTTTTAAATGTTCCAAAACATTTTCTGCATTAAATTTTACTAGGGAGTTGCCAAAGGCTAATAGTTCGTGCGATGTAAGCAAAATGCTTAAAAAAGAAAAATTGTAAAGTATCAAATTTCATTAAATTGTGTTTCACCAAAGAAACTTTTCAATTTTACTTTAAATCAGGGTTGGCAACCGAAACGAATAACGGTATCGGTAACGGTATTGGTATTACATAGTTTTTATATCGGTAACGGTAAAGGTAATGGTATTTTCGATTATTTAGGTAACGGTTAACCGTTACCGAAACAACGATACCGGTACGTACCGGTATTATGAATAAAATTTCCCATCTTGCTAAAAAGTCACAAATTTGTTAAAAACACGTAAAAAATCAAAAATTTATTTAATGAAATTAAAAAAAAGCTGTTAAATTTAGTGCATTTTCCACATATAAATATACTAGCTGTTTTGCACCCGGCGTTGCCCGGGTTGAAAAACATATATAATCAATGAGTTATTTATTAGTCAGTTTAATTACTGCTTCGTGACTTGAGGTTTGGTCGATTTTTTCGATTTTTCTCAGCGTGGGGAACATGGTATGTATGTGTTCCTCCGTCATGGGAACAATCCTAATATTAATGTATTTCTTTAATATATATTAATGTATTTCTTTAATGGCTTTTAAAAGGAACCTACAGTTCCCTCCTCGGTTAGCACTTTATGTGGTGAAAACTTCAATAAAGACATAACTTTCACTGAAGTTCAAGTGGGAGTGGCATTTTACGCATTTAGTTAAATTTTGGTTTCATGTGACCTATAGTTCCCCTATTGGTTAGCTGGTGAAAAAAATTGCAATTAAATTTGCTCAGCAGTTTTTCCACGTTCGCGGAACAGGCAGACATAACTCTCACTAAAGTACAAAGGGGCGAGCCATTATATGCTTTTTTATCAGTCGCTGTTTAATATTGCCTACAAAGTGGCGTGCCATTATACAGAAAAAAATATTTTTTAATTTAATACAAAGGGGTGCTGCATTTTAAGCCCCTTGGCCCGATCGACACGGTAAATACCATCTATGGTGAAAATTGTTTTTAAATTTGTTTCACCGTTAACGCGTGAATACGGATCCGACAAAAATAAATTGTCTATAGTTTCCGCCTCAATAAGTACTAAATAGCTGTGGTAAAAATTATAATAACATCGGGTTCGCCGTTTAAGCGTGATTACGTAAAGGCAGAATAAACTTTCAGTACATTGCAAAAGACGTTGCAGTTGATACAGACTAAAGTTCCCGCCTCTGTTAGTACTGTCTTTGGAAAATGTTTTGTTAAAATCGGCTTAGTAGTTTAAGCGTTATTAAGGAACAGACCTAATCTAATAAAATAAAAAGGGGCGTGCTATATTATTTTTTATTTAAATCGGTATAGTCGTTTAAGCATGATTACGGAACATTCCGAAAAACGTTCAGTATAGTACAAAGGGGCGTGTCAAAGAGGCGTGACATTTTCCGCCTCTTTGTGCAAATGCGCTCTATTTATAATCTATAGTTTTCTCTTCGGTTAGTACTATCATTGGTAAAAATTTCACTAAAATCGGTTCAGCCGTTTATGCGTGATTACGGAACAGGAAGAAATAACGTTCAATGTAATACAAAGGGGCGTGCCATTTTACGCCTTATTTTTTGATCGCCCTCTATTGTGGCTCATAGTTTTCGCTTCGGTTAATACTATCTGTGGTGAAAATTTCATGAAAAACAGCTTAGCCGTTTAAGCGTAATTTCGGAAAAGCAAGAAATAACTTGCAGTGTAATAAAAAGGAGCGTGACATTTTACGCCCCTTGTTTCCATCGCCCTCTATTGTGGCTCATAATTTCCGCCTCGGTTAGTACCATCTGTGGTAAAAATTTCAGTGAAATCGGTAAAATCGCTTTTCAGTGATTGCGGAACAGGCAGACATAGTTTCTGTATAGTACAAAGAGGCGTGGCATTTTACCCCCATTTTTTCCGATCGCGGATTTTTTCTATCTCTGGTGAAAATTTCATGAAAATCGATTCAGCCGTTTTTCTGTTGTTGTCGGACAGGCAGATATAGCTATAACATGGTATAGTTCCGGCCTCGGTTAGTACTATCTGTGGTGAAAATTTCATGAAAATGGGTTAAGCCGTTCTTTACTTATTGCGGAACAGGCAGATATAGCTTCAGCATGGTACAAAGGAGCGTGGCATTTTACCCCCATTTTTTCCGATCGCGGATTTTTCTATCTCTGGTGAAAATTTCATGAAAATCGATTCAGCCGTTTTTCCGTTGTTGCCGGACAGGCAGATATATCTTTAACATGGTACAAAGGGGCGTGGCATTTTACGCCCCTTTGTCCGATCGCGGTTGCTTATGGCCTATAGCTCCCGCCTCAGTTAGTACTATCTGTGGTGAAAATTTCATGAAAATGGGTTAAGCCGTTCTTTACTTATTGCGGAACAGGCAGAACAGTCTTCAGCATGGTACAAAGGGGCGTGGCATTTTACGCCCCTTTGTCCGATGGCGGTCGCTTATGGCCTATAGTTCCCGCCTCGGTTAGTACTATCTGTGGTGAAAATTTCATGAAAATGGGTTAAGCCGTTCTTTACTTATTGCGGAACAGGCAGATACAGATTCAGCATGGTACAAGGGGGCGTGGCATTTTACGCCCCTTTGTCCGATCGCTGTCGCTTACTGCCTATAGTTCCCGCCTCGGTTAGTACTATCTGTGGTGAAAATTTCATGAAAATGGGTTAAGCCGTTCTTTACTTATTGCGGAACAGGCAGAACAGTCTTCAGCATGGTACAAAGGGGCGTGGCATTTTACGCCCCTTTGTCCGATGGCGGTCGCTTATGGCCTATAGTTCCCGCCTCGGTTAGTACTATCTGTGGTGAAAATTTCATGAAAATGGGTTAAGCCGTTCTTTACTTATTGCGGAACAGGCAGATATAGCTTCAGCATGGTACAAAGGGGCGTGGCATTTTACGCCCCTTTGTCCGATCGCGGTCGCTTATGGCCTATAGTTCCCGCCTCGGTTAATACCATCTGGGGTGAAAATTTCATGAAAATCGGTTAAGCCGTTTTTCTGTTATTGCCGGACAGGCAGATATAGCTTCAGCATGGTACAAAGGTGCGTGGCATTTTACGCCCCTTTGTCCGATCGCGGTCTCTTATGGCCTATAGTTCCCGCCTCGGTTAGTACTATCTGTGGTGAAAATTTCATGAAAATCGGTTAAGCCGTTCTTTACTTATTGCGGAACAGACAGACAGACAGACAGACAGAAAGACAGACAGACAGACAAACCAACAATCAGATTTATAATATTAATAGGGATAGAAGTATTTAATGCTATTAATTAACTCAGAATTTAATTAAAATATTCACGCAATATTGTAATTCAACAAATAAATGATTGATTTTTTACGCGTTTATAAGATGTCTCTGTCCAATCAGTAGAAATATCTGCTTTTTGAGCCATTTAAGAAATCTGCTGATTTTAGCTGACGCGCTTTGCTAAATTTCTCTCTGGATAAACCTGGTAGAGTCTGCAGAAAAATCGATCAAGACCACAGATAAATCTGTGATTTAAGCTGAAAAATATTCAGATTTTAGATTAACAGCCCGAACATCGGAATTGTATTTTATTCAAGTAAAAAATACTAATTTTTTATTTCTTATTTAAAAAAAAAAACTGTTTAAAAGAGCAAAGATTTTCAATAAACTTTTAAAAACTTTTTTTTAAAGAAAATGTTCTTACAAACAGGAAAATTTCTGTAAAATTATTAAAATAGTCAGCTGATTTTTCACATTTGATTAATTTTTAGTTTTAATCGTTTAAGTTAGACAAAAATAAAAAAAAAAATGCCAACAAAACTTTTTTGTAAAATTACAAAATAATCTGCTAAAATTTGAACAAAAATCAGCAAATAGGGTCATTAAACATATAGTAAAATTTTTGTTATTTTTTAAAAGTTAATGACAGAGAATTAAGTTAAAGTATGCATTTTAGCTGTAAAATCCGGTAAAAGTTTTCTAATTCAAACTAAAAGTTGTTTCACAGATTTTTCGACAGTTTTTCTTTAGACTGTACGACTTGGGCTAATTATGTATTTAACTCCAGAGAACTACCTCTCCACGCTTACCTGCGTGGATGACAACGCCAGCAACACTCAAGCGATTCAGGTTTGTCTCTTCTTTTATATTCCCACTGAAAAATGATTACATTACGTGGCACTCACGTATCTCTTAAGAAATTTTTAGGTAAATTGCGAATGTGATCATTGGTTGGTAGTGTCCGACCAAACCGTTCGGCCAAAAACGTCATTTAATCAAAAATTTGGTATTTGGGAGTACTTTTAACAACTTTTTTTATGTAGGGTAGAATTGTTGAGGCAATGGAAGACGATTCTAAGTGTAAAATTTAAGAACGAGTACGAAGTTAAGCCATAATTTCGAAGTTCGGTAACCGAACTTTTTTCAATTTGGCTGAACGTTCGGTTACCAAACATCTAAATTGGTGCTTAACTTCGTCCTCGCCATTAAATTTGAAAGTCAGAATAGTCTTCTATCGCCTAAACAAACAAACGGCCATCTGAAAAATCTGTTAAAAATGCTTGCAAATATTAATTTTTGGCCAATACCATGTTTTGGACGAACTGTTCGGTCGGACACTATTAGTTCGACTGATTTCCACATAATTTAGTAAACTGCAAAAGGGATCATTCGTTGGACAGATTTTTTTCATTGTTTTTGCGAAAATAACAATCCGATTTACAATGAACAAAAATTTGTTTTTATATTTACGTATATTAAAAATATGTTACTTTGTTTTTTATCTGCGGCAAATTTAAAATAAGAAATATTAAGACAACCGAAACAAAACCGTTATAATACCGGTAAAAATCCGAATAAAGGTAATGGTTTTTAATCGGTAACGGTATTTAAAATTTTTTATTTCGGTATTGGTAACGGTAACGGTAGTCAATATTAAAGGGTTTTTAATCGGTAACGGTATTGAAAGGGTAACGGTAGCCAACACTGCTTTAAATGCATTTTGCTTAACTTTTCGAACTTTTGGCTTTTAACTATCCCTAGTGAAATTTGGTGCACAATATTTTTGTTGAACATTTTAACCTTTTAAGCGCACAAAAGTGTGTCGAACGGTGTTATTGAAAATCATTATTTGTTGATTTAAAAAAAAAAATCTAGCACTTTTTTTGGTCTGTAGAGCATTTTAGCATTATTTTTTCTGCTATTTAGCATTTTTTCAAAATTATCTTATGGCAACACTGGTTTTAGCTATCCATATCAAAGAAAACTATCTATTTATCTCTTTCAACAACAGAAAAGAAACGGAAATTATAAATGGTTTCTTAGGTAATTAGAACATTATAAAAAGCTTTACCTTTTTTTATAAAACCTCCAATTGTATTTTTGTTATTTTCTAAATACAAACATATAATAGGCCATTTACATATAACTCGAAATCCAAAAAAAATGGGATTTCAATGAAAATCCAAGTAAATCCAATTACTTTTTTGGATTTCAAATGTCAAATCCCATACAAAAAAAAACTTGGATTTTGGGAAAATCGTAAAATCGCAATTTAAAATCCAAAAAATTTCTAGTACTTAATTGTACAACTATGGGTTTTCCCAAAATAATCATCCCTAATGCTTTTTTTACAATGCTGCACACGATTTTTTATCAGCTGTTGTTGTTTTTTATAAAGTAAAAAAACAATTAAAATTTATTTTTTTAAAACTATTAAAAGATTAATAAAAACAATGTTTAACAATGTTTCATTTAAAATTTACCATTGCAAATGGTAAACGCACAATTTAGTTGACCAATTTGGTCTTCCTAACAAAGAAAAACACTCAATGGTGGCGGCCCCAAACTTGGCAAAAATGTTAATTTTCTTGCATTTAAAGAAGCAGCTCTACATAAAAACACATTTTTTGATATTGTGGTCCCAACATATACTAGTGGGATTGAAAATATTGGCTCCGGCAAAGAAAAATCATTGTTTTTAGAAATATTTATAAAATTGGGTAATTTTCCAACTAACAACCCTGTACACAAATCAAAAGAAAATACAGAGTTAGTACAAACAAAATCCCGCTAAATGTCAAAAAAGCATATGTAAACGGTATAGATTTTAATTGGATTTGAAATCCAAATTTATGTGGATTTCGGGTTATATGTAAATAGCATATAAGCAGGGTTGTTATTAAGCAGACCTTCTTACAATACTAAAGCCTACAAAGAGAGAAATAATGTAGTTGATTTTGCAAACTTTTATTAGAAACATGGAAAGAAAAACAGCAAAAAGGAAAATATAAAACAAAGAATATGTGGACCAGTTTTTAATAAGTTATACGAAACCTGAATCTTCTTCATCCATTGGAAAAAAATCTTGACGCCATGTGGGAGCTTAAATGTACATTGGATGAGTTGTCAAGGTTGCTGCAGGTGGAGCCACCGTCACTGAATCCCCCAGGTGAAAAAAGAGACAAAACCTTTGGCAGGCTACTGGCGCTCTCACAGGCACTTGAGGAAGTTTACTCTACGCGATCCAGCTACCCTAACTGCAATGGACAAGCATCTAAAGAGAAAACATTAATTTCATGTACGGGTGCACAAAAAAATGACTATATGCGGCATGAAGGACGTAAAATCGCGAGATTGGTGCCAAGCTGTGAAGACCTCAGATAAATTTGTGACGACCTCAGATTAAGCTGAACGCCATAACAACTCTGATTTGCAAAAAAACATACTCCGTAGTTTACCATGGATCCAGACAGATCACGTCCGCCAAATCGGTAATACTGGAAACACCCTTTCACCGAAAACCGAAGGAGCAAGAAGTGCAACTCGAAAAAGGTGGTACTGCAGGCTCCTTAGTCAACGCCTCCTAATGTCTGAGGGCAATTGGTTAAAACAATTAACCATCTTCACATCAGCAACTGAGGCGCAAATAGCCATTGATCGAAGTCATCCAGAAGAGAGAAGATGGCTATGATATTAAGGAACGGATTCTGAGGATGACGCGCTCAAAGACAGTGAAGATGACTCGTGGACTGTAGTAATGGTAAAGCGTTAAGCTTTCTCAAAAATGCATCCAGGGTTTTGATGAGCTTTGGTGAGCTTTAGGTGGTGCCCTGTTTATCAGGTTCCTTACCAGGCAAAAATGAGTTCTCCTCCACTTAAAGGGGTTGAATTTATTCTTGCTCTGATTTAAAGCTAAAAATAAGGGGCTTGGTTCTGATGATTGGAGAATCATCAAGAAGGACTGTAAGGATCTCTGGATAAAAATCAGCTCAAAGTCCTTGCGCCTTCTGCGCCTCTCCAACGTCGATGTGATCATCTTCAGATGATTCTTCCAAAAGAAGAAACTCAAAAACGACTCCAACATTAAACTGCACTACTGTGAAGCAGTGACGGCTGAATTGCTGCGTTCCATGAAGAGGATGGAATAGATGTGGCTTTGATTTAATAACCCTGGCTGCCTGAAAATAGGGTTCGAGGTCTAAATTGGCGGAAATTCATGCTCATCTCTCCATCCGGTAAAAGTATTTTATTTATTGTCTCGTTGCAGTCAGATCTAAGCCCAGTTGGCAACGTTCTCGAGCGATCCTCAGTGACGGCGCGTTGCATATCAGAGTCACTGCTGACATTCACAAGACATCTCTATGTACTGAGTTGAGGACAGTTTCATATAAATTTTCAAAATGTCCTCACTCAAAGTCAGCAGTAGTCAGGGTATGCTGACTTTCTGGAGACAGGAATCACCCAGAAACTATTTAAACAGACGAAATACCTGGTTGTGATCCGGGGCTCAAAGCTTTCCTGAAAAAGAAAAGTATTAAAAAGTTGATATATGTTTTTTTAAAAAAGAACTTTCGGAAGAAAGTGGGGTCTGAAAGCACTGGATGTATGTTGCGATAGTTAGACCAATGCTGACCTATGTTGCCCTCGTGTGATGGATAAGAAATCCTATCTCTGCAGCCTACAGATGGTACAACGACTGGTGTGTGTAAGTATCACTTGGTCTATAAGATCGGCACCCCAGGCCGACCTAAAAGTAATACTAAATATTCAGCCCATGGATATCTACATCAAGAGCACATCAACACATTCGACTCTCAGGTTAAGAGAGTCGTAAATGTTAAAGCCATTCTCTTGGGGACACTCGAAAATTCTGTTATAATAGAGAATGCGATCTCAATTTTTACGGACGGATCGAAGATAGAGATGGGTACGGGCTTGGGAGTATATTCTGAAAGCCTCAAATTTACAGCCTCGTTTAGACTTCTGGAAAATTGTTGGGTTTTTCAGTCTTAGGTAATTGCAACTGATAAAGCCATCTGCGTGATTATGATGAGGGAACTACGTACTATCTCCATTAACATTTTCGTGGACAGTCTTGCAGCTCTAATTGCTTTAAAATCAAACACTGTAAAACTGGGAATCGTTAAAAACTATATACTATCCCTTCCTCAAATCAGTCAGCACACAGTCAATATAATCTGGGTTCCAGGACATAGTGGGGTCGCTGGAAACGAATTGGCTAATGAACTTGCGAGAAATGTCTCTGAGTCGGTGGGGAAACAGGTTGAACCTAAAATCTTCCTATAGTGGAATTTAAGATCAAAATTAAAAGGATATCAGAGAATGCAGGATATGTGGATATCACTGACTACGTACAGGATATCGCGAACTCTGTGCCCACTGCCAAATCCTAAGAGCAGAGAATATATATATATATATATGTTCCGGGAGCTCCTATAAGGAGCATAGGGCCCCAACAAAATCTCTCCATTTTGATCTGTCCATCGCAATATTTTTCACTTCGCTCCAACTGGTGTTCAGAGTTGTTGCTTCAGCTATGACTTGTCGTCTCCATGTATGGGCTGGACGTCCTCTTCTACGACTACCTTGTGGATTCCACTCTACGGCACTTTTAGCAATGTCTGGATGGGCTTTCTTATTGTATGACCTATCCAGTTCCACTTTCGTCTACTTACTTCAACGGTTATATGAGATTGCTGCGTTTCGAGCCACAGCCTCTCATTGGTAATCCTTTGCGGCCAATACACCCGAAGTATTCTTCTCAGACATCGGTTTATAAATACTTGCATTGCCTGAATGTCTGGGGGGCCGCATTCCATGTTTTGCAGCCGTACAACAAAGTAGAACGAACATTCGAGTTAAACAGTTTAATTTTGACACCACGAGAGAGTGTGGATGATTTCCAAACGTAATTGAGTTGGCCGAAAGTTTGGGATGCTTTTTTAATACGGTGAGAGATATCTGCGCCCGAGCCGCCAGTTGTTGTTAATATAGAGCAAAGATAACAGAAAGATTCTACATCCTCTAGTATATCATTACCAATTGTAAACCTGCTGTTGTTTTCAGCGTTTATTCTCATCACCTTGGTCTTCCTAATGTTTATTTTAAGGCCTGCATTTGAGGCCATGTCTGACAGAAGTTGTAACTTTGATTGCATATCAGAGAATCGATGAGAGAGAAGGCAAATATCATCAGCATATTCTAAATCCTCTAATCTTCCATTAAGTCCCCAAGAGATACCTTTATTGCCTACCATACATTGTCTCATGACAATATCCAATACGATGTTGAATAAGAGTGGAGACATTACGCAACCTTGGCGAACTCCCGTTCCAACTTTAACCCTCCTGCTTAATTTGCCTTCATGCACGATGCGGCAACTGGCATCAGCGTATAGGCTCTTTATAAGGTTAATTAATTTGAGAGGGACACCCCTGCACTGTAAGGCTTTCCAAATAACGTTGTGGTTTAGAGTATCGAAAGCTTTCTCAAAATCAATAAATACCAGATATAGTGGGGAGCGCCATTCGACCGACTGTTCCACTATAATTCTGAGTGTGTTTACATGGTCAACACACGATTTGTTTGGACGAAAGCCAGCTTGTTGACATCTGAGTTGAGGTGTCAGTACGTCTGAGATTCTTGACGTAATTATGTGGGTTATTATTTTGTTGACCATACTCAGCAACGTTATGCCCCGCCAGTTATTACGGCAAGTTAGATTACCCTTTTTCGGAATGTTGATGATCATGCCTTCCTTAAGTTCGTCAGAAACTCTTTCATTATGCCATATGTCATCTACTAAGGGCAAAATAAGCTGTGCACAGGAATAGGGATCTGTTTTGAGAAGTTCTGGGGAGATGTTGTCGGGACCAGGGCTTTTATTATTTTTAAGCAACGTTATAGCTGAAATCAGCTCAGAAATAGATGGAGTTGTGAAGGGAATGTTTGCAGTATAATTATGGTTATCGCAATTGCATATGGTCTCATCTCCATTAGGTTCCGGAGTAAGGATTGAGGAGTAGTGGTCGGCCCAAAGATCTAGCTGTTCATCTTTCGATGTAATAAGTATGCCGTCATTGTTTTGTATAGGCTTTCCTGTTACAGTGGCATTATTAGTAAGCTATTTGATGAGCTTATAAAGATCTCCAGAACGATTCGTATCCGCTGCAGCTTGAGCTTCTAACGCTATTCCGTTCGTCCAAGCACGTTTGTCATTGCGGGCATTTCGCTTAACAAGACGGTCTATAGCAGCTAGGGTTGCCATTCGTACTGTTTTCAACAGTACATGTACTGTTTTTTATAAAAAGTACTGTTTTATGCACAGCACCTAAAACAGTACGCAAAAGTACTGTTTTTTAAAGCGTGTACTGTTTTTTTATACTCATCACCAAAATGTAACATTTTTCGAATAATGTTTCATATTTGACAAAATTTTAATTCAATTTTTAAAAAGGAGCTAAATGCAATTTAATTTTATACCACGCTCAAAAAGAAAAATTATTTAAAAAGTGGAAAACTTAACTAAATTCAATAATGATTTATCTCCATTGCCATGTTTTCCTTCTTTTTATCTAAATTATTCTGAAAAATAAGAAAAAACTAGAAAATGGGAAAAAATTTATTTTATTGAGTACATCTCATTTAAAGTTCCGATTGCGGGCAGACCCATTAGGTTCGGAACCCATGGGTCCAGACCACCTTAGGCCCAGTTCATTGGGTCTATTAAGGATCGTCATAGATTTTGATTCAACATCTTTGCCCTTTTCGCTCTACCTTGCTTAGTTTTTAGGATACGGGAATTTAAGGGTCCAAAAGGGTCTTTAGAATCTTAACGGGATAACTAAAAAACTATTACACGGAGGGATTAAGACGGTCGTGTAAAGAACTACAAAAATGTATTCGGCATTTTTTTGTTTCGGCAATATTTTCTGAGAAATGAGGAACGCCCAAATTTTTAGATTCAAATTGAGGAGTCCATACATTGAAAGAGGACCAAAGATTCTTTAGAGATTTTTAGAATCGAAAATGAACACTTTTTTGCTCTTTCTGGCTTAGTTTTTGAATTTTTTTAAACATTTTTTGAAAAAAAAAATTCCTTAAATTGCGTAAAATTTACTAAACCTGAAGAAAAAACTTTAACTAAATTGTGAAAAAAAAAAAATTCCCAAAATTTAGTTAGGCCTTTGTTTGAGTGCAATAGTACCGTTTTCGCGTTTGCTTTTTAAAGTCGTGTTTTAATTAAAACACTGTTTTATGGATTTTTTCATATGTTTTTGATAGGAAGATCGATGTTTTAGTTAAGCGAAAGTATAGACTACAAAAGCTTTTCAAGTAAGATATCGCGGCAACGAAGACAAATGCTCTAAAAAGTCAATCGCAATTTTTTTCAACACTGATAAAAAAAATAGTATAAATTTGAGACGGTTTACCTAAAATGTTCCACCGTTCTGTTAACAACCTTTTATGCTCGTTTTGGCTGAGATCTGTTTGAAATCAGGGTAAAAGGGCTAAGTTTTTGTAGTTTGGTATAAAATAAGACTTTTAAAAAAGTACTGTTTTTATTTGCAATGTACTTTTTTTTGAGACCAAATGCACTGTTATTCCATATTTCAAATCTGGTAACCCTAATAGCAGTGTATTGTGATCGTAGATTTCCTTTCTCGTTTCGGGTTTTGGCGGTGTTAATAGCTGCTTTAATTAGTTTTCTTTCCATAATCAAGGACCAAGTGTCATCAGATAACCAATGTTTGCGTCTTTGTTCCTTGAAGCCTATGTGTTTCTTAGCAGCTTCAGTTATTACCTTCTTGATAGTATTCCAATCTTTTCGCTGTTCATATGACGTCGTTCTAACGGCTTGTTGTAGTTCATGAGTGTAATTTGCAGCCACTGAGGGATCTCTTAGTTTAAGTATGTTAAACTTTTTCTGAAGCGATGGATTTGCCTTATTGATTGCCGCCAGTTTTATACGCAAGAGGAAAGTCTTTTGTTTACTTTTGGCAAACGCACGGTTAGCCTATTACTAGGAGTACTAACTGGATACTGTATAATCGGACAAATGGCCGTGCGTATGGGAATCTCTGACATGGACTCTTGTAGGAGTTGTGAGGAAGTGGAGGAGGATGAGTTAGTGAATCACATGTTGTGTGAATGTCCGGGTCTGATGAAGTGCCGCCTTAAGCATATGGGGCAAAGATTTTTCGACGACCTAGAATGACTAAACGGTGTCTCATTGACTTTTCTAGCAGAATATCTTTAAAAATCGGGGTGGTTTATGAAGTAGCTCTTTGTTTCAGAGGGGAAGAAGGGATATACAAATTAAGGAAAGCACAATGGGCCTTATGGGCTAAGATTTTTTTTTTAGTTAACAAAAGACAGATAAACGGATTACGGTAAGGCTGGAAAATCGAAATTTTTGATTGTACACAGAAAAAAATAAAAAAAATATTTAATTAAAAAATTCGTAGATTTAATTAAAAAATTAATTAAATCCAGACCAATCACTAAAATGCGCAAATAAATTAAAAATATTTGTATGTCGTTAATTAAAAATAAATGGATATTTATTTAATTAATAATACTATAAATTAAAAAATTTAATTAAAATTTAAAAAAAAAATAATTAAAATTTTAATTGTATAAATTAAAAAAATTAATTAAAAATATTATATTAAAAAAAAAAATAATTTGTAAAAACATTCTTTTTGAGCAAAATAGTTAAAAAAAAAATATTTCTTCAAACTTTACCAAATTTATTTATGCCGTAAAGACATAGTCAGTGAGATGATTTTATAAAGTTGATTATAAACCTTTCATATACATACACATAAAACTATAAACAAAATGAGAATTCAAAAACCTATGTGAAAAATAAAAAAAACTTTCAACAAACTTTTTATACTTATGTATTTTTTTTTGTATGTAATACAATGCAAGAGAAAAACACACACTCGCACACACATGGAAAACAAAACAAAAAAAAAAATAAGTAAAGCTAGAAATTTAATTAAACATTTAATTATATAAATTAAATACTTAATTAATATTAAATTTGAAAACAATTAAAATATTAATTAAAATAAAGTTAAAAATTTAATTAAACAATTAATTATACTAATTAAAAGTTTAATTAATATTAAATTAAAAAACAATTAAATTTTTAATTAAAATAAAATATACGATATTATTTTCTGTGTAGTAGTTTTAAATTCGGCTGTCAAAATATTTTGTAACAATATTTCAATTGAATAAAATCCAGTTCTATTAAAACAACACACGTTTTTTTGAAGTGTAAAAAAAAACTTTTTCTTAGAAATTCATTTAATATAATTTGTAATATTTTGTCTGTATAATATTCCATGTCCATTAAAGCTTAAGGGTCTCTATTGTATATTATATACTCTATTATGGAATACTCGTATGCTTTTTCTTCTTCTAAATACTTTTTGTATTATTTATGATAAGTAGAATATAATAATATGGTTCTGTATTCTTGTTTTTCATTTGAATATGCACATATACTCGTATATACATGTATCCGGTTCTTTATGATTACAAGAAATCGTATAAATTTAATTTGATCTGATAATTATAACATTATTGATATTGGGTATTTCTAATTATATAAAAAAAATAATAATAATGAAAACATATATTCAAGGTTTTTGTATCATCATCATTCTTGTTTTTTATTTATTTTATTGTTTAGAAATATACAAAAAAAATTTAATAAAGGGTTTCATTATAAAAAAAAAAATTGATAAAGTAATAAAAATAATAAAAAGAAGAGTAATTTGGATTTTTCATTAACTTCGAAAAGATGCATCGAGTTCAAACCTCTATAACCCAGTCTTGCAGAAACAAAATTTGCTTAAATAAATTTTTTAACAACCAGCGTTACAATTTTAACTAATGTTTTAATTGCGCCAATTACAAAAAATAACTGAAGTTTAAAGCTCTTTAGAAAAATATCTACATTGCCATCACTTTCTAAAGTATAAAATTTAGGTATGTCGAATGGAAAATTTATACACCCCAAACTATCAGTCATTAAATTTTAGCGCGATTTCCATTTCTTATTTCCTTTTTCATTATTTTAAAGCCATTACAAACTCTATAAACTACTTAATTTACCCCCCATGGCTTAGATGTGTAGGTATGAAAAATTAAAATTTAAACTGTTTGCAAAAAAACCAGAAAATGATTTAAGAATCTTTGGAAATTTTATGAAATAAACACAAAAACAAAACATGTAAGGTCAGATTTATACACACTAAATATTATTTATGGAAATTTTGTAGAAAAAAAAGATACACCTTAAGCAAAAACAAGTAAGAGTGTTAAATTCGGCTGTGCCGAATCTTTTATACCCTCCAACATGCAAATAAATAAAAAAAAAAAATTGCAGGGGCGTCTTCTTTTTTTTTTTGGTGGGGGGGGGTTGGTAGTGGTAATTGGGGGGCACAATTCCTCTCGAATAAGTGTTAAAAAAAAATAATTCTTATGCTTTTTGCACTAAAGAAATACAAATTTATCATTATATAAAAAAAAAATTCTTCCACGCCCATAAAAGGGGGGGGGGGCGGACCGTAAAACTATATTTTCTAATTCTGTGGGTCCAAATGCAGGACCTTGAACTTCTTGTATTTGTTAAACAAAAACACAAAAAATTATGTAAAAATATGATATTTTTCAGAGGTTGGTTTAGTTCTTCAAGGGGGAACTTTTCCCCCCCTGGTCCGATTTTGCCCATCTCCGAACTTAACCAGCCTATGAACATAAGACATGTATGTGCCAAATTTCAGGAGTCTATCACTTTTATTTTGGACTGTATCGTGTCCTCCACAGACGGACGGACGGACGGACGGACGGACGGACGGACGGACAGACGGACATCGCTAGAATGTCTTAGAATCGATCACTGATCAATAATATATATACTTTATGGGGTCCTAGACCGATATTTCGATGCGTTACACACGGAATGACAAAGTGAGTATACCCCCATACTGTAGTTGGAGGGTATAAAAAAAGTTTATGCTTATTTGAATAATTGCTGTGAAAAACTCATTTGTCTTGTCTTATAAATCTTATGATTTATAATAAATTATAAATAGTAGCTTTAGATAGAAAGAAATAAGAAAACATTTAGCACAAAAATATTGGAAAACAAATTGGATGTGATGTCAGAGCTCGAGATAGCGAAAGCAGAGTTCAAGATATTTAGAGAACATTTTTTTAATATGTTAAGACCGAATTAAAACTGATAGAGGTTCTGTAATTTTGAAAACCAAAACAGTGGTTTTTGAATCGGTCGGTATATATAAAACTCTAATTTGGAAGCATGATTTGTGTTTCATAAAGAGCGGTTCAATCAGCGCCGAAACTAAACTCGGCTTTGCTTCATCTATATCGCACTTTAGAGTTACAACAGAGTGCTCCGATTTGCATTTCATACAAAAATATAAAAAGAAGGTTTTAAAGCACTCTTTGACTTGTGACACCCTTCCATAGACAGGCAACATGCTGGAAAGCAAGGCAATTAACTCGAATATATTTGATGATGAAGCCGGAATTCCATCAATGCTGAAAACTCAAACAGGAAGTGGAGAGAAATGACAACATGCACAAAACTTTCTGGTCAACTTATGATCAAGGAAAAACTAAATATCTACTGTCGAGAAGAGAATGTCGAGCTCTGACTGGGATAACTGGTCATTATCTTATCGCCAGGAATATTGGACTTGTTTTAGACGCTAGTTATAAAAGATGCACTTCACAAGGAGTAGATGAAACGATGGAACACATATTTTGTTACTGCCTAGCTGTGGTAAGGAGTCGTCGATCCATTACCGGACAGATAACTTTCGGTACTTTGGAGGATATAACGCGAATGGATCTTACGAAATTGAAAAGATTCGCAATCTTACGAAACTGAAAAGATTCGCTATGGTCCAACAGGACTATTCGAGGTGTCAATCGGACACCGCCACTCCAACAAGGAAAGTCTTTCACAGGTCACCCACCGATTCTCCTGAAAGAAGGGAGGAAAATAAGAGTTACCTGTTTTTTCTTAGCTGCCCAATATCACATTAAGCGGGTCAAAGGGAAGGGGGAAAACGTTTTTTTTTTAGTTTTTTTAGGATTTTTCACAGGTTGAACCTGACATCTGTCAATTTCGTTTTGATGAACGAATTTGACAGTATATAAGAGAATATAGTGAACTATGCGATATAAACCAGAATCATTCATTGTGTCTGCAATTCCAGATCATGTTGGTAACCCTTGCAAAACAATGTAAGAGACAAAAAAGTTGAAAGAAAGTATGAAGTTAGGTTGAGATTGCTAGAAATAGAATTGTAGTGTTGAAAACTGTCAAAATTTATTCTGTAGAAACTATAAATATTCACATATATAAAAAACAGTTTTCATAAACAAGACAAACCGACATTTAAAATCCTACTGAAGATGACACTAACTGGGGTGTTTGAAACCGGTATAGGAAATACCAGAAATGTCTATAATTTTTAGAAATTCAATTTTTCTTCTGCATTTTTTCAACTTGAACCCTTATAACAAATATAATTAGAGCCCGTGCTCGATCTGTACTTACAGAAAAAATCAAATAAAACAGAATCTTTTTAATTTTGTTAAATAACTTGTTACGTAAATTTTTGGGACTGATGAAGAGCTGCCTTAAGCAAAGATAGGGCAACGATTTTTTGATGACCTGGAATGCCTTAATGATGTCTCGCTGACTTCTGAAGCAGAATATCTTAGGGAAACGTGATGGTTTAAGAAGTAGAACTTTAAAACTAGTGGAGAAGTAGGAAAATGATAATTAAAGAAATCACAATGGGCCTTATAACCTCCGAGTGAATTCGCCAAATGGCGGACACCCAACCTTTCCTAATGTCACCTTTTCTGTTCATCTAAAATGGTATAAAAAGGTGTTTTGTTAAAGCCTAGTTAATTCCCTGAATGTGACATTGGAAAATCCCTTCATATATAATACCAGAAAAAAGAAAAACGTGTATCAGATTGTACATGACAGACTATAAATATTTAAAATAACATTATACTAAACAACAGCAACAGAACAGAATCGCAGACAAACATAATCATTGTTCGTTGTTTGGTCAGTCAGTTCTAGATAGATTTTGTTTTTATGTTGCTGTTGGTGAATTCTCGTTATTTAAGATACAAGTACCTAATGGCTGAGATATAACAAAAAACATTAATTTTTATACAATAGAACATGTTTGTAGGTCTATAGAGATATATATCGCATTGTATCGTGTCGTATATAGTATAATGTACTCTTGGCAATATGTTTGCCTGCCCATAAGCAAATAGTTAGAAAAAACTCAAAAAAAAAACAGAGATACTCATATACCATTCCAATTTCATTTGAAACGTATGTGGAGGATTTAGAAAAAAAAAAAAATCAAACAACAAAAAAAAGTTCATCTATGGATTTTATTTTATAGGATTTTAGGCTCATGCACACACATCACACAGCACACAATTTTCAATACGCACAGTTTTGAAAATTAAACAACAGAATCTCTATACAATACTGGGTTTAGACAATACGGTCTTTCTTCTTCATCGTCGTCGTCGTCGTTAGATTTCTTTTGAAAATATATTAAAACCATTTGAATGAAACATTAAAGTGACGCCTATGATAGATAATTCCTTCAAATACAGTTTGGCTATACAAATATTTATTATTCAAACATATCTAGTCTTTATACTCGTACTTTCAATAGAGATTTACTTGTGTGTGACTTTGTCTATTTAGGCGTTTGTTCATTTTGTCTGTCCGTCCTTCCTTATGTCTGTCCGTCTGTCTATCTGCCTGTATTTAATTTTTTGGGTGCTTTGTATAGTTCATACAATATTGAAAATTATTATTCGTATCCAACAGATTTAAGATTTCATATCTTTCTGGCCTTTGTTTCTGTTTCTGTTTTTTAGCTCTAAAATACTTTACACACACATTTATCTACATACATTTTTAATATGAGGGTTTATAAGGGTATCTTTACATATGAATCTGTCTTGAGAAAACAAATCATTGATACTTTATGGTAATTTTCATCATTAATGAAAAATACAGATTCTTTAATTCTTTGAATTTCAAAGAAAACAAAAAAAAAAAAAGTTTACTCCCCAGAAAACAAAAAAAAAAAATGAAACATGGAAAAAATATTAATAATGATTTATAAATTAAGTGTAACTTACACACAAACACATAATTTTGATGGGTGTCTTTTGAAAATCTAAAAAAAAAGTCGAACAATTTTTTTTTTTAAGAAACTGTCAAATATCATAAAATCTCTACAAAATGATATTTAATGGCCTTTTTTACTTCAATAACGCACAGTATTTTGAAAATATATTAACAAAATTCAAAAAAATACTCACATCAAATTGAAGGCGTCAAACAATATTTAATTTATCTGCTGGTATTTGATAATGTGGTATGAAAGCGCCATACATACACACACAGAAAAAAATTAAAACGAATTTTAATCAACAAAAACGCGGATTCAATAAATTTTTTGATTTAATTCCTCCAATTAAAAAAATTGTTATACCAATCATCAAATTGTAGGTGATTGATTGAAAATGTTTTCAATCAAACATTTTTTTCGATTTTGATCAAAAATTTGATCAATTTTTTATTTATAGTTATTGATTTAACAAATGAATTGTAAGCTAATGACAAAATTATTAAAAAATTTATCTTTTTTGCTTTCCAATATGTTGCCAACAATAAAAAAAAGTAAAACCCGATTATTTTGTATATTTTTTAATTAATCTATTCAAATAAATTAAAGCGAAATATATATATAGACTATAAACAGGCCTTTGACTCTCTAGATAGAAACTTTATATGGAATAGTATGAAAAATCTTGGTGTTCCATGTAAGTTAATAAGGTTGGCAAAACTAACAACATCAGGAAGCCAAAATGTTGTTAAAATACAGAATAAAATTTCATATCCATTTGAAACAACAAGTGGTGTACGCCAGGGTGACGCTTTATCCACAGAACTATTTATATTCGCTGTAGAACAAATTGTAAGAAACTCCAATCTCAGATCCCATGAAACGATATGGAGATCAAATACACAGTTGCTAGCATTTGCAGATGACAAAGACCTTATTGGAAGATCGGTGGTATCCATGAAAGACGCATTTATGAATCTTGAAAGGGAAGCCAAAAAAGGTGGTTTACGCATAAACCAAGAAAAAACAAAAATTATGCTTGCAGGTAACGAACATTGGAGTCGGAGTTTTGGGCAGAATATTACAATTGACCAGTATAATTTTGAAGTTATAAACAATTTTAAATACCTGGGTTCATATGTCAATCCTGATAACGATTGTACACTTGATATAGGCGAGAGAATTAAATCGGAAAATAGAGCATTTTACGCATTATCTCCATACCTTAAATCACGTATCCTCAATAATGACATAAAAATACGTCTTTACAAAACTGTAATAAGGCCAATTATAACATACGGATGTGAGGCATGGACACTAAAAGCATCAGATATAGCTTGGTTAGAAAGAACAGAACGTAAATTCATACGAAGAATAGCAGGCCCCGTAAGAACGGACGAAGGTTATAGAATTAAATATAATGATGAAATAACCGAGCTGCTGGATAATGAAACCATCATATCCCATATCAAGTCACAGCGATTGCGTTGGGCTGGTCATATCATTAGACTCGACCAAGAGTCAAATGTTAAAAAACTTTGTTTTAGCAGGCCCTCAGGAAGAAGGCCGGTTGGGCATCCGAAATCTCGCTGGATTGATGGAGTAAATGCTGACTTGCATATGTTAGGTGTTCAAAACTGGATGGAAGTTGCGAAGAACAAAGATGAATGGAGGCAGATCGTGAGGAAGGCCAAGGCTGTATTTTAGCTGTAGCGCCACGGATGTATGTATGTATGTATGTATGTAAAGCGAAAAAAGTCTTGTATGTTGAAAATTTGTAATTCGACAGTTAAAGAAAATAACAAAAATTTTAATCAAAGCATTGATTGACTCATTTAAATTTTGTTGATCAATAAATTTAATTGAAAATGTTTAGCAAATCATTTTTTGTGTGCAGAGTAAACAGATTCCCCATGTCAATTGAATTTGTTTCCAATAAAATGACTTGGTTATGAGCAGGGAAACCAAAAATATGCAGTATCATGTTTTTTCCTGCGCATTGTATTGATAAATGGATTAGGTATTTATCCGTTTCAGAAGATTTTAAGAAATCTGGCATCGATTTGTTAGAGCATATTTTTGCATTTTTTAGCCTTAAGAGCATATTTTAGCATATTTTATGTTTAAGAGCATATTTTATCATAAGAGCATATTTTTAGTTTTTAGAGCATTTTTTCACTTTTTAGAGCATTTTTTTAAATTTTTAGAGCATTTTTTTATCATTTTTAGAGCATTTTTTTTTTAATTTTTAGAGCATTTTTTTTTTAATTTTTAGAGCATTTTTCCAATTTTTTTTATAACAACACTTATTTTTAAAATTTTTTAATTTTTGTGGGATTTTCCAAAATTACGTTGTTTTGACGACTGATTCCCCTTTGGCCTGTTCATGCTTTATATAGGTATGTGAAACTATGTTTTCTTTAGATATGAGTGTAGGGTGTATTAATGCAAATATTTTTGTAGAACATATTAACCCTCTAACTACCCCACATAACGGTATTTTTTGGGTCTATTCTCTAACAAATTGTAAAAAAACACCTCAAAAAAGGATACATAATTTTTTTAAGAGCATATTTTTACTGTTTTTAGAGCATATTTTCCGTTTTTAAGAGCATTTTTTAAGCGCATAAAACGTGTTTTTTAGAGCATATTTTTGGTTTCCCTGGTTATGAGAATAGAATTTTATTAAGACATCAGAAATTTGACTGTAATAACTAGGGATGAGATTTCCATGCAAATGCATGTTTTTTGTCGATAGTCTAAAAACGATATCGACCAATTATCTTTCCGAATCAAGAAATTTGCTTTAAAATGGCATCGATTTGTTTTTGCATATTTTTGCATATTTTGGTGAAAGTGCATTTTTTTGCATATTTTGATTTTAAATGCATATTTTGTGCATATTTCGAACTTTTAAATGCATATTTTTGCATATTTTGGTATAAATTAGCAAAACACAAATTGAAATTTATTTTTTCCAAAAACTATTTAAAATTTTAAAAATTTATTTCAAAAATAAGAATTTTTTTTTCTTTTTTTTTAAAGATTTTCTTAATTTTTAAAAAAATCCTGCTCATATAAAGTTTTAAATGTTACTATTTAAACCCGGCGTTATTTTTTGCTTTTTAAGAAATTTTTCCTATGAAAACAAGATTTTTATTGTACACATTTTATTTTTTAGTGCATATTTGAAGGTTTTTTAGTGCATATTTTGAATTTTTTAGCGCATATTTTCGATTTTTTAGTGCATGCAAATCTCATCCCTTGTAATAACATAATCAGATCGATTCAAACTTCTTATGTTAATAAAACTTTTTTCTACATTAAAAGTCTATGATTTTGAGACACAAGTCTCAGATTCTGAAAAATGTTTCCTATAGAAAAAGTCTCACTTACTGAGAAATTTTTCCTATAGAAAAAGTCTCAGACTCTAAAACATTTTTTCTATAGGAAAAGTCTCAGATAATGAGAAAAAAATTTTTATAAAAAAGTCTCAGATTCTGAGACATTTTTTTATAGAAAAAGTATTAGATCCTGAGACGATTTTCGTAAAAAAAAGTTTCAGATTCTGAGACATTTTTCGTAAAGAAAAAGTCTCAGATTCTAAGACGATTTTCGTAAAGAAAAAGTCTAACATTCCGAGACATCTTTCGTATAGAAAAAGTTTCAGATTTAGAGACATTTTGTTGTAAAAAAGTTTTAGATTCTGATAACTTTACCTAGTGGGTATCAGGTTGGTTGGCTACCATTTAATTTCCTCTCTCAAAAAGTTGGTTCTCTTAGTGTTGCCTATGCTATTGCATGTAAAAACTCTCTTAAACATTAAGAGAACCAATTTATATAAAGTGTCAAATTGTTTTGGGGCCTATCAAAATCTCTGATATATTCTTTACTCTATGACTTTACCCTTATAAAAAGTCACAGATTCTGAGAACTTTTTCCTCAGAAAAAATCTCAGATTCTAAGTCATTTTTCATAAGGGAAAAGAACAAGTCTTATTTCCTTCACTAAGAAAATTATGTCATTAACTGTTTGTAGGTTATTTTAAAAAGTAATCAGTAAAGTCATTTTAAAAGAAAAGTCACTTATTTTATAAAGGATTTAATTTTTTTACTGTTTCTGTAGTTTCAAATAATAATTTACTGTATTAAAAACGAATTTTCTGTTACATTTAATTTCGGCAGTAAAAAATTTCTTCTATAGTTTTACTGTTTTTCAATACAAAATAACTGAATATTCACTAGTTTTTTAATGTTTTGGTTAGTCATTAAATTAACATTTAAAATTGACTGTAATGTGTTTTTATTTTAAATGAAAAAACAGTGGAATGGTTTTTAAATAAAATTTCATTTGTTTTAAGTGAATATTCACTGGAATTTACCTACATAATTTTTTGAGTGTTTGCAATAGATGTTGTCAAATGATTCTGGCATTACTAAAATTTTAAAATGTTATCTGGGTTCAAGTTGAAAAATGTAGAAGTAAATTTTATTTTTTACAAGTATGAAAATTATAGGTCAAGATCGATTATATAATACCCGACACCAGTGTTTCCCGGAAAATGGGTCCCAAGTTCAAACATGGACCGATTTGATCTATCTTTTGTCAAATCTTTAGTAAGTGAAAAAAACACTCAAAAACCAAATTTGATTGAAATAGGCTTCTTTTTGTTGCCAATAAACCTATGGGGTCTAAGTCCAAAAATGATCCGATTACAATCAGATTTTATTAGGCTATTAAAGTATGCGTTTAGCACACACAAACAAAATTTTAATAAAATATTTAGTATTTTCATGAAACTTGAGTGATTTATGTTAATATCGGGAAGGTGGTTTGTATGGGGGCTACAAGAAGAACTACTCCGATTCCTTTAAATTCCGATTATTGAATACAAAACACGTTTACCTGCCCAATTTCGAAGATATATGTATCTATTAAATTATGGTTATTCGAGCCATTTGTGAAAAAATAAAGCGGACCTTTGTATGGGGACAAGGTCTAAACATGGACCGATTTTTTTCCAATTTCAATAGGCTTCGTCCTTAGGCCAAACGAAGTTGAAGTTTAAAATTTCAGCCAATTTTCTTTCTACATAAAATGTTGCATTTGTTTGACAAAAATACAAAAAACAAGTGAGAGTGTTAAATTCGGCTGTGCCGAATCTTTTATACCCTCCAAAATGTAAAAAAACATAAAAAAATTGTAGAGGCGTCTTTTTTGGTGGGGGGGGGGGTGGTTTGGGGGTTTAGTGGAAGACTTTGGGGTACACCTTCCCCTTGCAATAGATGTTATCAAATGGATTTATTATGATTCTTCCAATTATTTAATCCAATTAATCATTACTAAAATACATTTTTATATCCACGCACACAAAAGGGGCGGGTCAAATTTTTTTTATGTTTTTTTATCCGCTGGGTCCACATGCTGGGTTTTGAGCTTCCTCTGACATAAAAATGTTGCATTTGCTTAAAAAAAGTACAAAAAACCCTGCAAAAAATACCGTTTTTCAGAGGCTGGTTTAGTTCTCCAAGGAGGACTTTTTCCCTTTGGTCCGATGTTACCCATTTCCAAACTTAATCTGTCTAGGAATATAAGACATATTCGTGCCAAACTTCGAAAGTCTAGCTCTTTTTTTTCGGACTGTATCGTACAGACAGACAGACGGACGGAAGGACATCGCTAGAATGTCTTAGAATCGATCACTGATCAATAATATATATGGGGCATTCCATGTCAAATCGGACACTTTGAAAATTTTTTTTTTTTAATTTTCTCAATTTGTTTACAGTTTTTAGTACCCTTCGAAAACTCCTTCGTGGTAAATAGGGCGTAGAGATAGGGCGTAGGTATGCGTGGAGATAGGGCGTAGGTAAGTTTTAAAAAAATGTTGTAGGGTTAAAATAAATGGGGGTCTCACTAATGACCCCTCTCGGACGCACCATTAGAAGAAGCTGATTAAATAAAACAAATTTACAAAAAATAAAAAAAATGTATGGGGACCGCCATTAGACAATTAGATATAGAGGGTAGGTATGTTTAGAGAATATGTTTGGACTAAAAAAATATTGTGGGACGGTCATACATTTTGTTGCTATAAGGGCACTATAAGGGCAGTTAGAGCGGTTGGAGCAAATTTTAAAAAAATGTCGAAATTGGAGATAGGGTATTAGTTTGTTCCAAAGAAATGTTAAGAGGTAAAAATTAATGGGGGTAGTAGAAATGATTTTAAGATTGGAAAATTACAATAAAATTTTTTCAAAAAAATTTAGAAAATAGTAATAATCGTTATCCCACCATCTTCCTGGGCAAAAAATTTGTAGAATCGATAGAAGTTTTACACAAAAAACTTTAAAAAAAATCGAAGAGTACAAACATTTTCAAAAATGAGATTTAAATTTTATAACTTAAAAATCGCATACTACACTCAAAATATTTTGTAGGCAAAAACAAAAGAAAAACACACTTAAAACCAGTGAATAAACAATTGAAAACCATCCCAGTAATTATTCATTTGTTTTAACAAACATCAACATTTATTTTTTACTGTTGACAAAATTTTCTAAAATAAATGACATTAAACATTTAAAAATTACGTTTTTTTTTCACTCTTTTTTACCAACAAACTCGAAAAAAATAACCAACGAAAACATTAAAAATTAATGATAGTTCTGTTATTTTTACCAACAAATTTCAAAAAAAATAACCTACGAAAACAATAAAAATTAATGATTTCGTAGATAATTTTTTACAATTTTTTATTGAAATATTTTTTTAAAAATTTTTAATAAAATTTTTGGGGAATCGATCCCGCAATCAACTACATTCTGACCAGACACTCTACCCATCGTGCCAAAGTCATTTGATACAAACATGTTTTTTTATATTTCTATAAATAATTTTTTGATTTTTTTTTTCTACAAAAAAATAACTGACTTGGTGTAGGTAAAAACTAATGATATTTCATTAAAAAATACCAACAATTAAAAAAAAAAATTACTTACACAAAACATTAAAAATCAAAAGAATAATCAGTAGTTTTTACTTACAGTACAAAAATAAATGACTTTAAAAATTAAATGTAAATGAAAGTCTATATTTTTTAGTGTGTTATTTTTGAAACAAAGGACTGAAATAGTCATTAATAAAAACTGAACTTCAAACAAATGTTTTTTCTTTTAAAAACGACTAAACGGAAAACTTTTTAAATAAACTACAAACAGTTAATGACATAATTTTTTGAGTGTAGAGCGCTTTTAAGAATTTTTTGGGAACTAAAATTTTGGAAAAAAAAAAAAATTTGGACCATTATTAAAGAAGTTATGAGTAACTGAAGTTTGAGTTAAGGAACAAACTACCAATTTTTAAAAATTCGATATCTTTTGAACGGGCCATCAACAAAATCTGAAAATTTACCACGAATGAGTTTTCGAAGGGTACTAACAACTGTAAACAAATTGGGAAAATCTAAAAAGAAAAATTTTCAAAGTCCGATTTGACATGGAATGCCCCATATACTTTATGGGGTCCTAGACCGATATTTAGATGCGTTACACAAGGAATGACAAAGTGAGTGTACTCCCATACTGTGGTTGGAGGGTATAAAAAGCTAAAAAAGTGATTTGGAAATTGGTATAGTTTTTCAAAGGGGAAGAACTTGTCCGATTTAGCCTATTCAAGAACTTAAGTGGCCAATTTCGATAAGACATATTTGTGCCAAACTTCAGCCTTCTAGCTCTTTTATTTTTGACTTTGAAGTGTTCTCTACAGACAGAAGGACGGACACATAATATTTTTTTTTTTTTTTTTTAAAACCACGTGCCCAAAAGGGAGGGTCTGAAATATGACATTTTTCCATAGACCAAGTGGAGGTCAATAAACCTCATATGGTATAAGAATATTTCATTTGTATAGTGTTTTTCAGATTTTGTTTTTGTATTCTGCTGTTACCATTAGACACATTCGTGCCAAATATTTTCTCAGGTACTAAGACTAATTTCATAAAAAAAATTTTTAGAACTAAAATAATGTTCTTTCGTAAACAAGAACTCAGATTCAAAATATTTTTTTTATAAAAAACTTTTAATTTGTGAAAAATTTTTCTAGGTATCAAAAAAAAAGTTCAGACTGTGAAATATTAGATTAGATTAAAGAGGCCCTATGCACTGCGACCAGAAAAAAGACTGTGAAATATATTTCATATCGAAAAATCCTTACGTTTTAAATACATTTTTCGCATAAAAAATTCTCAGGAAGTTTTTTCAATAAAAAAATCGCTGTCTTACACTTTCTAATATTAAGTTAAGATACCAGTGGTTGGTCTAATCTGGGTGACCGTTAAAATTTAAATGTTTCTTTAATCATATTAACCTTCTGAAAGATAAATTATATTTTCCGTGGTGTTTTTAATCTCGCAACACTGTATACAAATCATTAATAACAAATCATTCATAAAATGTTTTTGAACAAAATTTTTATATGTTGATGGCCCACGCTTTTATTAACAAAAAGCAATAAAAAAATAATGATTTGTATGAATTCTTTCTACTTCTTATATTTTTTTTTAATTTTGTTTTTAATATAATTGAACATTTTTAAAGTGTTGTTTAAGCATCTCAAAAAAAAAAAAAACAAAAAAAAATCATTGAAATTTATTACAATATTTTTTGTTGTTGGTAATTCTGTCGTTCGTATCTTTTCATATTCCTATTGGCATTTTCAAGTAGGCAACAAACAACTTGAAAATTTGAAATGTATTTTTTTCAATTTTTTTTTATGATTTTCATAAAATAAAAACCCCTTACAACATAAAAAAAAAACTTCACTATGCGCCTTCTTCATATTAACCCCCAGTTTCTGTAATACGAACGCCATTCGTTCGTGAGGAATTTGTGTGTATTTTGTTATTGTAACAAAAACAAAATACATGCAAATTCGTCGCAGACGAATGGCGTTCGTATTACAGAAACTGAGGGTAAATCTATGTGTGTGTCTAATCTGCCACAGCTGGATATGAGTATTTAAAACGTTTTGTTATATTTTTGTGTTTTTTTTTTTTTTTTTGTTGAAACAAACAAAATATAAGTCAGAATGATAAAATCGGCTGAACCGAATCAACAATACCCTCCTTCACATATTTTTTCTACGAATCTAAAACTTTTTCTATAAAAAAATATCTCAGAATCTGAGACTTTTTCTATAAGAAAAATGTCTCTGAAACTGAGATGTTTTCTATAGGAAAAATGTCTCAGAAACTGAGATGTTTTCTATAGGAAAAATGTCTCAGAAACTGAGTTTCTCTGAAACTGAGATGTTTTCTATAGGAAAAATGTGTCAGAAACTGAGATGTTTTCTATAGGAAAAATGTCTCAGAAACTGAGATTTTTTCTATAGGAATAACGTCTCAGAATCTGAGACTTTTTCTATATTATTTTCTATAAGAAAAATTTCTCAGAATCTGAGACTTTTTCTATAAGAAATATGTCTCAGGATCTGAGACTTTTTTTATAAGAAAAATGTCTCAGAATCTGAGACTTTTTCTAAAAGAAAAATGTCTCAGAATCTGAGACTTTTTCTATAAGAGAAATGTCTCAGAATCTGAGTCTTTTTCTATAAGAGAAATGTCTCAGAATCTGAGTCTTTTTCTATAAGAAAAATGTCTCAGAATCTGAGACTTTTTCTATATTAAAAATATCTCAGAATCTGAGACTTTTTCTATAAGAAAAATGTCGCAGAATCTGAGACTTTTTCTATAAGAAAAATGTCGCAGAATCTAAGACTTTTTCTATAAGAAAAGTTTTGAAAAAACAATTTTTTAAATGTTTTTATACCCACCACTCTAGTGATAGAGGGTATATATAAGTTTGTCATTCCGTTTGTAACTGATAGACATATCGATCTGGGACCCCATAAAGTATATGGGGCATTCCATGTCAAATCGGTCACTTTGAAAAACTTTTTTGTTAGATTTTCCCAATTTGTTTACAGTTTTTAGTACCCTTCGAAACTCCTTCGTGGTAAATTGTGCGTC
This sequence comes from Pegoplata infirma, assembly GCA_963921195.1. NCBI lineage: Eukaryota > Metazoa > Arthropoda > Insecta > Diptera > Anthomyiidae > Pegoplata > Pegoplata infirma. Next base: position 63,318,766 of record OY992536.1, read on the forward strand.
CGAGAGGGGCCATTACTGAGACCGAACCCCATTTATTTTTACCCTACAACATTTTTTCAAAACATACCAACGCACTATCTCCACTCCCTAAATAGGCTCCCATACAAATAACAGTTGGAGCAAATTTTATAAAAATGTAATTTTGTATGGGAGCCTACTTAGGGAGTGGAGATAGGGCATAGCTATGTTTTGAAAAAATGTTGTAGGGTAAAAATAAATGGGGGTCGGTCTCAGTAATGACCCCTCTCCGATGCACCATTGGACCGGTAGAAGCTGATTAAATAAATCAAATTTACAAAAAATAAAAATAATTGTATGGGGACCGCCTTAACAGTTAAAGATAGAGGGTAGGTGTGTTCAGAGAAAATGTTTGGACTAAAAAATATTGTGGGTCGGTCATACATTTTGTTGCTCTAAGGGCACTGTTAGGGCAGTTAGAGCGGTTGGAACCAATTTAAAAAAATGTCGTTTTGTGTGGGATCCCCCTTAGAAATTGGAGATAGGGTATTAGTTTGTTCCAAAGAAATGTTAAGACGTAAAAATTAATGGGGGTCGGTTTATAAAGGACCCCTCTATGACGCACCATTGGAGCAGTAGAAATGATTTTAAGATTGGAAAATTACAATAAAATTTTTTCAAAAAATTTAAAAAAATAGTAATAATCGTTATCCCACGATCTTCCTGGGCAAAAAATTTGTAGAATTGATAGAAGTTTTACACAAAAAAATTTAAAAAAAATCGAAGTGTACAAACATTTTTAAAAATGAGATTTAAATTTTAAAACTTGAAAATCGCATACTAGAGCACTTTTAAGAATTTTTTGGGTTTTTTTTTTTAGAAAGTACGTAAAAAACAAAAATTTTGAAAAAAAAAAATTTTAAATTTGGACCATTATTGAAGAAGTTATGATCAAAAGAAGTTTGAGTAAAGGAACAAACTACCAATTTTTAAAAATTCGATATCTTTCGAACGGGTCATCAAAAAAATCTGAAAATTTACCACGAAGGAGTTTTCGAAGGGTACTAAAAAATCTAAAAAAAAATTTTTCAATGTGTCCGATTTCACATGGAATGCCCCATATATATTCATGATCCCCGATCGATTTTAAGACATTCTAGCGATGTCCGTCTGTCTGTGGAAATGGTGATCACGTCCAAAATATTTCACGGAGATGACTGAAACTTAGCATATTTGGAAGTTCTCCCAAGAAGTTTGGTATTGCATTTGAACGACATCGGTTCAGCGGTTCAAAAGTTATGAACGAAAATGTAATGACACCTCAAAAATTTTAGTACATTCAACATAACCTAAAAATACCAAATGCTTTTATTCGGCTGCTGGTTGACATATGTGAACATAATGGAACACCAAATGGTATTTAAACAAGCACGAACACATTTTTTGATAAAAAAAAAAAATCACGGATTTTTTTTTTTTTTTACCAAAGTCGCGGATTTTTTTCGCGGAAATTTTTTATAAAAAAAAAAATTTTTTTTTCAAAAGTAATTTCCTTTTAAAAAAAGTTTTTAGCAATAATCTTTTAGACATTGTGGAGGGTATCACTACATTCGGCAAGGCCGAATTTAACTTTTGAACTTGTTTTTGTTAGTTTTCTACACAAAAGTCTGATATTTTCGAAATTTTTCTGAAACTTTCGAAATTTTTTGACATTTTTCAGAATTTTCCTGTCTCAGAGACCCTTTCTACAAGAAAAACATCTGAGACTTATTCTATAGAAAAAATATTTTAGAAACGAAGACTTTTTTTCAAATGCGGTAAACTCTACTTTATTGTTTTACAAACGATATGACTAACTTATATACACCTATGTAGTGTATTTTAAACAAAAAAAAAACTTTTATTATAATGAGTTGAACTCATCAGTGTCGTTTTTTTCTATGTTTAATTTTTTTTCTATCATAAGTTTTTGTTTTTTGAGAGTTTTTTTTTTTGTTTATTGTTTTTTTATTAATGTATTCCGAAATTCAAGTAGCTATTTTGCATTAAAATTTATATTAATTTTTATAGTTTTTCATATTTCTTCATTGTTGTTTTGTTTTAAATTAATTAAAAACCATGAAATTAAAGATGTGTTTAAATGTGTATAGTTGATATAAGTTTTTTTGGCTAAATTTTGTTGTTTTAATGGGTTTATTAAAAGTTTGCTAAATATGTAAGTATGCGAAAGGGTTTGGTTATAATTAAACGATTTCTCGGGGATCTAAAATTACACTGAAAAAAAATGTACTAAAAAATATTAATATTAACTTAATTCAAAGAAAATTGAAAATAACATTCTGCTAGTCGTAAAAACTAACAAGCTGGGCACCTTTCTGGTAAAGCTAATTCGGATACGCTGAATTCAATGGTGCTAGGCGTTTTTCGAAGTTAGAGCTCGTATTTGCGATATTCGTGATTTAAAGTAGCGAAAAAAGAAATGTTCGTCAAAAAAAAAAGATCCACGAAAAAAAAAATTTCGGAAAAATTTTTTGTCTGTAATAAATGTCTTTGTTTTTTAAAGTTAGCGCTCGTATTAGAGATATTCGCGATTTAAAATTGTAAATCTAAAGTTCTACAAAAGTGGAATGTTTATTAGCGCGTCCCGAATTCGGCTCTTTTTCGAATTTGAAAATGCTTGCCCCCTTAAACGATGGGGATTTAGGACACTTTTACGGGAAAAATAACAAAAAAAGTTTTGGACAAAAAACCAGTTGGCTACCAGCGGCTAAAGATTGCAATCTTAGTGCATTTTGAAAAAAAAAAAAAAATTTTTGTTTTTTAAAAAATGTATACCAAAAGTTGCGCAATATAGAGTACATTCCCGGAAAAATATTAATAAAATTTCCATGGAGTAATTTTGGTGCAGCGTTGCATCTTAAAGATGAAAAGTGTGACTTAAAATTTTTGTATTTTTTCTTTTAAGCTAAATTGGTCTCAAAACCTGCGCAAAAAAGATCACATTCGTTGAAACTGTGTCAAAGCTGATTTTGAGACTAATTTAGCTTAAAAGAAAGAAAAAGTAAAAATTAAGTACACCTTTTGATCTTTGAGATACAACGCTGTACCAAAATTACTCCATGGAAATTTTATTAATATTTTTCCTCAAATGTACTCTGTATTCCGCAACTTTTGGCGTCAAAATTTTGGACAACAAAAAAAAAAAAGTTTTTTCAAAATGCACTAAGATTGCAATCTTAAGCTGCTGGTAGCCAACTGGTTTTTTGCCCAAACATTTTTTTGTTATTTTTCCCGTAAAAGGGTCCTAAATCCCCATCGTTTAAGGGGGCAAGCTAAAAAAATTTTAATTCGGGACGCGCTAATGTTTATGCTTTTGGGATAGTTTTTAAATATAAATTTAGAAAAATCATTGTTTTTTTCGTGAAACAAAAAATATCGCAAAAAAAAAAAAAAATTCCGCGAAAACAAAATTTTTGGTAATGGGGGGCAAAGTTCCTCTGGAATATGTGTTTAAAAACTCATTCTTATGCTCTTTGCACTAAAGAAATAAAAGTATATCATAATTAAAAAGATTTTGTTTATTCCACGCCCATAAAAGGGGTGGGCGGACCGAAAAAACGACATTTTCTAATTCTCAGGGTCCAAATGTAGGACTGTGAACTTCTTGTAGCATAAAAATGTTGCATTTGTTAAAGAAAAACACAGAAAATCATGTAAAAATATGGTATTTTTCAGAGGTTAGTTTAGTTCTTTAAGGGGCAACTTTTTTCCCCTTGCCCGATTTTGCTCATTTACGAACTTAACCTGTCTAGGACCATAAGACATATTCGTGCCAAATGTCGGGAGTCTTACTCTTTTATTTTGGACTGTATCGTGTTAACTACAGACGTGCAGACGGACGGACATCGCTTGAATGTCTTAGAATCGATCACTGATCATAAATATATATACTTTATGGGGTCCTAAACCGATATTTTGATGCGTTACTGTAAAAAGTGTCAAATTCGAGCACAGTGTTTGTATTAGAACTAAGCGGACCTGAAAAATGCCTCAAAATCTGAAACATTTTCTACATGAAAAATATTATAGAATCGGACACTTTTTCTATACAAAACATTTAAAAAAAAAAAAAAAAACTTTTTCTATATGAAAAATATCTCAGATTCTCAGACTTTTTCTAAGCGAAAAATGTTTCAGGATCTAAGACCTTTTCTATACTAGAAATGTCTCAAACTTTTTCTAAATAAGAAATGTCTCAAAATATCAAACTTTTTCTACATGAAAAATTTCTTTGAATCTGACACTTTTTCAATACAAAACATTTTTCTTTAAAAAAAAAACTTTCTATATGAAAAAAGTCTCAGATTCTGAGCCTTTTTCTAAACGAAAAATGTCTTAGAATCTAAGACTTTTTCTATACTTAAAATGTCTCAGAATCTGACACTTTTTCAGTACGAAAAATTTCTCAGAATCTAAGGCATTATATATGGGGCCTTCCATGTGAAATCGGACACTTTGAAAAACTTTTTTTTTAGATTTTCCCAATTTGTTTACAGTTTTTAGTACCCTTCGAAAACTCCTTCGTGGTAAATTTTCAGATTTTTTTGATGACCCGTTCAAAAGATATCGAATTTTTAAAAATTGGTAGTTTGTTCCTTTACTCAAACTTCTTTTAATCATAACTTCTTCAATAATGGTCCGAATTTCAAATTTTTTCAAAATTTTTGTTTTTTACGTACTTTCTAAAAAATAAATCCCAACAAATTCTTAAAAGCGCTCTAGTATGCGATTTTTAAGTTTTAAAATTTAAATCTCATTTTTGAAAATGTTTGTACTCTTCGATTTTTTTGAAATTTTTTTGTGTAAAACTTCTATCAATTCTACAAATTTTTGCCCAGGAAGATCGTGGGATAACGATTATTACTATTTTTTAAAATTTTTTAAAAAAATTTTATTGTAATTTTTCAATCTTAAAATCATTTCTACTGCTCCAATGGTGCGTCATAGAGGGGTCCTTTATAAGACCGACCCCATTAATTTTTATGTCTTAACATTTCTTTGGAACAAACTAGTACCCTATATCCAATTTCTAAGGGGGCTCCCACACAAAACGACATTTTTTAAAATTTGTTCCAACCGCTCTAAGTGCCCTAATAGTGCCCTTAGAGCAACAAAATGTATGACCGACCCAAAATAGTTTTTTAGTCCAAACATTTTCTCTGAACACACCTACCCTCTATCTTTAACTGGTCCCCATACATTTTTTTTTTATTTTTTGTAAATTTGTTTTATTTAATCAGCTTCTACATTAGTGAGACCGATCCCGATTTATTTTTACCCTACAACATTGTTTCAAAACATACCTACGCCCTATCTCCACTCCCTAAGTAGTCTCCCATACAAAATTACATTTTTATAAAATTTGCTCCAACTGTTATTTGTATGGGAGCCTACTTAGGGAGTGGAGATAGAGCGTAGGTATGTTTTGAAAAAATGTTGTAGGGTAAAAATAAATGGGGGTCGGTATCACTAATGACCCCTCTCGGACGCACCATTGGACCGGTAGAAGCTGATTAAATAAAAGAAATTTACAAAAAATAAAAATAATTGTATGGGGACCGCCTTAACAATTAAAGATAGGGGGTAGGTGTGTTCAGAGAAAATGTTTGGACTAAAAAACTATTTTGGGTCGGTCATACATTTTGTTGCTCTAAGGGCAGTTAGAGCGGTTGGAACAAATTTTAAAAAATGTCGTTTTGTGTGGGAGCCCCGTTAGAAATTGGAGATAGGGTATTAGTTTGTTCCAAAGAAATGATAAGACGTAAAAATTAATGGGGGTCGGTCTTATAAAGGACCCCTCTATGACGCACCATTGGAGCAGTAGAAATGATTTTAAGATTGAAAAATTACAATAAAATTTTTTAAAAAATTTTTAAAAAATAGTAATAATCGTTATCCCACGATCTTCCTGGGCAAAAAATTTGTAGAATTGATAGAAGTTTTACACAAAAAAATTTCAAAAAAATCGAAGAGTACAAACATTTTCAAAAATGAGATTTAAATTTTAAAACTTAAAAATCGCGTACTAGAGCGCTTTTAAGAATTTTTTGGGATTTTTTTTTAGAAAGTACGTAAAAAAACAAAAATTTTGAAAAAAAAAAAAATTTGAAATTCGGACCCTTATTGAAGAAGTTATGATTAAAAGAAGTTTGAGTAAAGGAACAAACTACCAATTTTTAAAAATTCGATATCTTTTGAACGGGTCATCAAAAAAATCTGAAAATTTACCACGAAGGAGTTTTCGAAGGGTACTAAAAACTGTAAACAAATTGGGAAAATCTTAAAAAAAAGTTTTTCAAAGTGTCCGATTTCACATGGAATGCCCCATATACATATAGACACAAAAAATTTCTCAGATTCAGAGGCTTTTCCTGTACGAAAAATGTCTCAGAATCTGAGACTTTTCCTGTACGAAAAATATTTCAGAATCTGAGACTTTTTCTATACAAAAAATTTCTCAGAATCAGAGGCTTTTCCTGTACGAAAAATGTCTCAGAATCTTGGACTTTTCCTATACGAAAAATATTTCAGAATCTGAGGTTTTTCTATTCGAAAAATATCTCAGAATCTGAGATTTTTTTCTATATAAAAAGTGTTTCAGAATCTGAGAAAATTTTTTCAGAATCTGGGACTTTTTCTATACAAAATTTTTTTTAGAATCTAAGACTTTCTCTTCACAAAAAAATTCTCAGAATCTGAGACTTTTTCTATACCAAAAATGTCTCTCAGAATCTGAGACATTTTTGGTATATAAAATTGTTTACACTCGGGGCTTTGGGCAGGGGCCCCGTCTGCCTTTCTGGTTAAAATGGAACTGTGTGAAATGAAGCTGTATTACCAAAATCTCAAGTTATTTATCCTGGACAGTTTTAGCAATTAAAAAGTAATTAAAATTAGATTTCAGTTCCAAAATATTATTTAAAAAATATATCATCTAAGGTATTTCAGTGTAGAGGTTGTATTTCATGGTCGAATGTTACCATTTCACTCTTTCTGAATTTCAAGTGATATTTTTTGAATTTTAATTTTTAGTTCCTAAATTTTTCGAACTCCAGTTGACATTTTCTGAATATTATTTATTGTTTTCGGAATTTTATTGGATATTTCAAGAATTTTAAATGAAAACTATCTGAATTCAATTTTTATCCAAAACAGGTTTACATATCTGTAAGTTTATTTGCGTGATTTTTATACATTTATGTTTCAATTTTTCCAGTTATTTAATTCTTTTCAAATCTATTTATTGTATTTGTTAATTTTTTTTAATAAATATTCATTCCCATGTTGTTATTGTCGAGTTTATGTATGTAAATCTATACACTCAAAAAAAAAATTGGTAAAACGCTTGGTAAAATGCATTGAATCCCGTTCTACCAATATTTAATAATTTTCCTTGTTTTTTAACAAAAAATCCTGTACTTTCTCAAACGAGAACTACAGTTTTATTGGTAATTTTACAAATTAATTTTCGTAATTGTATTCTACAATTTTGAAAGGTTATTTTACAAAAAAAAACTGTAATTTTACAACAAAGTTTTTATTACGAGGGTTCTAGTTGATTTACAAAAAAAAAACTGTTATTCTACAAAAATTATGTTATACGAGGATTTATATTGCTTTACAAAAAAAAAAAAAAAAAATTTCTATTTTTTTTTTTTTTTTTTAATTTTCCAAGTCTCGGACAAAAAAAATTTTTATTGAAAAATATTTAAAAAAAAAATTGACAAAATTTTTAAAAATTTATTACGAGGATTCTAGTTAATTTACAAAAAAAAAAAACAGTTATTTTACAAAAATCATTTTATTACGAGGAGTTATGTTGTTTAACAAAAATTTTATTTTTTTTGTAAATTTACCATTTTGGTTTGTAAATTTACCATTTTTTTTAAACATATTTACCATTTTTTCTTGTAAGTTTACCATTTTTTTTATTTTGCCGGTTTTAAAACAATATTTTTACCAATTAAATTGGTTATTTACCAATTTTTGGCTCATTTAAAATTACGAGGAAATCCTCGTAACTTTACAAGAATTTTACCTACCTCCTATTTTACGAGAATAGCCTCGTAAAATCACGAGATTTTCTGGTAACTCTACATGGTTTTTTTTTTTGAGTGTATGTAGCAGAAGTATTTAAAGCATAAATTTTTATTAAATTCAAGTTTAGTATTGAATTTATGTTATTTTATATTTATTTGATTTTGTATAACTTTAAATTGAACAAATTCTATTCTGGCTATTGTTTTATTTTTCATTTTAACAAATAGACATTCATGCAATATTTAAACAATAGTCACTATTGCAATTTAATAGGAGAGTTCACGTTAGAAATTTTAAAGCATACAAAAGTTATTATGTAATTTTTTTCAGAAAAAATGCAAATGATCTAAATAACCGATTTTTATTAAAATTAAACATGAAAATCGATATATTGGCACTTACAATATTTTGGCAGTAATGGCTCAATATTGTGGGTGCTCTCTTAAATCATATTTTCCTAGTTTGCAAGATTTTTAACTGAAAAAAAAATTGAATACCCTTACTATTTAAACTCTTGCAACTTGTGCACTCATACCCGTGTGTTTTCAGGGCAATAGTTTATTTGAATTTTTACAATAACATTTTTTAAATTCTTTTGTTATTTTTTTTATATATTTATTTTGAATTGTTTACTATGTGTACATTGCCAGATTACAGAAAAAAAGGATTATAATTAAATATCTTTTGTTATTTGTTGTTTTTTTTTTTTAGCAAAAATTAATTAAATTGCTTTTATTCTTTGTTGTGGTTTTAAAAAAAGAGATTATTTCTATTTTTATTATACAATTCGATTAATTAAATTGAAATTTTACTGTGAAATTATTGAAATACTCTTAATTTAATTACTTTGATTTCATGATTTTAATTTTGTTTATTTTATTGTTTTTTATCTGCTGTGATTAACAGAAAAAATAGAAATCATTAAATTAGTAGACATGTAGGTATTTTTATTTAAAGAATTAATTTAGTAGTGTTAAATAAAATTTTAGATAACACTGTTTGACAGCGAAAAAAACCCTGGGATGCGATACTTTTTTTCTAGTAGGTGTTGTCGAGTACAATAAGACCCTGTACTTGAAATTTGCGCAACACCTCCAAAATCTTGAGTTACGGGTAAAAAACCGGTTTTTCGAACTTTTTACACTTATAAGCCAGTAACTTTGTTGAAAACCAACCGATTTTAAATTAACGACGCACAGTGGCGCCTTTTGACTTTTTTCGTTGCAAAAATCATAACTTTTGAACTAATGAAGATATTTTAAAAATTTAAAGAGCATTCAAAAGAAGACTCCCCTAGCTTCAAAATATATGAGCCGCAAGGTAATAGGCCAGCCGCGGCACTGTGCACAGTATCGTATTTTGACTTTTTCGTTGTAAGCATTATAAATTTTAAAGTAATAACGATAATATCAATATTTGAAAAGTATTTGAAAGAAACCCCTTCAGCTTAAAAATAAGTAGCCCGAATGGTAATTGGCCCACTGCAGCACAGTGCCACGTTTTGACTTTTTTTCGTTGCAAAAATCATAGTAAGTTTTAAAGTTATCAAGGCATTTTTAATGTTTAAAACGCACTTGAATTTTATCTCCTTTAGCTTCAAGAAAAGCGCATCCTCATTGTAATAGGCCCGCTTCGGCACTGTGCACAGTGACACCTTTAGACCTCTTTTGTTGTAAATTGTAAATCTAAAAATCATATAAAATGTAAATTCTTGTGCGTCAAATTAAGTCAATCCGCACGCTGATATTCTCGTTAAGCGTTTTTAACTTACCGAATAGACTTAGCGCAACAATAATCACAATACATATTAAAAGTCTCGAAAAAATTCCACTCTAATATAAGAGAGAAAAAATAATAAAAAAAAAATAGGAAATTTTTAACGGTACTGAGTTAAATATTACTCAATTTTGCACCAGAAAACCATTTGATATTTAAAATTTAAAATATGTTTACCAACAAATTTGAGTAAATTTTCAATTTATAAAACTAAAATTTTACTTGAATTTTTTTTTGTTTTTTTTAAGTAATTTTTTAATTGTGTTAAGTAAAAGTTTACTTAAAGCTTATATATTTAAAAAAAGTTTCACCTTTTAAACTAACCAAGTATATTTACATCTTAAAGACATAGGCAAAATTTTAAAAGGATGATTAGAAACTTTCAAATATATAAAAAAAGAACTATAAACTCAATGAGAATTCAAAGCACTAATTTTATTTTTTTGTAATTAGCTGTAGGTTCAATTTTAACAGATCATTCACTAGGGTTAAAATAATTTAAGACTTTTTTATTAAAAACTTATTAAAAATCTTGTTAGATAACGTTTGTTTCTTTCTTTGTACACAAACCCAGTAAAAACTTGGTAATAAGTCCCCATTACCGCCTGCATTCTATGTAATGAGGACTCGTTACCAGCTCGATTACTTCTTGTTAACAAATAATGAGTTACCGATAACCTCATATAGAACCGGTTACTTCTTATTAACAAATAATGAGTTACCGATAACCTCATACAGGACCGGTTACTTCGTGTTAACAAATAACGAGTTACTGATAGCCTCATACAGAACCGGTTACTGGTAAATACGATTTAAAATATTTGTAAGTTGTGATTTAAAATATTTAATAATTTTTTTTTATTAAAATTAAAAAAATGCTAAAGAAAATTTAGAAGAACTTGCACATTTAGCTTAAAAAAGATTAACATTTCTATACTTTTGATAATAAAACTCCGTTAACAGAAATTTAAATTCAGGAATTCTGATTACAATTGGGAACAGGCAAATTAAAGTTTAGAAAACCAAATTGATATTTAAAAACCTGGATCTAGCTGACACTTGATAGTGATTTATGAGCCTTAATTAGCCTTTACATAACTTCTATTGAGGTTAGGTTAGGTTAGGTTAGGTAAGTAGGCAGCCGCCTTTTGGACAGCTCACTTGGGTCCTTCAATAAACGTAACTTCTATTGAAGTGTTCTGAATTTTAATTGGCTTTTTCTAAATTGTAATTGTTTTTCTAGAAATTTTGGGGCGTTTTCCAAATTTTAATTTAACTCATTTGTTTGCCTTGTTGTTTAAAGTATGTTAAAACCGGTTAAAAGGTAAAAAACCATCAAAGATAGTATTTCCCTTAAAAACTTACTCACTCTTATATAGACTAAAACTTAAGATGGTGTTTAATGCGGTTTCCATGGGCTGAGCAGCAGTCGCTTCTGTGTATTTGTTATTGGTCCTGCCCTAAGCAGCCAAATGTCCCTTTCTACGATATTCCAAGATATATTTTCGGTCCTTGTATTATTTGAATTTTACAATCTAGCATTTGGAGAAATGGATATCAACGTAAACATTGGTTCCGTTGGCTTTTCTTAAATTTAGATTGTACAAATTTTCCCGCTTGGTTGCTCTTGAAATAACCGCGTTTAACATGAACTTTATCATCCTGACGAATAGGCATGAAGCGAACATTTTACTTTTGACGCAAATTTTTGCTGAGGGAAGACGGCCAATTTTTAGGACTAATGTATGCTGCTATTTGGTAGCATTTTTGTAAGGAGTGGGCAACGAGTTATTTTTGGGCTACTGGTAGCTACTTATTTTTAGGACTAATGTATGCTGTTATTTGGTAGCATTTTTGTAAGGAGTGGGTAACGAGTTATTTTTGGGCTACTTGTAGCTCATTATTTGTGGTACTAATGTATGTAGTTTTTCAGTAGCATTCTCGTAAGCGAGTGGGTATGCGGTCATTACTCCAATGACATCGCCATGTTAAAATAATGAGTGTTTCACCAACCTAGTAACTAGATACCACCATCAATTTTAAGGCGAAAACCCCATTACTTGGTAATAGAAGTTTTTACTGGGAACCTTTGTCTATTTAAAAAATTCTTAAAAATTCCGAGATGAAACTTAAGTTTTTCGCAATTTTTATGTTTGACTTTGTTTTATTAAAAATACAAAATTTTTAAAATATCTTAATTCGTTCAGGAGTTACAGCCCGTCAAAGTGGTTACTTATAGAAAAAAAAATCCGCTAGGGGGCGTTATAAGCAAATAAAAAAGCCAAAAAAGAACAAAATAATAAATTAAAGACCAATACATCTACTAAGCTTGGTGAAAAATTCCAGCGGATCACAAAACTGCCCAAAATCTGTTAGGATATTTTAAAAATATCTCCTTTCGTAGTAAAAGTTGTTACAGTTTCTTTATTTTTTCATGTACACGGGCAAGTACGGGCACCCAATTTTTATTGAATAAGTTAGAGTATTAAATACTAAACATTCTCTGCTTAATAGTTCCCGTCACAAACCGTCACTTTTTTAGTTCTATTCTATCAAATATAAAAAAAGACCGAAATATGGTGTGTTTGAAAAACTGCGCCTAAAAACAAAGTATTCGACCAAATAACCCGTTTTTTATATTGTTTCATTTGAATTAATATACCTTTCAAACGACACCAAAAAAATAATGATCGGTTGCATAGTTTGCCTGAAATTCAATTTAAAAGATGATATATTTTTTTTAAGTTTTAACTTTTTTCTGCAGACTGAAAAATTGCCAACTTTGGGTGGCTCTATAATTCATAATTTTCATCCGATTTGAAAAATGTTTTTGGATTCTTAATCAGTGAGGAGCTTTCAATCAGATGTAATCATTCATTTTGTCAAATTCTTCTGTCAATTTTTGGATTTTTGCAACGCTTTTAGGGAAAAGGCGCCACAGTGCGACGGTTTTAGAAAGAAGAAAGTGAGACCTTCCGAAGATCTGAATAAAATATTTAAGTAATATTGAGACAAACTCAATTTTTTAAAAAAATTTCTCTATTTTTCAACTTTGGAGATGTTTTTACACATTTTTTTGTTAAGGAACCGTATTATTTATGAATTTATTAAAAAAGTATATTTATTTGTGAGAAAAACTCAACTTTGGTTTTGAAAATCGGTAACAAATTGACCGAGTTATTAAACTTTTAATAAAAACAAAATTTTGGAATAAATGCCTGCACAATGTTTTTATATCCTCTAACCGTAGTACGGGGTATATTCACTTTGTCATTCGGTGCGAAACGCATCAAAATATCGGTCTAGAGTCTCACATCGAATATAATTTTTTGATCAGTGATCGATTCTAAGACATTATAGAGATGGCGAAATATCGGTCTAGAGTCCCATAAAGTATATATTTTTTTGATCATTGATCGATTCTAAGACATTGAAGAGTAGACTTGCCACCTTTTGAAATTTCCAAAACGGGACACCACTAAAAAACATAAAAAAATTAAAAAAAAAAATCGACGTCTCAAAAATTCTATAACGTCTAGGGTTTTTTCCCAGGAAATCCCGGTATTTGGATTTCCCGCTTTCCCGGGATTTTTTTTTGCGGGATCCCGAGAAATTAAAAACACTGGAAAAAGCGGTAAAATATGCTGAATTGAGCTGAAAAATCTGCTGATGAAAGCAGAAAAATCTTCTGATTTTAGCATACAAATCTGCTGATTTCAGATAAACAATCTAAGCATCTAAATTGTATTTTATTAGGGCTGTCAAACGGGATTGGTTTTTTAAAATCCCGGGATTCGGGATTTTTCGGGATCCCGGGATTTTTCGGGATTCCGGGATTTTTTGGGATTAAATTTCTTTGATTATAAAAGTAAAAAAAAGTAGACTCTTTATGAAACATATTTTATTGTGCATATTAAGGGGGCTACTGCGTGTTAGTTGGTAGCGTGCTAGCCTATTAAGCAGGGAGTCGTGGGTTTGATTCCCACGAAAACCCTTGGGTCTATTTCGCTACAATGAAATTATTAAAAAAAATGATTTCTAATTATTCTGATTGTTATTTAAAGGCAATTTAAAAATTAAGTATACGCCACTTATGCAGTTTTCAAGTAATTATTATTATTAAATATTTAGCAATGAACTAAAAAAGGCCTTGAGGGGTTTGTTATGGAAAATGCTTTTGGTTTCATCCCATTCCGATTTTGGTTGTTGCATTGTATAATTTTAAAACTAATTTAAAGAAAATTTAAAATAAAACATTTAAAGGAGAAAAGTAATAATATAATACATTCGAACGTCCGGGAAAATTTTTATTCTCCTACGCCTAAAACATATGTGGTACAAATTAGAGGCCAGTCGGATTAAATTTACCCGTGGCGCCCTTCGATCAAAGTTTCGGTTTTTTGGAAAATTTTCGCCAATACCTGCAAACTTTGGTCAAAGGGCTCCGTGACTGTGGCTTAATGGTTAGTGCGTTGGACTATTATTCAGCAAGCCTGGGTAGAATTCTCAGCTCAGCCAAATTAGCTACGACCAAATAAAAAAAAGTTTAAGTTTTAATTTTTTTATGTAACAATAATTGAACAAAGTTGTATTTTTAAAAATAAATTCTCATACATTTTTAGTATTTCAAAAATCCCGGGATTTGAGCTTTAAAATCCCGGGATTCGGGATTAATTTTAAGACAAAAATCCCGGGATTTCGGGATTCGGGATTTCGGGATTGACAGCCCTATATTTTATTGATGTAAAAACGACTTAAAAAGATTTCAAGCATAAAGTTTTTTTTTTCAATTTAATTTTTTCAAGAAAATTTTCTAAGTTTTTTTCAAACTGTTAATTTTTAGTTAAGCTATTTTTCAACAAAAATGTTATTTTTTTTAAATCTTTGAAAAAAAATCTTACAACATTTTCTTGAAACAAGATAACTATAAATTTTTGTAAAAGTTGCAAAATAATCATCTAATTTCTGTTATTTTTTAGAACTAAATGGCAGGGAATTCAGTTAAAATATCCATTTCAGCAGAAAAATATGCTAAAACTTTACTAATTTAAACTGAAAGTTGTTTAACAGATTTTTCGGAAGAGTTTGCTGGTTAATGTACTTTGTATTCATAATTCCAAATTATGAAGGAATCGGACCATTTTTACTACAAAATCTATACAAACCGCCAATTCCATATTCACATAAATCTCTCAAATTCCATTACAATTTTCTTTGTAGGTGTTTAAGTGTAGGTTCTTTGGTGATCTTGTTGAGTCTGATCATAACCAGACCCTTTTTGGATTTTTTTCATAATAATAAAAAATCTACCCAAATATGGATCCAATCGGTTCGTGTTTGGACTACGGCCAATGACTTTAATTTTATTTGTTGTCAAGTTTTTGTTTTCTATCTCATAAATCTAGTTTTTTTGTGCTATTGTTTTAAGAAAAATCCTTTAACGTGATAAAAAAATACTGTATCCCGGGATCCCGGGAAAATTAAAAAAATTTCCCGCTTTCCCGGGAAATGAAAAAGTGCGGGAATAAAAAACTCAAATAACGCTCAAAAGGACTTAGATTCTGGACATCAACCTTTATTTATCATATGTTACACTTTAACACAAGTTGGACCGTTTTTCTGTAGCATCCAATAAGATGAAAATCTTATTATCTCAAAAACCCCACACAGAAAGAAATAAAAAAAAAATTTGAGTAAATTTTTAATACTATTGAGTAAAAAATTACTCAATTTTCCACCAGTAAACGATTTAATAGTATTGAGTAAATTTTTAATAAAAATTTATTAAATGTTTGCCAAAAAAATTTGAGTAAATTTTTAATTGACACTATTAAGTGCAGGAACAGAACAAGAATCACCACCTTTTAAAAACAGAACAAGTTTTATTTCACATCGGCGCCGGCCACCGGTTTAATCTGCCAAACCGTATGGAAAAAGTCGTGCCGGGCTTATTCTGTATCTACTCTAAAAAAAACAAAGTTTAAAAAAATTTCATATTTTTTTACAAAGAAAAAAAACATGTTTTTTCAAACTTTACCAAATATATTTTTGTCTTAAAGACATAAAAAAATTTTATAAATATGATAACAAACTTTCATGTATATATACAAAAAACTATAAACTAAACGAGAATTAAAAAAACTAAGAAAATTCCAAAAAAAAAATTAAAAAAGCTATTAAATTCTTATTAAATTATTTACTCAATTTGTTTTTAAATTTTTGAGTAAATTTTTAATTGCGTCAATTAAAAAATTACTCAAAACTTTTTTTTAAATTTAAACAAGTGATTACTCAAATTGTTTTTCCCCATATTTTTTTCTGTGCACTAACGATTTTTTTCAAATTGGGCTTAAAATGTTTGTACGGGTGCCAACTAACATAATCTGCAATAAAATTTCATATGCAGCGAACTTTTAATTATACTTGTTCAACCACACCGTGATCTGGTTGAAATTTGTAATATCTTTTCGTTATATTTTCATCCTTTTCCTGTGTTGCTGCCGATGCATTTATATCTGCAGCTCTTTTTCTGTTCATTTTCCTGTGAAAAATTTAATAGTTTAACATTTGTTAACATTTATTGGAAAGAATATTTACTAAAATAATAAAAAAATACCTCTACAAAAAATCACGCTCTGTTAAAATTTTAATTCATTTGAAAGTTGACAAATGAAATAAAAAATATATTTAAAAAAATGCCAGTGTTGCTAATAAAAATAAGTACTAAGTTTACGATTTATTTTTTGTGACAATGAAAAAATTAGTTTTTTTTCTCAAAACGGGACAAATGGCGTCCCGTTCAGGGTATCGTCGGGACACGGGACACTCCACTCTAAAACTGGTCTGTCCCGACGAAAACTGGACGGTTGGCAAGTCTATTGAAGAGATGCCCGTCATGTGCGGACGTCCGCTTATAGAATACATGATAATTTAGTGGAATGTAAATCTTGTATAAATGACAATGGAACTCTAAAGCAAAAAAGTTTTGCGAAAGCTCTTGTTCTAAACTGTTGTTGAGAAGGGGAACTCAGCGATGCGGATGTATGGCCTGCTTGGGACACCTTTCCCTTGCTATAAATGAAAAGAAAAAACTACAAGGACGTTTCGCGGGTTTGTGGGGGGGGGGGGGTTGTGGGTGATGCTGTCTGGGAACACCTTCCCCTAGCGATTAATGTTTATAAATTTATATATTATAATATTTACACTCAAATAATAAAATTTTATATTTTTTTTTATTTTTCGTTTAACCTAAAAGGAAAGCGGACCAAAAAAATGGCATTGTTTAATCCCCTTGGTTCAACAGCGGGTCAACGAACTTCATATGACGCAAAAATGTTTTAAACAAATAGACAAAAAAACTTTAAAATAAAATAGTGTATTTCTGGGGTTGCATTAGTTCTCCAAGGGGAAACTTTTTTCCCCTGGTCCAGTTTAGCCCATTTACAAACTTTACTGTCCTATAAACATAACACATATTCGTGTCAAAACTTCAGGAGTCTAGCTCTTTTATTTTAGACAGTTTCGTGTCTTCCACAGATGGACAAACGGACGGTCAGACAGACGGACAAAGCTAGAATGTCGTAGAATCGATTACTGATCAAAAATATATACTATATGGGACCCAAGATCGATATTTCGATGTGTTTCACATAGAATGACAAAGTGAGTATACCCCGCATATTATGGTTGGATGGTAGAAAAACATTGTGCAGGCATTTACACTGCGAATCACATCAATAAGGAATCGAGTTTTTCACTTTTTAATCGAATATATCTTTGTAACGAATAAGCGGAAAAATATAAAAAAATGCACTGATAGAGACCATTATCTAGCTAATAATATCAAATAATAACAATAATCAAAAGACTGAAAGAAGTCCTTTAAAAAAATATTTTTCGGCAACTTGTTAAAAAATTACCAGTTTTTTATGAATCACTTGAATAAGGAACTTTGTAATACAGACCAAGTAGGACCTGAATCCAATTTGTAATGAATAGCAATCCCTCAAACAACAAAAACAAAACAGTTTTGTTTTGAATTTCAATCAAAATGGGACTCCCAAAGCTCTTAGCTCTTCCGAAAAGGAAAAAGTACTGACTTTGAAGTTCAAAGTGTTAACGGTCGTTGAAATCGCGGAAATAACAGAGAGGAAAAAAACTGTTGTATGGAAAAAACATGAATAGGCGAACTCAAATGGCAACAACTGAACGAGATCTACAAAAATTTTAAGAATTCCTCCAAATTCTACGCCGACATCTTTCAAAATTCTCAAATAAAGTGGCGTTAATGCGAGTATTTTTACAGTCCGTCGCGTTTAAAAGTCAAGTGAGTTCATAGCTCGTCGAAAATTATGCAAAAACTAATCGCTGAATGTCAAACGTAGTAAGCAGCGCCTTAATCTCTGCAGGAATACTATGGCACGGTCTGAGAAATTTTTCAAAGTAATTTTTTCCGACGAAAAAAAAAATAATACCGTTGCATTAGACGGATACAATGATTTTCGGTGATTTGAGACAATAAAAACCGTTTTTGCATAGCAGACAGATCATAGAAGGTGTTGTTATGGTATGGGGTGCGCTATTCTACTGTGGCATCATTACTGTTCCTTACGTTACCATCGATGCTGCTTAAGTTTGGAACTAAGGGGTAGCTTTTTTTTGCAATTTGCAACAGACTATGAGCTCATTTAATTTTTAATCGTAATGGACTGTCAAAATACCCATTAAATCACCACTTTCTTTGATAATTTTGCAACCTGTCAACGTGGAATTCGAGGGAATTCTTAAAATTTTTGTCGATTTCGTTCTGTTGTTGCCATTTTAGTTCGCCCATTCGTGTTTTTTCCATAGTTCTTAATGTTATTTAAATAATTGCCTTCAATAGGTTTGCCCCTCTCTATTATTTTCGCGATTTCAACGGCCTTTAACACTTTGGACTTTAAATACAGTACTTTTTTCATTTCGGAAGATCTAAGAGCTGTTGTGAGCCTCATTTTAATTGAAATTCGAAACAAAACTGTTTTGTTTTTATTGTTTAAGAAATTGCTATCCATAACAAATTGGATTCAGGTCCTACTTGGTCTGTATTAAAAAATTCCTTATTCAAGTGATTCATAAAAAACTAGTAATTTTTTAACACGTTGCCGAAAAATATTTTTTAAAGGACTTCTTTCAGTCTTTTGATTATTGTTATTATTTGACGTTATTAGGTAGATAATGGTCTCTATCAGTGCATTTTTTTATATTTTTCCGCTTATTCGTTACAAAGATATAATCGATTAAAAAGTGAAAAACTCGATTCCTTATTGATGTGATTCGCAGTGTATTACAAAATTTTGTTTTTATTAAAAGTTTAATAACACAGTCAATTTTTAGCCGATTTTAAAAACCAAGGTTGTATTTTACTCTAAAATAAATATACTTTATTAATAAATGCATAAATGGTACGGTTCCTAAATAAAAAAATATGATAAAACATCTTCAAACTTAGAAAATAATGATTATTTTTGGAAAAATTGAGTTTGCTGGAAAAATACGCACAGTTGTTTTAATATTACTTAAATTTCATGTTAACAACTTCGAAATATATTAGTTTATTCTTTCTAAAACCGTCGAGAAATTCAAAATCGGTTAATATTCAACAAAGTTACTGGCTTATAAGTGTAAAAAGTTCGAAAAACCGGTTTTTTACCCGTAACTCAAGATTTTGGAGGTGTTTCGCAAATTTCAAGGACAGAACCTTGTTGTACTCAACAGCACCTACTAGAAAAATAGTATCGCATCCCAGGTTTTTCTGTTTCATTCATTTTTGTAACACTGTGTAATGAGATTTTTTTTATACCCTCCACTCTAGTGATAGAGGGTATATATAAGTTTGTCATTCCGTTTGTAACACCTCGAAATATTGGTCTAGGACCCCATAAAGTATATATATTCATGATCCTCGATCGATTTTAAGACGATCTAGCGATGTCCGTCCGTCCGTCCGTCTGTCCGTCTGTCTGTCTGTCTGTTGAAAACACGCTAACTTTTGAAAGACTTTACGGAGGCTCCTGAAGTTTGGCATATATGTTGGACATTTACCTGGTCAGGTTGGTATTGCAATCCAGCGAAATCGGTCCAGTGGTTCAAAAGTTATAAGCAAGTGAGTGAATTTCGGCAAGGGATTTTCTGGAATTTACGAGATAAAACACACTGTAACTTTCGAACGGCAATTCTGAGGGTGCTGAAGTGTGGCATATATATTTACCGTTCCTCTGGTCCGGTTCGTTTTAAATTTCAGCCAAATCGGTCCGGCGGTTCAAAAGTTATTAGCAAAACCGTAAATTTCAGATTAGTTCACCTTAAATTCACGTGTTGAAAACCCGTTAAACATGTTTTAAAAACATTTGTAAGTCAGAAAAATATTTTAAAAGGTATTTTTGTCACACAAAAATATTTTTACACTAAACCAAAAAAAAAATACACTTAAAAAAAAGTTTACACTCAAAAAAAATTTTACACTCAAAAAAAAAATTGGTAAATTATTTTTTTTTTTTTTTCAAAAATTAACAAAAAAAGTTTTTTTACACTAAAACAAAAAAAAAATACACTCAAAAAAAATTTTACACTCAAAAAAAAAAATGATATTTTTTTTTTTTTCAAAAATTAATAAAAAAAAGTTTTTTTTACAGAAAATAAAATATTTCTAACCAAAAAAAAGTTTACACTTAAAAAAAAATTTTACACTCAAAAAAAAAATTGGTAAATTATTTATTTTTCAAAAATTAACAAAAAAAGTTTTTTTACACTAAAACAAAAAAAAAAAAAATACACTCAAAAAAAATTTTACACTCAAAAAAAAAATTAGTAATTTTTTTTTTTTTTTTTCAAAAGTTAATAAAAAAAAGTTTTTTTACAGAAAGTAAAATATTTCTAACCAAAAATGTTATTTTTTTCACGTTAGAAAATTTACTATCACTTAAAAAGGGCTTTGTGGAGGGTATTCATAGATTCGGCCAAGTCGAATTTAACTTTTCTACTTGTTTTTAATTTGAACTTAATTTTGGCTCGATTTAAAATAGGCACGGATGGTCTGAACCAGCTGCACAGAAAGTTTTTAAACAAATTAGAAACATAAAACAATCACGAAAAACTCGGTTTTTAGCAATTTTTTATTGAAACTCCTTCGATCAAGAAAAGTGTTATACTAACAACCAAATTAATAGCTGAGTTATTGATTATTTTTTTAATCAAACGTTTTTTGATTTTGATTTCAAATTTGATAATTTTTTTTATTTCTAGTCAATCAAAATAATGATTGATAAATGCAAAACTTTCAAACGAATGATTTTTTCTTTCAGAACTTTCATAACAAATGATTTTTTTTTAATTCTATAGAAAAGGTTTTGTTCTTTTTATACCCTACAACCACAGTATGGGGGTATACTCACTTTGTCATTCCGTGTATAACGCATCGAAATATTGGTCTAGGACCCCATAAAGTATATGGGGCATTCCAAGCCAAATCACTCACTTTTAGACCCGACCCCTTTCGATTTATTCTATTTTTGGATATGTTTTAGCACTTATTTAATGAAACTTGGGCACCAATTTTCAGCCTTTAATTTAAGATGGTGTTGAGCAATTAATTTTTAAAAATGGCGATTTTCTCAAAAAAATTAAAAAAATTTTAATTTTTAATTAACTTTGACTTTAATTTTTAAACGTTAAAAAATAAGTGATAATTACTTCGAATAATTTTTTTAATATTTTTTTCTAAAACTTCATTTAAATACCAACAAAACGTTGTCCAACTTTTTATACCCTACACCACACTGTGGTACAGGGTATAATGAGTTTGTGCTGATGTTTGTAACTACCCGAAATATTGGTCCTAGACCCACCTTTAAGTATACCGATCGACTCAGAATCACTTTTTGAGTCGATTTAGCGATGTCCGTCCGTCCGTCCGTCTGTCCGTCCGTCCGTCCGTCTGTCTGTCTGTCTGTCTGTCCATGTAAACGGTGTAAACACGATACAGGTCGCAATTTTTAATCAATTGACTTGAAATTTGAAACTTAAGTCTCTCTTGGCCCAAGGACGAAGCCTATTGAAATTGGAAAAAATCGGTTCATATTTAGACCTAGCCCCCATACAAAGGTCCTCTTTAGTTTTGGCTCAAATGACTCTAATAACCGTATTATAGAAGGTATCGCTTTGAAATTTGGAAGGTAAACTTGTTTTGTCTTCACAAATCATCATTCCGAATTTCAAATAAATCGGACCAGTTCTTCTTGTAGCCCCCATACAAACCACCTTCCCGATTTTCACATAAATGTCTCAAATTTCATGAAAATAGAAAATAGTTAATTAAAATTTTGTTTGTGTATGTTAAAGGCGTACTTAAATAACCTTATAAACCTGATAATCATCGGACCAGTTTTGGACTCAGGACCCTTACGAAAATTTCGCCCGATATTCAGTTAAAGCGGTTTATTGTCAACAAATAGAAGCCTATTTCACTCAAATTTGATTTGTGAGTGTTTTTTACACTTATTAAAGATTTTACAACATATAAATCTAATCGGTCCATGGGACCCATTTTCCGGGAAACTCTGGTGTAGGGTATTATATGGTCGGTCTTGACCGACAATAATTTTCTTACTTGTTTTAAGATATCTATATTTTTAACTGGTCAAAATTAATTGAAAATTTTAATTTTTTATTTTTATTTTTAAAATCTCCATTTTGATTACTCAACACCATCTTGGAATAAAAGGCTGAAAATTGGTGTCCAAGTTGCATTTAATAAGTACTAAAACATATCCAAAAATAAAATAAATCGAAAGGGGTCGGGTCTAAAAGTGACTGATTTGGCCTGGAATGCCCCATATATTTTAATGATCACTGATCGATTCTAAGACATTCTAGCGATGTCTGTCCGTCAGTCCGTCCGTCCGTCTGTAGAGGACACGATACAGTCCAAAATAAAAGAGCTAGTTTGCACGAATATGTCTTATATTCCTAGGCAGGTTAAGTTTGGAAATGGACCAAATCGGACCAAGGGGAAAGAAGTTCCTCCTTGGAGAACTAAACCAAATTAAGAAAAACCGCATTTTTTGCTGGGTTTTTTGAACTTTTGCTAAGCAAATGCAAAATTCTTATCTCAGAAGAAGTTCAAAATTGCAAGAAGAAGGTGCCCCCTAACGTATTAAAAAAAAATATAATTAAAAATTACTAGCTATTACGTAATTTTACAAGATATTTGCCAATAAAATTGTAAATTTACTAATTTTTTGGCGCAATAACACTTACAAATCGTGAATTTACTAGATTTTTTCTGTAAAATTCGATCTAAATGTTTTTGGTAAAAATCAGGAAAACTGTCAATTATTTGTAAAATATTTGTTCAAAAACATTTTTCCCACCGGAAAATTTTTATATTTTCGGAACTTTTTTCTAGAAACCAATATAATTTCATAATTTCCTATTTTTATATCCTCCACTCTAGTGATAGAGGGTATATATAAGTTTGCCATTCCGTTTGTAACACATCAAAATATTGGTCTAGGACCCCATAAAGTACATATATTCATGATCCTCGATCGATTTTAAGTCGATCCGCCCGTACGTCCGTCCGTCCGTTGAAAACACGCTAACTTTTGAAAGACTTTACAGAGGCTACTGAAGTTTGGCATATATGTTGGTCATTTACCGGGTCAGGTTGGTATTGTAATCCAGCCAAATTGGTATTGTAATCCAGCCAAAAAAAAAAGAGTTTTTTACTCAAAATAAAATGTTTCTAATCAAAATTATTAATTTTTTTCACGTTAAAAAAATTCACTATTCTTTAAAAAAGGGTATTAATAGATTCGGCAAAGTCGAATTTAACTTTTCTACTTGTTTTTTTTTTTCTTTTTCCTTTTTACGCATCTTCTTCTCAAATTTTTTCGAAAGAAGAATTATCAAATTTCCTATAGAAAGTTCTTCGATTTTTCCTATAGAAACTATATTTTTTAGATTTTTCCTATACACTCAAAAAAAAAAACTTGTAAAATTACAAGAAAAGTTTGTAACTTTCTGTTTGCTACCTCCTATTTGACAAGAATTCCTTGTTGTTTTACAAGCCTTTTACCAATAATTTTGTAATTTGACAAGCTTTTTACCAAAAAAATTGTAAATTTACAATTTTTTGACGCGATAAAACTTACAAGAATTTTTTGCTACCCCCTATTTATTTTACGAGAATTCTTAGTTTTTGAACAGTACAATTGTAAATGTATAAGTTTTTTGGCGAAAAAAACTAACAGGAAATTATCGTAAATTTGGAAATTTGTAAAATTACAAGAAAAACTGTAAAATTACCAAAAAAAATTAAATTTCGATCGAAAATTATTTGTTAAAAAACAAGGAAAACTGTCAAATGGGATTACGAGACTTTTTCTAGTAATTTGACAAGGTTTTTTTTTGAGTGTAGAAAAATTCGTAGATTTTTACTTAGAATTTCTATACTCAAAAAGAAAAGAGAACTTAAATCTGTGAAAATTAACTAAATTTTGAGAAAAAGAGGGAATGATTTGGCTCCAAAAATTTTTGTTCTTGGTTTTAGTTCATAATTTTCTTAAAAATAAGGAAAACAAAGTAATTTAATTTTAAGCCAATTTAAACTAGAAAATGGGAGAAATTATATTACACTTTAGTTCATTCACATTTTAGAACTAGATTAGTTCTAGATCCTGGACCCATGGGCCCAGCCCCTGTTAATTTGAGACCCCTTGGGTCCTTTAAAGGTCCCCATAGATGATGACCCAAAACTTGTGTCCGTTTCGCTCTACCTTGCTTAGTTTTTGCGATACGGTAATTAGGGGTCTGATAGGGTCTTGAGAATCTTAAAAACTGGATAACTCAAAAACTATTAATCGGAGGGCTTTCGGGAAGTGTTCTACGAGCCAAGAGCTACAAAAATGCCCTCGGACCTTTTCTCGTGTTCGCAGTATTTACCGAGATATGTGCATATATAAAATCTCGGGAATTTCAAATTTTAGATCTAAAATTAGGGTCTTGAGACCCCGACAGATATGGAGAGCTAGGCTATTCCATAATTTTCTTTGCAGTCTTTCTGTTGAAAATTTCTGCCGTTTGGCTCTATCTTGCTTAGTTTTCGAGATATCTCCATTTTAAATTTTTAACTAAATTCTAAGAAGTTATTTACTAAATTCTCAGAAGTTATTAACTTAATTCTAAGAAGTACACTTCCTCAATTCAAAGAAGAGAAATACGATGATGTTTTTTTTAGTAAATTTTAACTAAACTTGAACAAAATTGTTTTTTAAGAAATATGTCTTAAAAATAAAGAAAATTTCTTTACCAGTAAGATTTTTTTTTCCTCATAGTTAAGAAAATTTCTCACTTTTTAGTTAAATTTAACTAAATTTTAGGAAAATTCATGATAAATTTTCAAAGATATTTTTTCCTTAATTTTAGTTATGTCTTTTTTTCAGTGGGAGAAAAAACCGAAACCGAAGAGAACACTGTTTCGATACTTTTTGAAAAATCCTTAACCGGTACATTATTACTTGATCTCACTTTATAGCAACCATAAAAACCTTAAATTCTTAGAATTTTTTTTATCAATTTCCATTAAAAATAGACAAATGTTGCATGTGTTTTTTTACATTGTCTAAAATTTCGTGTGCATAATGTCACCCCATTCATTTATTTAATGCATTTACATGCATATATTCGTGTTCCTTGCCAGTTTGCAAAAAAGTATTTTCATAATAATTGTTTTTTGTTATTTAATTATAATTTATTGTTTTTAATTGTTATTGAGAACATAGAATTAATTTTTAATACTTGTTTGTACTCGAACTTGTATTGTATATTGTACTTGTTTAATTTAAATGATAATGAAACTTTTAATTTTGCAATACGAAAAACGACCACAACTTATTTCTATTAAAATTAATTATACTACAATTTTATATTTATTGGAATACGGGGGAATTTCTTTGTTATTTTACTAATTGTTAGCAATCTCAAAAACGATATTGAGTTATTTCAATTTAAATAAATTATAATGGGTATTTATACTGATTTTAAGCAATAAAAAATATTGTTTATTTGAACTCTTGTTTAGTTCACCATTTACAATTTCTATTTGAAATATTGATTGTAAATGGTGCTGATGTTACATCGAGTTTGATTTATATGACAAATATGATTTTTTGGTGTAAAAGTTCTATCGATTCTACAAATTGTTTGCCCAGTAGGATCGTGGGATAACGGTTATTACTATTTTTTTAAATTTTTGAAAAAAAAATTATTGTAATTTTCCAATCTTAAAAACATTTCTACTGCTCCAATGGTGCGTCATAGAAGGGCCATTTCCAAGACCGTCCCTATTAATTTTTACGTCTTAAGATTTCTTCGGAACAAACTAATACCCTATCTCCAATTTCTAAGCGGGCTCCCACACAAGTCGAAATTTTTTTAAAATTTGTTCCAGCCCTAAAAGTGCCCTTAGAGCAATCAAATGTATGACCGACCCACAATATTTTTTAGTCCAAACATTTTCTCTGAACACACCTACCCTCTATCTTTAACTCTTAAGGCGTTCCCATACAATTTTTTTTTTTGTAAATTTGCTTTATTTAATCAGCTTTTACCGGTCCAATGGTGCGTCTGAGAGGGATCACTAGTGTGACCAACCCCCATTTATTTTTACTCTTCAACATTTTTTTTAAACATACCTTCGCCCTATCTCCACTCCCTAAGTATATATTTGATTGCTCTAAGGGCACTTTTAGGGCAGTTAGAGCTGTTGGAACAAATGTCGATTTGTGTGGGAACCCCCATAGGAATTGGTTATAGGTAGGGCAAGTACTTTCATGCATCTAAAAAACGAAAATATGTGCCTATAATATGCATCTAAAAATCCAAAATATGCACTAAAAACTTCAAAAATATGCATCTAAAAAATTTTGTTTTACTAAAAAAAATAATTTGTCAACATAAATAAGGCATTGTCCAATACTTTAAGGCACTTGACAATTCTTAAAAATGTTTTTTTGAGTGGAAACAATTTTTAATAAGTAAAATATTTTTTTATAAGGGTTTAAGTTGAAAAAATGCAGAAGAAAAATTGAACTTCTAAAAACTATAGACATTTCTGGTATTTCCTATACCGGTTTTAAACACCCCAGTTAGTGTCATCATCAGTAGGATTTTAAATGTCGGTTTGTCTTGTCAATGAAAACTGTTTTTTATATATGTGAATATTTTTAGTTTCTACAGAATAAATTTTTTTACTTGAGAAGTTTTTTCTTTGAGTCACTGAATATTTCAGAAGTTAAAAATTTTATAAAAGAAAAATAAAAATATGTGTAAAAATCTATTTCTAGAACAAGTTATTTTTAAAATTTTTTTTTGTTCTTTTTTCTTTTTTCATGGCTACAGAAACCATGGTCTGGAATAAATCCACATTAAAAATAATATTTAGAAATACAATGTTTTCTTTTTCAATCACAAACCCTTAATAACAAACAGAAATGGCATACGCCGATAAAAACACTAAAAAAATATTTATTTTTAAAATATGTTTTTTCTTCTTTCGGAATTTTCCGATTTACAAGTCAAAATATTAACTCAAAGGCAAAAGACCTTACCCTAACTCTAAGCAAAATAAAAACGCAATTTCCGTTAATAAAATCTTAAATTCGAAAACATTTTTTTCTTTACGATTAGTAAAGTATTTCAGAATAGGAGCATTTTAAATAGGAAACATTTCTCCGAATCTAAAAATTATACTTCCAGCATCAATTTTCTATAAAAAAATGCATCAGAATATGATTTCTATAAATAAAAATATTTTTCTATAAAAAATTTGAATTTTCCTAAGGAAGTTTAGAAAAAATATTAATGAAATTTAAAAAAAAGGCAAATTTATATGAAAATATGCAAAAATATGCATTTATACCAAAATATGCAAAAATATGCAACTACAAATCAATGCCATTTTATTGCAAATGCATTGATTCGGATAGATATTTAATTTATGTTATATTTACAGTGCTGAGTAAAAATATGCATTTTCATGAAAGTACTTGCCCTAGTTATAGGGTATTAGTTTGTTCCGAAAAAAAGTTTACGACGCAAAAATTAATGTGAGTCGGTCTTGGAAATGGCCCCTCTATGACGCACCATTGGAGCAGTAGAAATGTTTTTAAGATTGGAAAATTACAATAAATTTTTTTCCAAAAATTTTAAAAAATAGTACTACTACTACTACTGGGCAAAAAAATTATAGAATCGATAAAAAACATAAAAATTTAAAAAATATCGAGTACAAACATTTTCAAAAATAAGACTTAAATTTTAAAACTTAAAAATCGCATACTAGAGCGCTTTTAAGAATTTTTTTGTATTTTTTTTTTTAAAGTACGTAAAAAACAAAAATTAAAAAAAAAAAATTGCAATTTGAACCATTATTGAAGAAGTTATGAGTAAAAGAAGTGTGTGTAAAGGAACAAACTACCAATTTTTAAAAATTCGATATCTTTTGAACGGGTAATCAACAAAATCTGAAAATTTTCTACGAAGGAGTTTTCGAGGGGTACTAAAAACTGCTAACAAATTTGGAAAATCTAAAAAAAAAAAGTTATTCAAAGTGTCCGATTTGACATGGAATGCCCCATATATATCCATGATCCTCAATCCATTTTAAGACGATCTAGCGATGTCCGTCCGTCCATCAGTCTGTCTGTTGAAAACACGCTAACTTTTGAAAGACTTAACGGAGGCTCCTGGAGTTTGGCATATATTTTGACCATTTACCTGGTCAGGTTGGTATTGCAATCCAGCGAAATCGGTCCAGTGGTTCAAAAGTTATGAGGAAAAGACTGAATTTCGGCAAGGGTTTTTCGTGAATTTACGAGATAAAACACACGCTAACTTTTGAGAGGCAATTATGATGATGCTGAAGCTTGGCATATCGGTAAAGTGGCTCAAAAGTTATTAGCAAAACCGTGAATTTCAGATTAGGTTCACCTTAAATTCACGTTTTGAAAACCCGTTAAACATGTTTTAAAAACATTGGTAAGTTTCAAAAATATTTTACAATGTATTTTTGTCACTCAAAAATATTTTTACACTAAAATAAAAAAAAATACACTCGAAAAAAATTTTACACTCGAAAAAAATTTTACACTAAAAAAAAAATTAGTAAATTATTTTTTTTTTTCAAAAATTATTAAAAAAAAGTTTTTTTTCTAATCAAAAATGCTATTTGTTTCGCGTTAGAAAATTTACTATCACTTAAAAAGGGCATTGTGGAGGGTATTCATAGATTCGGCCAAGTCGAATTTAACTTATCTACTTATTAGGTCTATTCGATTACCCAAATTTCTTACTATTTTTTACTACAACTGGAAAGTTTGTTTACTTTTTGTATTGAAAATTTCCAGCTGTAGTAAAATGAGTAAAAAATAGTAGATTGTAGTAAGGTAATCGAATAGACCTATTATTATTTATTTTATTTTTTTGGAAATAATCTTGTTGCCATTATGAAGGGTATCAAAGCCGAAATTAGCTTTTTTACTTGTTTTAAAATCTTTTTGACTAAATTCGATTTAACTCATTTTATATTTTCAGATATCGAAAAAAATTTGAATGTAAGACCATTTATACTTAAAACTTTTGAGCTACCAGTGGGTCACTCCAGATACATATTTAAGAAAGACATTTACAGTGTCCGCAACTTTTGGTTTAAAATAGTTTCCGAAGAATCGTGAGTTATTTTTTTTTTTGTTTTCGAGAAAAATCTAATCGATTGGCACTATGTATTTATTTTTGAATAAAAAGAGAACTGAGTTTTTTTTAAATTTCGGTTAAAAATCGATTTATCTTAAATAATAATATTTCGAATTTTAAAATTATTAACGGTGTACTTGTTGTCTTTATAATACTACAAAGATCATAAATATTCATTTAGAATTAGTCGTAAATTTTTATTGTATGTTAAATTTTAAATTTCATCATTTCTATGGAAAGTTTTGAGTTTGAGTTCAAACACTCAGCATTTAACTCAGGGGTGTTGATTTGTATTTTTTATTATTTTGGTGATAATAGTGGAAATAACGTAAATGAATGAAATATGCTAGTTTATTAGTTTTTAAATATTAGTCATTGTATGAGATTTAAATTTAGAAAATAATACATTTTAATATGTAATTTTATGAATTGATGTCATTTATAACGTGAAAGTACGCCTACAAAAAAATATACATACAGTCGAACCCGGTTATAACGAACTCCGAAGGACCAGTAAAAATAGTTCGTTTTAGGCGAAGTTCGCTATAAGCGGGGTATATTTTTTATTAACCAAGTTTTATTTCCAAAAAAAGTTCCAATTTTATTTAACGTTTTTTTAAGTAAATTACTTTTTGAGAAGAAAGTATTAAAAATATTATCAAAATTATAATATTAACCAAAATTTTCTAACTTTTTGTGAGTTTAGTAAACATAATTCCCGCTCATTTTAACATATTTTTGGGAGTTCGTTATAAAAAGGTAAATCAACATGAAATTTTGTTCGTGGGACCATAATAAGTAGTTCGTTAAATTTTTGCATTTCATTTGCCATTTGAATAATAATTTAAAATTAAAATAATTAATTTATAAGTATGTTTTTATAAGTAAACTATTTAAATTAATTTATAATCAACATGTTAAATTTTAAATTAAATTCCTATGCTGTAATAATAAGATCTAATCTTGTTGCATAGGAAAGTCATAAATAAATAAATCTAAAAAAAAATCTAACCGAGGATTCGTTATAACCGAGTTCGTTATAAAAGAAGTATTTTGTGTAAAAATTGATGCTAAACCGTCGGGACTTTAGAATTAGTTCGTTATAACCGAGAATTCGTTATAACCGAGTTCGTTATAACCGAGTTCGTTATAACCGAGTTTGAATGTATAATGAAATAGTTTGTGAATGTGGATTAAGAATTTTGGTTATTGTAACGACCAGGGACAGGAGCTTCATGCACTAAAAATAAATTTGAGTCCAGTTGAACAGCAAATAAAAGATGGATTAAAAAAGTACACAAAAATTGGAAAAAAATACGCAAAAACCAAAATTGTATGCAAAATATGAGCTAAAAAATATGCATTTAGAGCAAAATATGGAAAATATGCATTTTCGGTAAAATATGCACTAACGAATCGATGCCATTTTCAATCAAATCCTTTGATTCGAAAAGTTATTTCGTTTGTGCTGTTTTAAGAATAATAAAAAAATATGCATTTGCATGAAAGTCCTCTCCTTGGTAATAACACAAAAATGTTCATTTATTATGTTTTTTACTTACACTCAAAATATTTTGTAGGCAAAAACAAGTGAAAAACACATTTAAAACCAGTAATTATTCATTTGTTTTAACAAACATCAACTTTTATTTTTTACTGTTGACAAAATTTTCTAAAATAAATAACATTAAACATTAAAAAATTACGTTTTTTCATTCTTTTTTACCAACAAATTCGAAAAAAATAACCTACGAAAACATTAAAAATTAATGATATTTCCGTTATTTTTTCCAACAAATTCCAAAAAAATTACCTACGAAAACATTAAAAATTAATGATTTCGTAGGTTATTTTTACAATTTTCTATTGAAATATTTTTTTTTTTAATTTTTAATAAAATTTTGGGGAATCGATCCCGCAATCAACTACATTCTGGCCAGACACCCATCGTGCCAAAGTCACTTGATACAAACATGTGTTTATATTTCTATAAATAATTTTTTGAATTTTTTTTTTCTACAAAAAAATAACGGACTTGTGTAGGTAAAAACTAATGATATCTCATTAAAAAATACCAACAATTTAAAAAAAATTACTTACACAAATCATTAAAAATTTAAGGAATAATCAGTAGTTTTTACTTACAGAACAAACATAAATGACTTTAAAAGTTAAATGTTAATGAAAGTCTTTATTTTTTAGTGTGTTATTTTTGAAACGAAGGGCAGAAGTAGTCATTAATAAAAACTGACAATCAACAAAGGATTTTTCTTTTAAAAATGACTAAACGTAAAATTTTTTAAATAAACAACAAACAGTTAATGACATAATTTTTTAAGAGTATACAATTTTTTTGCACTAATACAATTTTATTATTATTTAAATTATTTTTTTACATCCACACCCACAAAAGGGTGCATACCGAAAAAAATTATCATTTCCTCATCCCCCTGTTCCAAGCGTAGAACTTAGAATTTCTTCTGTCATAAAATGAATTCATTTGTTATAATTTAGCTTTCTCACCAACTTTAAAAATTTATTGCTCGACACCACGAAAAAACACCTACCTGAAATTTTAACCGCGTTAAAAGGACATTGTAAACTTTAATACAAAATTTTGCTTTTGGAAATCCATGGTGTCTAGGACAAAAGGACATTCAAATGTGTTTTTCAAAAATGTTTGTTGAATTTTTTTTTTAAATTTTCATTTTGTTTCTAAATTTTAAATCCCCATAATTTTATCAACAATATTGTCACACAAAGTTTTTTTGTCCAACTTACGGTTTTCGACTAAAAAAACACAAAAAAAATTGTCTATAGCCAACTATTTAATGTTTTGCCAAAATTTTGGAAAAAAATCAAAATTTGGCTTAACAATAAAAAAAAAAACACCTCTCTGAAATTTTAATAGCATTAAAAGGGCATTCTAAACTTTAATACAAAATTTTTCTTTTGCAAATACATGGTGTCCTTTCCAGGTAAAAAGGACATTCAGATATGTGTAAATTTTTGTTGAAATTTTTAAAAAGAAAATTTTTTTTCTAAATTTAAAATCTTCATTATTTCATCTACAATATTGTTTTTTCGAACGAATTATGGTTTCCGAGTAAAAAAATGTTAAGAAACTGTTTAATAGTCAATATGGTAAAAAAGGGCTTTTTAAACGCTCATATCTTCCAAAGTATTGATAACAAAAAAAACAAGTAGAAAAATTTAATTCGACTTGGTCGAATCTATGAATACCCTCCACAATGTTATCTGATAGTAATTTTCTAAAAAAAATTTAAAAAAATTGCATTACAAATTTTTTATTAGAAATATGTATATTATTTTGAGTCAAACTTTCTTTTAATTAATCAAATTTTTTTGAGTGTACAATTTTTTTGACTGTCAACATTTTTTTGAGTCTGCCATTTCATTCAAAAAAATAATAATGCGTAAATTTTTTTTTAATAATGTGTAAATTTTTTTTTTGTGTGTAAATTTTTTTTTGAGTGTAAATTTTTTTTAGTGTACAAATTCTTTGAGTAACAAATTACTTTGTAAAATATTTTTGTTGTTTTATACCTACATATATGTAATACAAAAAAAAACTATTTCACATATTTTCCTCTTTTTATATTACCATCCTTTTCTTTAAAAACCAAAAACAAATTAACATTCAAGCATACACATACTTTATTTGATTTTTTCCCGTTACATACAGTTACACTAACAATAACAAATATTTACTTGTCTAAAAACTAAACTGCACCCCACGACAAGAAAACAAACAACAACAAGTTTTACAAAACTGGTATTTCACCATGCTATTAAAACTTGTTTAACGAGTTTTCAACAGTTTAAGGTGAAACAAATCTGAAATTCAGTGCATTGCTTATAACTTTTGAACCACTGAACCGATTTTGCTGAAATTCAAAACCAAACAGCCTTGGGGAACAACAAATATATATGCTAAGCTTCAGTCCCCTCAGAATTGTCTTTCGAAAGTTATAGTGGTTTTAATCTTGTAAATTCGAAAAATACCCTTCCCGAAATTTACTATTTTGCTCATAACTTTTGAACCACTGGACCGATTTCGCTGGATTGCAATACCAACCTGACCCGGTAAATGAAGAACATATATGTCAAACTTCAGGAGCCTCCGTAAAGTCTTTCAAAAGTTAGCGTGTTTTCAACGGACAGACAGACAGACAGACTGACGGATGGACGGACGGACGGACGGACGGACATCGCTAGATCGACTTAAAATCGATCAAGGATCATGAATATATATACTTTATGGGGTCCTAAACCAACATTTCGATGTGTTACAAACGGAATGACAAACTTATATATACCCTCTATCACTAGAGTGGAGGGTATAAAAACGATTTTTCATCTTTTACGAAGATCTATCAAATAACCAAAAATTAACAAAATCGGTGATACGTTAGTTAAATTTCCCATGGATTTGCTCTTTTAAGACTTTAGTGATAGATGGTATATATAAGTTTGTCATTCCGCTTGTAACACCTCGAAATATTGGTCTAGGACCCGATAAAGTATATGGGGCATTCCATGTGAAATCGGAAACGTGGAAATTTTTTTTTTTTTAGATTTTTCCAATTTGTTTACAGTTCTTAGTACCCATCGAAAACTCCTTCGTGGTAAATTTTCAGATTTTTTTGATGACCCGTTCAGAAGATATCGAATTTTTAAAAATTGGTGGTTTGGCCCTTTACTCAAACTTCTTTTACTCATAAATTCTTCAATAATGGTCCAAATTTAAATTTTTTTTTTTTCAAAGTTTTTGTTTTTTTACGTACTTTTAAAAAAAAAATTCCAAAAAATTCTTAAAAGCGCTCTAGTATGCGATTTCTAAGTTATAAAATTTAAATCTCATTTTTGAAAATGTTTGTACTCTACGATTTTTTTGAAATTTTTTTGTGTAAAACTTCTATTGATCGTGGGATAACGATTATTACTATTTTTTTAAATTTTTTGAAAAAAAATTTATTGTAATTTTCCAATCTTAAAATCATTTCTACTGCTCCAATGGTGCGTCATATAGGAGTCATTTATAAGACCGACCCCCATTAATTTTTACGTCTTAACATTTCTTTGGAACAAACTAATATCCTATCTCCAATTTCTAAGGGGGCTCCCACACAAAACGACATTTTTTAAAATTTGCTCCAACCGCTCTAACTGCCCTAATAGTGCCCTTAGAGCAACAAAATGTATGACCGACCCACAATATTTTTTTAGTCCAAACATTTTCTCTGAACACTCCTTCCCTCTATCTTTAACTGTTAAGGCGGTCCCCATACAATTTTTTTTATTTTTTGTAAATTTGTTTTAAAACATACCACTCCCTAAGTAGGCTCCCATACAAAATTACATTTGTATAAAATTTGCTCCAACTGTTATTTGTATGGGAGCCTACTTAGGGAGTGGAGATAGGGCGTACGTATGTTTAAAAAAATGTGGGTCGGTCTCACTAATGACCCCTCTCGGACGCACCATTGGACCGGTAGAAGCTGATTAAATAAAACAAATTTACAAATGTTAAAAAAAATTGTATGGAGACCGCCTTAACAGTTAAAGATAGAGGGTAGGTGTGTTCAGAGAAAATGTTTGGACTAAAAAAAATATTGTGGACGGGTCATACATTTGGTTGCTCTAAAGGCACTAATAGGGCAGTTTTTTTAAAAAATTTAAAAAATAGTAATAATCGATATCCCACGATCCTCCTGGGCAAAAAATTTGTAGAATCGATAAAAGTTTTACACAAAAAAATTTCAAAAAAATCGAAGATATCATTTTTAAAAATGACATTTAAATTAAAATTTTAAAACTTAAAAATCGCATACTAAAGCGCTTTTAAGAATTTTTTGAGATTTTTTTTAAAAGTACGTAAAAAAACGAAAATTTTGAAAAAAATTGAAATTTGGACCATTATTGAAGAAGTTATGAGTAAAAGAAGTTTGACTTAAGGAGCAAACTACCAATTTTTAAAAGTTTTGAAAAAAAAATGAAATTTGGACCATTATTGAGGAAGTTATGAGTAAAAGAAGTTTGAGTTAAGGAACAAACTACCAATTTTTAAAAATTCGATATCTTTTGAACGGATGATCAAAAAAATCTGAAAATTTACCACGAAGGAGTTTTCAAAGGGTACTATAAGCTGTAAACCAATTGGGAAAATCTAAAAAAAAAAAAATTTCAAAGTGTCCGATTTGACATGGAATGCCCCATATATATTCATGATCCTCGATCGATTTTAAGTCGATCTAACGATGTTCGTCCGTCTATATGTCTGTAGAAAACACGCTAACCTTTGAAAGATTTACTGAGACTGCTGAAGTTCGGCATGTATGTTTGTCATTTTCCTAGGCAGGTTGGTATTGCAATCCAGCCAAATAGGTCTAGTGCACTGGAACCGCTGCAGTGGTTCAAAAGTTATTAGCAAAAGAGTGAAATTCGGCAAGAGGTTTTCACGAATATACTAGTTAAAAAACACGCTAATTTGTCGTTCCCCCTGGTCTGGTTGGTATTGAATTTCAGCCAAATCGGATTAGTAGTTCAAAAATTTTTTAGAAAAACCGTGAACTTCGGAATGGTTTCACCTTAAATTCACGTATTAAAAAAACCGTTAAGCAAATTTAAAAAAAAAATTGGTAAGTCGGAAAAATATTTTACAAAGTATTTTTGTCACTCAAAACTATTTTTACACTAAAAAAAATTACACTCGAAAAAATTTTACACTCAAAAAAAATTAGTAAATTTTTTTTTCAAATTTAATTTTACTCGAAATAATATATTTCGAATACAAATCGTTAATTTATTATATTTTTTCGGCGTAAGCCAACTGAATTTAATTTGTTGTTTGTGTTTTTGATTGAAGAAGAAAAATTGTTAATTTTTTTCAATTTTATTACCACTTCAAAAGGGCATTGTGATCCATGGATTCGGTCGAATTTAACTTTTTTACTTTTTTTTTAAATAAAGTTTTTTTTATTGTGGAGGATATCAATACACTCGGCAAGGGCGAACTCAAGTTATTTACATGTTTGTTTTGGTCTCATTCAAGATACACTCGATGGATTTAAGGAGTGTATTTTTACAAAAAGAATATGTACAAAATAGTGTCCTTTAGAACGACGCCAAATTCCTGACTTTGATAAATTCATGGAAAAACTGCTCTGTAAAAATAAGTTCAGTTTCCTGCTATAAATTGTGTTATTTTTTACAAATTCGAATTAATATGAACTATGAACTGTGTCAGGGGCGTATCCAGGATTTTATTTCGGTGGGGGCCCAACATTTTTTTTTTTATTTTTTTTTTACAAAAAATTTACATGACAGCGCATGTTTCAGAATTTTTCTCGATATTTTCCTTGAACTGAATGCAACACAATCAGATTCTTCATTTTTGTGCAAGTTTAAAACTGTTGGGGGAAAAAAAATAAATTTTTTTTATATTTTAAAATTTTTAGAAAGACTTAAGCCTTTTTTTTTGAAAGTGTGAATTGTGTCAGATGCTGATACATTTTTACAAAGAAGATTATCAGAATCTGAAATTTTTTTTCAAAGAAAGTCTAATATTCTATGACAATTTCTAGTTAAGACAGTTTTTGTTAAATCATATTTGCAATGGAAAACGTTTTTTGGAAAGTCACTTTAAAAATGATTCTATAAACATATTCATATAAGTATTCCGGTTGTAAGTCATTTTCCCATAATCTTAGATATTTCTAGTTTTTCTCAGATTCTGAAACATTCCACACAAAAAGTTTTCGATTCTGAGAAAATCTTCGTTTTTCTATAAGAAAAATGATTCACATTCTGAGACCTTTTTAAAAGAAAAAGTATAAAAAAGTCTTAGATTCTAAAACATTTTCCTAAAGAAAAACTCCCGGATTCTGAGAAAATTTTCCTATAGAAAAAGTCTAAGATTCTTAGACATTATTCCTATAGAAAAAGTCTCAGATTCTTAGACATTTTCCTAAAGAAAAAGTTTCGAATTCTAAGTTATTTTTTTTCTTATAGAAAAAGTCTCAGATTCTTAAACATTTTTCCTACAGAAAACGTCTCAGATTCTCAGACATTTTTTCTACAGAAAATTTCTTAGATTCTGAGACATTTTTCCTATTGAAAAAGTCTCAGATGCTTAAACACTTTTCTATAGAACAAGTCTCAGATTCTGAAACATTTTCATATAGAAAAAACCGCAGATTCTGAAACATTTTTCTTAAAGAAAAAGTTCAGATTCTGAAATATTTTTCCCATAGAAAAATGCTCAGATTCTGAGACATTATTCGTATAGAAAAGAGATTTTTACAATAGAAAAATTCTCAGATTTTGAGCATTTTTCTATACAAAAAGTCTCAGCTTGTGTCTCTGAGACATTTTTCCTATATACAAAATCTTAGATTTTGAGATAATTTTCCTTAAGAAAAATTCGTTGATTCTAAAACATTTTTCGTAAAAAAGTCTAAATTCTGAGACAATTTCCTAGATTGTAAGAAAAATTCTCAGATTTAGAGACATTATTTTTATAGAAAGATCTCAGATTCTAAAACATTTTTCATATAGAAAAGCTTCAGATTCTAAGAATTTTTTTATAGAAAAAATATTAGATGTTGAGACATTTTTTAGATTCAGAGACATTATTCCTATAGAAAGTTCTCAGATTCTGAAACAATTTTCATATAGAAAAGCATCACATTCTGAAACATTTTTCATATAAAAAAGCCTTAGATTCTGATTTTTTTTATAAAAAAAGTGTTAGATTCGGAGACATTTTTCTTATAGAAAAGTCTTAGATTCTGCGAAAAAGGTTAATATTTTAAGGCATTATTCCTATAAAAAAGTCTTAGATTCTGAGACATTTTTTTTAAGAAATAGTCTCGTTCTGAAAATTTTTGACTAAATTTTATTTACAATTAGGTCCATTTTTTGTGTATATAAAACTTCAGGTTCTAAGATATTTTTTCATTTAAATCATAAGTTGAAAAGTTTCAAATTCTAAGAAAAAATTTTCAGATTTTTTTAACAGAAACATTTTCAGTTTCAAAACATTTTTCTTCCAAAAATTTTAGATTCTTAAATGTTTTTCTATTTTTTTTAAGAAGATTTTTAATATTGTACTTGTTATTTGATACCAAATCCTGAAATGTGTGAAATCATTTCATGTATACGCCACTGAACTGTGTAAATTTCAACTTATTTCAAGTAGAATTACACAATTTATTTAAAATTACCCTATTTTTAGTAGGAAAGTGATCTCATTTTAATTACAGTGTAATATAAAAAATATCTGGCATATTTAAAATACATTTATTACAAATATTTAAATTTTTTTTTATACATTTATGTTTGCTTTTATTGATTACAAATTACCAATTTTTGTGAATCTCTATGTTTATTTATAAAACATTAGCATTTCAAATTATTGTTATTTATTTAACATTTTTTTTTTCAACAAAATTATCGTAAAATGTATTTAGGTTGTTGTCATGTGTATAAATAATTTGTAGTTTTTTTTTAATAATACTATTTTTTTTGTTGTACTTATCTATATATTTTTAATATGCAGGTATATGTATAATTTATAATACAAAGTATTCTCTTTATTTGTATTTTTTTTTTATTTATTTAATTTATGTTTTTAGGCATTAATACTTTATACATGTTGGTAGATTGTTAAAAAATTTTAAATACCATTTGTGTATTTTTTTAATTTATTTTTTTTTTTTAATTTTTTATTTATTATAATGGTTGCTTAAGCCATTGTTTTTTTAGTTTACCTTGTTTTAAAAATTAATTTAAGTTTTTTTTTTTTTTTTTTTTGTTTTTTGTATATTTTGTTAATTTTCTTATCTCTACAAACCAATAATTGTGTAGTATTATAGCGATTTTATTTTTGATTTATATCTTTGATATTAATTGGGTCTCTTCTTTCAATTTAAGTTTTTATGGCATTGATTTTTTTAAGACATGAACAAAATTAAACAAAAAATGTCTTTGTAATTTTGTAACAATAGATTTTTTACGAATTGATAAAGTTTTTTAAATCTAGGCAGTTTTTTAAATTTTATTTGAATACAATTTGAAAATAATTTAAACTTGGCCTCAAATTCTATTACTTTTGTGACCTACTAAGGCGAGTTTAGTCCGCTGTTGCTAAGAAGTAATTAAAATACAATTGGGTTATTTATATACCCTCCAACCACAGTATGGGCGTATACTTACTTTGTCATTCCGTGTGTAACGCATCGAAATATCGGTCGAGGACCCCACAAAGTATATATGAGGCATTCCATGTCAAATTGGACACTTTGAAATTTTTTTTTTTAGATTTTCCCAATTTGTTTACAGTTTTTAGTACCCTTCGAAAACTCCTTCGTGGTAAATTTTCAGATTTTTTTGATGACCCGTTCAAAAAATATCGAATTTTTAAAAATTGGTAGTTTACTCAAACTTCTTTTACTCATAACTTCTTCAATAATGGTCCAATTTTTTTTTTTTTTTTTTCAAAATTTTAGTTTTTTACGTACTTTTAAAAAAAAATCTCAAAAAATTCTTAAAAGCGCTCTAGTACGCGAGTTTTAAGTTTTAAAATTTAAATCTCATTTGTGAACATATTCGTACTCTTCGATTTTTTTGAATTTTTTTTTTTTTGTGTAAAACTTCTATCGATTCTACAAACTTTTTGCCCAGGAGGATTTTGGGATAACGATTATAACTTTTTTTTAATTTTTTGAAAAAATTTTATTGGAATTTCCCATCTTAAAATCATTTCTACTGCTCCAGTGGTGCGTCATTGAGGGGTCATTTATAAGACCGAGCCCCATTAATTTTCACGTCTTAACATTTCTTTGGACCATACTAATACCCTATCTCCAATTTCTAAGGGGGCTCCCACACAAAACGACATTTTTTAAAATTTGCTCCAACCACCCTAACTGCCCTAAAAGTGCCCTTAGAGCAACAAAGTGTATGACTGACCCACAATACTTTTTTAGTCCAAACATTTTCTCAGAACACACCTACCCTATATCTCTAATTGTGAAGGCGGTCCCCATACAATTTTTTTAATTTTTTGTAAATTTGTTTTATTTAATCACACTCTAATCAAAATTTGTTGAAATTTACCCAATTTATAGTAGGAAACTGGACTCCTACTATAAATTGGGTAATTTTACTCTGAATGTGTAAATTGAATAAATTGACCACATGTGGTCAATTTAAATAAAAAAGAGGTGAATAAAATATAACAAAAAAAAAAAAAATATGCGGCGCCAGCCAGCATCGAACTCGCCACCTTCTGATTTGAAAGTACACTTCTTAACCACTACGCTACGGAAGTTTATACTTTTATTTGGCGTTTTAGTTATTTACTTATTTACTTTAGTTATTTACGCATTTGTGTGTAAAATATTTGAATTAACGGATAATATTTTTAATTTGCTGTGTTTAATAGGTTTAAATTTATTATACGCATTTAGTGTTTATATTAACACATAATACGTGCTATTCAACAAAAATTTTTTAGAGTGCAGCTTCTACCGGTCTAATGGTGCGGTCGAGAGGGGTCATTAGTGAGACCGACCCCCATCTATTTTTATACTACAACATTTTTTTAAAACATAAGTACGCCCTACTGCTATCTATTCTAATTTTTTGCCCAGGAGGATCGTGGGCAGTGTTGCCATATATCAAGATTTCCCTTTTTTTGCAAGTTTTTTGAGGTGCTAAAAAGATTTCAAGATTTTTTCTAAAAAAATAAGTTTTTTGGAAAATAATAAAGTTTTTTCAAGTTTTTCTTAATTAGTTAAAAAATACACAAAGCATACATTTTTTTTTGTAAATACCCGAAATATTGGTCGTAGACCAAGCTTTTAGTATACCGACCGATTCAGAATCACTATCTGATTTGACTTAGCGTGTCCGTCCTTCAGTCTATGTAAACGGTTACAATTAAATACGTCTTTATTCTACGAAAATATGAGATATTCGATTACAATTTTGTTTTTAGCTTGGTAACCTTATTAAATCCATTTAAAATCAGACCATTCTTTGACTTGGTCGCCATATGCAAATTTCACACGATATTCACTTAAATCTGTAAGTTGCCAACATAGAATTATTTTTCTCTTAAATTGTTGCACTAATAAAAGATTTTACCACATATAGATCCAATCCGTCATATATTGTCGAGCATGCACCGGTGTTTGATATTTGCTTACTGTGTACATTTTTCTGAGCCTTCATAAGTTATGACTTTTTCAAGGCTCCAAAAAATTAATAGAACGCTCGACATTTGGATTCCTGAAAGATTCATGTTTGACTCTTAATTCTGGATATGTAAAAAATTCAAAATATGTTTTTTTAAACATTCATAAAAGAGTCAGGAAAGAATACGAACATATATTTTTCAGAATTTTTTATGAGTCATATAAGGCCCCTGTAGGTTAGTTGGTAGCATGCTAGCCTATGAAACAGGGGGTCGTGGGTTCGATTACCACTAAACACTTGGTCGATTTCGATACAACGAGACGACGGTCATTGTAACC
Source organism: Pegoplata infirma (assembly GCA_963921195.1). NCBI lineage: Eukaryota > Metazoa > Arthropoda > Insecta > Diptera > Anthomyiidae > Pegoplata > Pegoplata infirma. The sequence goes on from OY992536.1 coordinate 63,360,954, forward strand.
AGTTCTCGGTTAGGTTTAATTAATTATTAAAAATGATTTGTAATTAAATTGCGAAAACTAAATAAAAACTAATCGTTGGATTAAAATTATTGTTATGATATTATAAGAGCGCTGAGAAAAACGGATTATGTTTTCTGAACGTCTAAGAACTCTTTTATGAGTCTTTTCGAGCTCCAAATGAACGCTTGGTTATTTTTTTTATTATTTTTTTTAAACTTGATGTAAAAAATGAATTGAAAATACATAATGCAAATACATAATGTATAAATTTTTAATTTTTTCAATACTTTTGTAAAAAAAAGATTTTTTCACAAAAAAAAAGATTTTTTTTCAGAAATAAAAAGTTTTATCAAAAAAATATATGGCAACACTGATCGTGGGATAACGATTATTACTATTTTTTTTTATTTTTTGAAAAAAATTTATTGTAATTTTCCAATTTTAAAATCATTTCTACTGCTCCAATGGTGCGACATAGAGGGGTCATTACCAAGATCGACCCCCACTAATTTTTACGTCTTCACATTTCTTCGGAACAAACTAATACCTTATCTCCAATTTCTATGGGGCTCCCACACAAAACGACATTTTTTAAAATGTGCTCCAACTGCTCTAACTGCCCTAATAGTGCCCTTATATCAACAAAATGTATAACCGACCCACAATATTTTTTTAGTCCAAACATTTTTTCTGAACACACCTACCCTCTATCTTTAACTGTTAAGGCGGTCCCCATACAATTTTTTTTTTTTTATTTTTTGTAAATTTGTTTTATTTAATCAGATTCTACCGGTCCAATGGTGCGTCCGAGAGGGGTCATTAGTGAGACCGACCCCCATTTATTTTTACCCTACAACAATTTTTTAAAACATACCTACGGCGTATCCCACTCCCTAAGTAGGCTCCCATACAAACAACAGTTCGAGCAAATTTTATAAAAATGTAATTTTGTATGGGAGCCTACTTAGGGAGTGGAGATAGGGCGTAGGTATATTTTAAAAAAAAGTTGTAGGCCCTCTCGGACGCACCATTGGACCGGTAGAAGCTGACTAAATAAAACAAATTTACAAAAAATAAAAAAAATTGTATGGCAACCACCTTAACAATTAGAGATAGAGGGTAGGTGTGTTCAGAGAAAATGTTTGGACTAAAAAAATATTGTGGGTCGGTCATACATTTTGTTGCTCTAAGGGCACTATTAGGGCAGTTAGAGCGGTTGGAGCAAATTTGAAAAAATGTCGTTTTGTGTGGGAGCCCCCTTAGAAATTGGAGATATGGCAATAGTTTGTTCCAAAGAAATGTTAAGACGTAAAAATTAATGGGGGTTAGTCCTATAAATGACCCCTCTATGACGCACCATTGGAGCAGTAGAAATGATTTTAAGATTGCAAAATTACAATAAAATTTTTTTAAAAAAATTGTTTTTAAAAAAATGTTGTAGGTTAAAAATAAATGGGGGTCGGTCTCACTAATGACCCCCCTCGGAAGCACCATTGGACCGATAGAAGCTGATTAAATAAAACAAATTTACAAAAAATAAAAAAAAAATTGTATGGGGACCGCCTTAACAGTTAAAGATAGAGGGTAGGTGTGTTCAGAGAAAATGTTTAGACAAAAAAATATCGTGGGTCGGTCATACATTTTGTTGCTCTAAGGGCACTATTAGGGCAGTTAGAGCGGTTGGAGCAAATTTTAAAAAAAGTCGTTTTGTGTGGGAGCCCCCTTAGAAATTGGAGATAGGTCATTAGTTTGTTTCAAAGAAATGTTAAGACGTAAAAATTAATGGGGGTCAGTCCTATAAATGACCCCTCTATGACGCACAATTGAAGCAGTAGAAATGATTTTCAGATTGGAAAATTACAATAAAATTTTTTCAAAAAATTTAAAAAAATTGTAATAATCGTTATCCACGATCCTCCTAGGCGAAAAGTTTGTAGAATCGATAGGAATTTTACACAAAAAAATTTCAACAAAATCGAAGAGTACAAACAATTTCAAAAATGAGATTTAAATTTTAAAACTTAAAAATCGCGCGTTTAAAAGTTTTTTGGGATTTTTTTTTTTAAAGTACGTAAAAAAACAAAAAAAAAAAAAATTGAAATTTGGACCATTATTGACGAAGTTATGAGTAAAAGAATTTTGAGTAAAGGAACAAACTACGAATTTTTAAAAATTCGATATCTTTTGAGCGGGTCATCAAAAAAATCTGAAAATTTTCCACGAAGGAGTTTTCGAAGGGTACTAAAAACTATCAACAAATTGGGAAAATCTAACAAAAAAAAAAATCAAAGTGTCCGATTTGACATGGAATGCCCCATATATATTTATGAAGCCCGATCGATTTTAAGACATTCTAGCGATGTCCGCCTGTCTGGCTGTCTGTGGAAAATGTGATCACGATCAAAATACTACACGGATATGACTGAAACTTAACATATTCATTGAAAGTTCTCCCGAGCAATTTGGTATTGCATTTGCGCGATATCGGTTCAGCGGTTCAAAAGTTATGAATGAAAATGCAAGGACACCTAAAAAATTTTAGTACATTCAACATAACCTAAAAATACAAAATGCTTTAATTCGGCTGCTGGTTGACATATGTGAACATAATTGAACACCAATTGCTATTTAAACAAGTACGATGATATTTTTTGACAAAAAAAGAAAAAAAAAATCGCGGATTTTTTTACCAAAAAATTTTTTTTTCGCGGAAATTTTTTTTCAAAAGTAATTTCCTTTAAAAAAATGTTTTTTGCAATAATATTTTTGAAATTGTGGAAAGTATCACTACACTCAAAATAATAACTCTGTAAGATACTCTGTAAAATGACTGTAATCTCAATTCAACAAATATTTGACAGAGTTTTCTGTCAAAATACAGATTTAAAGAAAATACTTTATATTTTGTTGTGACAAAAAAACAATGTTTCCTCTGTTATATTACTTTTTGCTTTGTAATCTTAATTTTACAGATAATTAACAGAGTTTTCTGCTAAAATACAGATCTAAGCAAAATACTTCGTATTTTTTTAATACCAAAAAAGTTTTCTGTTTTGAGTACACCCAAAATAATAACTCTGTAAAATACTCTGTAAAATGACTGTAATCTCAATTCAACAGATATTTGACAGAGTTTTCTGTTAAAATACAGATTTAAAGAAAATACTTTGCATTTTTTTGTGACCAAAAACAAAGTTTCCTCTGTTATATTACTTTTTACTTTGTAATCTTAATTTTACAGATAATTAACAGAGTTTTCTGCTAAAATACAGATTTAAGCAAAATACTTAGTATTTTTTTATAACCAAAAAAGCTTTCTGTTTTGAGTAGTTTTTGTTGCCAAACATCAACATTTTTGAGAAAAAGTTAAAAAAGTAGCAAAAAAAATTATGAAAAAAATCTTTTCAGAAATCTTATAGAAATTTTACAAATTACCATGCATTTAACTAAACTCTGTAAATTTACAGAGTTTTTTCTGTACATTTTTTTTTTTTGAATCAAATGCATTTTACAAATATATGTAAATTTACATAGTTTTCTTCGCTAAATGGTGGTTTATTTAACCAATATTTTACTAGAAACTCTGTAAATTAACAGTTTTTTTTCTCTGTCAAAAAGCTTTCATATTATACCAATATTTTACTATAAACTCTGTAAATTAACAGTTTTTTTTTGTCAAAATCATTTTACAGAGGTTTTTAGTAAAATGACCAAGAAATGTTGTTAGCTGGAAAAATATGGTGTACTCTGTTAAATTAGCAGACTTTTTCTGTAATTTAACAGAGTTATTATTTTGAGTGTACATTCGGCAAGGCCGAATTTAACTTTTTTACTTGTTAATATTCTCTAATGTCTACCTAATCTTCAACCACGGAAAAACAGCTGAACCAATTTTTTCTGAAATGTTTACCAAAAATAACGCAATACATTTCTCTAAGTATATTTTCCATCTAAAATGTGGGTTATCAGACGTTTTTGAAATGTATACTTGGAAAAAACCAATTATATTTATTCAATTCAAAAAAAAAATAGTATAATACCAAATTAATTCCCCACTTGTATTAACTTTTTTATAAAGAAAAAATAATAATTTCATACTTATACAATCAAATTACAAATTCCCTTGAATATACAGTATTACCATAAACAAAAAAAAAACAAAACTCCCATTTCACTAAAAAAAACTCGTACAGAAAAAAATTCCAATAAAATGTATTAAATTAATATTCAAATAATATATTGAAATTTATATTCGGTGAATTTATTGAACAACTAAATAAACAAAAACAACATTCCACGAATTTAAAAAAAAAAAAAATAAATAAATAATACAGCTTTAGTTAGTTTATTTAATAATTATAATACTCGTACAATATTTACATATTCGATATATTAACATATTTAAACAAATTAAAAATTTAAGAAAAAAAAAAAAAAAACTAAAAATAATACATAATAATAAACTATAATCATTGAAAAAAAAAAAAAAATGAACAAAAGAAAATTAAACATTTAATAACCTTAAAGCATATTATATTTTTAACACCATTTACAGAGGTGTTTGGGAAAATTAAAAAAAAAAAATTAAAAAAACAAGTGACCAGTGTTAAATTCGGCTGTGCTTAATCTTTTATACCCACCAAAATGTAAAAAAAAAAATAAACAAGTGAGAGTGTTAAATTCGGCTGTGCCGAATCTATTATACCCTCCAACATGTAAAAAAATTAAAAAAAAAATTTTTGACAGGGGCGTTGTTTTAAGGGGGGGCAAGGTAAGGGGAGGGGTCGGTGAGCTGGGGTGACTCCTTGGCCCTCACGGTATATGTTTATAAGTTCATTTTTGTCTGATTTGTGCACTTAAGTATTATAGTTTTATAATTATTTAAGTTATTTTTTTATCCACGCCCTTAAAAGAGGGGCGGGGCAAAAAAAGGGGCATTTTTTAATTCTCTGGGTCCAAGCTCAGGATTATAAACTTCTACGAACATAAAAACAACTCATTTGGTTCACAAAAATACAAAAAAACGTTAAAAAAATTAGCATTTTTAAGAGGTTGGTTTAGTTCTTCAAGGGGGAACTTTTTTCCCCCTGGTCCGATTTGGCCCATTTCCGAACTTAGCCTGCCTAGGACCATAAGACATATTTATGCCAAACTAGAGCGATCTAGCTCTTTTATTTTGGACTGCATCGTGTTAACTACACACGGACGGACGGACGGACGGACGGACGGACGGACGGACATCGCTAGAATGTCTTAGAATCGATCACTGATCAATAATATATATACTTTATGGGGTCCCCTACCGATATTTCGATGCGCTACACACGGAATGACAAAGTGAGTATACCCCCATACTGTTGTAGGAGGGTATAAAAATAAATCAATTTGTCAGGGGGTTTTGGGGGGGGGGGGATGAGTGAATTCAGTGGGTTTATTTATTTAACAAAAAAACAAAAAAAACATGTAAAAAAAGTGTACTTTTTAAGAGGTTGGTTCAGTTCTTCAAGGGGGAACTTTTTTCCCCCTGTGCCGCTTTTGCCCATTCGCAAACCTAACCTGCCTATGACCATGAGACATATTTGTGCCAAACTTCAGGAGTCTAGCTGTTTTAGTTTGGATTGCATTGTGTTATCTAAAGACAGACGGACGGACGGACGGACAGACGGACATTCACAGAACGTCTTAGAATCGATCATAGATCAATAACATATATACTTTATGGGGTCCCCGACCGATATTTCGATGCGTTAAAAACGGAATGACAAAGTGAGTATACAGCCACTGTGGTTGAAGGGTATAAAAAATTATTTTATTGAAAATTATACTATGAGAATATCATGGTTTTAATTAGTAAAGAAAATAATGACCTCGAGCCAGAATAAACATCCTCAAAATATAATATTTTAAAGGTCGAATAAAACAATTTTTATTTCTTAATAAAAATTAATCAGAATTTGAACATACACACCAAATTTAAATGAAATCGGCTTATTTTGGTTGACAATAGGCCGATATAACTGAATATAGCGGCAAATTTTTAAATCGGGGACTAAGTCCAAAAATGGCCCAATTAAAATCAGATTTGGGTAGATTATCAAAGTACGGTTTTAAAACCTACAAACAAACGATTTATCAAATATTTTATATATTTAAAAATATATCAGGAGGTTTGTTTGTATGGGGACTCCAAGTAGATCACTTCCGATTCCATTAAAATTTCCACAGATATAAATACAACTCCACATATAGGCGGGAGTTTACAAGGAAGGTCTTTAACAGGGCACCCACCGATTGTCCTGAAACTTGAATATGGGAATTTGAGGGAAAAAATAAAAGTTACCTGTTTTTTTTAGCTGCCCAATCTCAAATTTAAAAAAGGGTTGCCATCTTGTGAAAAATAAGGGCTTTCGGGAAAATTCGCATAAATGCCGAACTAGCAGGAATTTTGCCAAACGAAAAACAAGTACGAAATTTATAGTCGGTCAAGACCGACCATATGATACCCTACATCAGTGTTTTCCGGAAAATGGGTCCCAAGTCCAAACATGGACCGATTGGATCTGTCTTTTGTTAGATCTTTATTTAGTGTAGAAAACACACACAGATCAATTTTAAGTGGAATTGGTTTATTTTTTTGTCAATAGACCAATTTAACTGAATATCGGTCGAAATTTTTATATGGGGGACTAAGTCCAAAAATGGTCCAATTATATTCCGATTTGATAAGGTTACTAAAGAACACGTTTAACACCTAAAAATAAATTTTTTATCAAATATTTTCATTTTTATGAATTTTGAGGGAATTATGTGAATATCGGGAAGGTGGTTTGTATGGGGACTACCAGAAGGACTGACCCGATTCCTTTGAAATTTGGAATGGTGATTTGTGCAAACAAATTCTGATTACTTGCTGAATTTCAAAGCGATATCTATTATAATACGGTTATTAGAGTCATTAAAGCCGAATCCAAAAGGGGCGTTTGTATGGGGGCTAGGTCTTAACATGGACCGATTTTCTCCAATTTCAATTCGTCCTTGGGCCAAAAGGTGCTTAAGTTTCAAATTTCAAGTCAATTGATTGAAAATTGCGACCTGTATCGTGCTTAAAACGATAGATGGACAGACGGACAGACAGACGGACGGACGGACATCGCTAAATCGACTCAAAAAGTTATTCTGAGTCGATCGGTATACTTGAAGGTAGGTCTAGGACCAATATTTCGGGTAGTTACAAACATACCCTACACCACAGAGTGGTGTACACTCAAAAAATTATGTCATTAACTGTTTGTAGTTTATTTAAAAAGTTTTCCGTTTAGTCGTTTTTAAAAGAAAAAACATTTGTTTGATGTTCAGTTTTTATTAATGACTACTTCAGTCCTTTGTTTCAAAAATAACACACTAAAAAATAAAGACTTTCATTAACATTCAATTTTTAAAGTCATTTATTTTTGTTCTGTAAGTAAATACTACTGATTATTCTTTTGATTTTTAATGATTTGTGTAAGTAATTTTTTTTTAAGTTGTTGGTATTTTTTAATGAAATATCATTAGTTTTTACCTACACAAGTCACTTATTTTTTTGTAGAAAAAAAAATCAAAAAATTATTTATAGAAATATAAAAACATGTTTGTATCAAGTAACTTTGGCACGATGGGTAGAGTGTCTGGCCAGAATGTAGTTGATTGCGGGATCGATTCCCCAAAAATTTTATTAAAAATTTATAAAAAAATATTTCAATAAAAAATTGTAAAAAATTACCTACGAAATCATTAATTTTTATTGTTTTCGTAGGTTATTTTTTTGAAATTTGTTGGTAAAAATAACAGAACTATCATTAATTTTTAATGTTTTCGTAGGTTATTTTTTTCGAAAATGTTGGTAAAAAAGAGTGAAAAAAATTTAATTTTTTAATGTTATTTATTTTAGAAAATTTTGTCAACAGTAAAAATAAATTTTGATGTTTGTTAAAACAAATGAATAATTACTGGGATGGTTTTCAATTGTTTATTCACTGGTTTTAAGTGTGTTTTTCATGTGTTTTTGCCTACAAAATATTTTGAGTGTAGGGTATAAATACGGGTCTGCTTAATCTTAATAGAGATTATTATATATGATTTTGGCAGTCGTACGTATATACACACAGAAAAAAATATGGAGGAAACAAATTTGAGTAATCACTTGTTTAATTTTTTAAAAAAAATTTGAGTAATTTTTTAATTGACGCAATTAAAAATTTACTCAAAAATTGAAAATAAAATTTGAGTAAATAATTTAATACAAATTTAATATTTTTTTTTATTTATTTTTTTTTCTCTTGGTGCTTTAAATTCTCATTCAGTTTATTGTTTTTTGTATATGTATATGAAAGTTTGAAATCATCTTTATAAAATTTTACTTTGTCTTGAAGACATAAGTATATTTGGTAAAGTTTGTAAAAGCAATTTTTTTGGAAAAAAAATTAGAAACTTTTTAAACTTTTTAAAAAAATAATTTGATACATTTTGAGTAAATTTTTACTTGACACAATTAAAAAGTTACTTAAAAATATTAAAAATTTTTAAGTAAAGATTTAATTGTGTGAATTAATAATTTACTCAAATTTTTTATTAAGCATTTAATAATTTTTTATTAAAAGTTTACTCAATACTATTAAATCGTTTACTGGTGGAAAATTGAGTAATTTTTTACTCAATAGTATTAAAAATTTACTCAAAATTTTTTTTTATTTTTTTCTGTGCATCTCCATTTAAACTACGCCACGGATTACACATTTTTGACAAAAACTAACTTAACGAAGCCGGATTTGGACCGATACACCATTTGATAGCCCTTTAAAAAAACCTTCCACTAGTACAAATTGTTCATATAGTTTCTTTTTAAGAAATGGCAAAAATCCTCAAAAAACGAAAAAAAAATCTTGTTTTCCCCCTCCTTTTTGACCCATTAAATTTGATGGGTAACTCTTATTTTGCTCCCCTCTTTCCTATATGCAAGTTTCAGCACAATCGGTGGGTGCCCTGCGAAAGACCTTCGTTGTTATTGAGGACAGTCTGAGACTTTTTCTATACGAAAACTTTAGCTTTTTCAATACACAAAAAACAAAAGCTGCTAGAAATTTGTTGATCGCAGATTTGGAATTAAGAGATGACGGTCTATAAATTAAGTCCTATTTTTGACACCAATACGTAATAGTGGAATCAAAAAAAGTACAAAATTTGGGGTTTCGCATTTTCAAACGCGATTTTTGGAAAACGGTATGATATAGAAACAATTGAAAGTCAGATTTTAAATCAGAAATTCACAATAAATATATTTTATGTATTGCTATTGCTGGAAAAGTGAATTTTTCTGAATTTAACGTGCATCAAATAAACCTTCATGTTTTTCAATATTTACAAAAAAAAAACAAAATATTTTTTTGTTTAAAAACAATAAAAAAAATGTAAAAAGGTGTATTTTTAAGACAAGAATTTGGAACCTTGTATATATAATTTAAGTGATATCCGTATTTACAACCATAGATAAAATCCCAAAGATATCACTATTTCTAAAACTATTTCTATACGAAAATTATCTGTCTCTGAATTTCAGACTTTTTCTATAAAAGTCAGAATATGTGACTTTTTCTGTACAAACAATTTGTCTAATTCATGGATTCGGCCAAGTCGAATTTATTTTGTTTACTTGTTTATAATTACAAATGTAAATGGGGTAACATGATTTTTAAATACTTAACTGTGTGACTAACAATGTTAACAACAGACACTCAAAAAAAAAAAAATTAATTGTTGAAGAATTTATGCAAAAATAAACTAATTTTGGAAACAAAACATAATAATGATTTTTTTTTTAATATGCAAAAACCAGTTTTGGAAACTCCCTAAAACCATTTAAAAAAAAAAAAAACAAAAAAAACCTATTAAATTGTTAATTTTATTATTAATATCCAAAAAACAAAAAAAGAAAAAAAAAAACTTGAAGCTTAAATGAGATCAATGAATCTTCTTCATAGGATGTGACTAATTTTGAATTTGATTATACTATACGTATTTTATTTAAATTTAGAAATTAACTAAAATCGTGTTAAGTTTAGAAATCATTATTTTTTTTCAAAGTTGTGTTACTCATTTAATATTTAATTAATTTTTTTCACCATAAATAATATGATTATAAATGTTTTACTAATTTGGTTAGCTTCAGTTTGTTGCGTATTTAGCTAGATATGGACAAATGTGAAATTTTAAAAATCTAACATTAAAATGTTTATTGTAGGTCTAATTAACACCTTAACAAAAATTAACAAAATTTTTTTAATATTTTAACAACAAAAGTTTTTTGTCTATTTATACTAAAATCTTTTGTACTTTATGGCCGACAATGGCTTTGTTGGGATAAAAGTGGAAATGAATAAAAAATTTTTAGATGTGTAAATATTTTTAAAGAAAAGAAAATTTTAAATATGGACTTAGATTTTTTTTAAATCTATTAAAAATTTTAACTTAGAAATCAGATTTTGATCGAATTTGAAAATACATATATATTTAAGTAAGAACACACACAATAATGGAATTTACGTCAGAAATTTTAGTCTTGCAAAATTACGCAGTGTCAAAATTGCAACTTTTTTTGCTTGTTTCTTTATGAATAAAAGCAATTGTATTTATATTAAAATAAATTGCAAATATTTTCTTGCAACTACGCATCATATAAAAAAGGTAATAGAAAAATAAAAATTTTATTAAAAATTAAAAAAAAAAAAAATGTTGCAATATTGCACTGTTGCAAGGGTCAAAAAATTCTGAAGTGAATACCCTGAATGTTTTAAATGTCATCCCGACACACAATGAATTCAAATTTCTGAAAGTCGTAAAAATTAAAATGCGTATACTTAATATTGAACTTATATTAAAATAAAAATATCACTCATACGCCTAGTCTAAGTCTTTCAAAAGTTAGTGTGTTTTCAACAGACAGACGGACTGCCGGACGGACGGACATCGCTAGATCGTCTTAAAATCGATCGAGGTTCATGAATATATGGGGCATTCTGTGTCAAATCGGACACTTTGAAATTTTTTTTTTAGATTTTCCCAATTTGTTTACAGTTTTTAGTATCCTTTGAAAACTCCTTCGTGGTAAATTTTCAGATTTTTTTTATGACCCGTTCAAAACATATCGAATTTTTAAAAATGGGCAGTTTGTTCTTTACTCAAACTTCTTTTACTCATAACTTCTTCAATAATGGTCCAAATTTCAATTTTTTTTTTCTTCAAAATTTTTGTTTTTTTTACGTACTTTAAAAAAAAATCCCAAAAAATTCTTAAAAGCGCTCTAGTATGCGATATAAGTAGTGTACATATTTAAATAAATAAAGGACATATATATATAGTATGCGATTTTTAAGTTTAATATTTAAATCTAATTTCTGAAAATGTTTGTACTCTTCGATTTTTTTGAAATTTTTTTGTGTAAAACTTCTATCGATTCTAAAAATTTTTTGCCCAGGGGAATCGTCGGATAACGATTATTACTATTTTTTAAAATTTTTTGAAAAAAATTTGTTGTAATTTTCCAATCTTAAAATCATTTCTACTGCTCCAATGGTGCGTCATAGGGGTCCTTTATAAGGCCGACCCCCATTAATTTTTACGTCTTAACATTTCTTTGGAACAAACTAATACCCTATCTCCAATTTCTAAGGGGGCTCCCACACAAAACGAAATTTTTTTAAATTTGCTCCAACCGCTCTAACTGCCCTAATAGTGCCCTTAGAGCACCAAAATGTATGACCGACCCACAATATGTTTTTTAGTCCAAACGTTTTCTCTAAACACACCTAACCTCTATCTTTAACTGTTAAGGCGGTCCTCATACAATTTTTTTTATTTTTTGTAAATTTGTTTTATTTAATCAGCTTCTACCGGTCCAATGGTGCGTCCGAGAGGGGTCATTAGTGAGACCGAACCCCATTTATTTTTACCCTATCTTCACCCCCTAAGTAGGCTTCCATTCAAAATTACATTTTTTATAAAATTTACTCCAACTGTTATTTGTATGGGAGCCTACTTAGGGAATGGAGATAAGGCGTAGGTATGTTTTAAAAAAATGTTGTAGGGTATAAATAAATGGGGGTCGGTCTCACTAATGACCCCTCTCGAACGCACCATTGGACCGGTAGAAGCTGATTAAATAAAACAAATTAACAAAAAATTAAAAAAAAATTGTATTGGGACCGCCTTAACAGTTAAAGATAGAGTGTAAGTGTGTTCAAAGAAAATTTTTGGACTAAAAAAATATTGTGAGTCAGTCATACATTTTGTTGCTCTAAGGGTACTATTAGGGCAGTTAGAGCGGTTGGAGCAAATTTTAAAAAATGTCGTTTTGTGTGGGTGACCCCTTAGAAATTGGGGATAGGTTATTAGTTTGTTCCAAAGAAATGTTAAGACGTAAAAATAAATGGGGGTCGGTCTTATAAAGGGTGTCCAAAATTGAGGTATCATTTTAATTTTGCTGCCATTTTTTTTCTACTTGTAATTTTTATTCTAAATTTTGATTTCAGATTCTAAATACATTCCGGTTAGTTAATATGGAACGATAAACGAAGGAACAACGTGTTTTTATTAATAATTTTTTTTTGAAAATGGAAAGAAGAAAATAAGAATTTTTCAACAACATTTTTTTTTCCGACGAAGCTCATTTCCAGCTCAATGGCTACGCCAACAAGCAGAATTGTTGCATTTGGGATGAAGGGAATCTAAGAGTTATCTTAGTGCAACCATTACATCCACAAAAAGTTACGGTTTGGTGTGGTTTGTAGTCCGGTGGAATTAATAGACCATATTTTTTGAAAACGAAAATGGAAATGTGATTACGGTGAATGGAAATCGCTACAAAGAGATGATCCAAAGGTTTTGTTGCAGAAAATTGATGATTTAGACGTAGAGAACATGTGGTTTCAACAGAATGCAGTCACTTGTTTCACAGCAAGAGAAACAATGGATCTTTTAAAATACAAGTTTGAAAATCACATTATTTCTCGCAGAGGAGGAGTGAATTGGCCATCAAGATCGCGTGTTTTGACACATTTAGTTTTTTTTTGTGGGGTTTAGGGAAATCGAAAGTCTCCTGCAATAATCTCACAGCAGTTTAAAAGCTTAAAATCAACATTATCAGGCATATATCAACCATTGACAACAGTTTATTGAAAAACGTGTTTAATAATATAGGTAAAATATTGGGAGCCTGCCGAGCCAGAAGGGGAAGTCACTTGACCCACATAATTTTTTATTTTTAACCGGAACCTATTTGTAGTAAACTGAAATAAAAATATTTTTAATATCGGGAAAAAAACTTCTTTTTTCATTAAAATTAAAATGATACCTCAATTTTGGACACCCTTTAAATGACCCTTCTACAATAATTTTTTTTTTCGAAAAATTTAAAAAAATATAATAATCGTTATCCCACAATCCTCCTGTGCAAAAAATTTGTAGAATCGATAGAAGTTTTACACAAAAAAAATTTAAAACAAGTAGAAAAGTTAAATTCGACTTGGCCGAATCTATGAATACCCTCCACAATGCCCATTTTAAGTGATAGTAAATTTTCTAACGTGAAAAAATAACAGTTATGATTAGAAATATTTTATTTTGTGTAAAAAAAACTTTTTTTAGTAATTTTTGAAAAAAAAAAAAAATACTAATTTTTTTTTTGAGTGTAAAATTTTTTTTTAGTGTAAAATTTTTTCGAATTTTACATTCAAAAAAAATTTTGTAATTTTTTTTTTGAGTGTAAAATTTTTTTTGAGTAAAATTTTTTCGAATTTTACATTCAAAAAAAAAATTTAGTAATTTTTTTTTGAGTGTAAAATTTTTTTTGAGTGTAAAATTTTTTCCGAGTGTATTTTTTTTTTTTGTTATGGTATAAAAATATTTTTGAGTGACAAAAATACGTTTTAAAATATTTTTGTGACTTACCAATGGTTTTAAAACAGGTTTAACGGGTTTTCACCACGTGAATTTAAGGTGAAGCTAATCTGAAATTCACGGTTTTTCTAATAACTTTTGAACCACTGGACCGATTTGGGTGAAATTCAATACGAACTAGGCTGGAGGAACGAAAAATATATATGCCAAGCTTCAGCATCCTCAGAATTGATTGCTTTTCATCTCATAAATTCACGAAAAACCCTTGCCGAAATTCAGTCTTTTGCTCATAACTTTTGAACCACTGGACCGATTTCGCTGGATTGGAATACCAACCTGACCAGGTAAATGCCCAACATATGTCTTAAACGTCAGGAGCCTCCGTAAAGTCTTTCAAAAGTTAGCGTGTTTTCAACAGACAGACAGACGGACGGACATAGCTAGATCGTCTTAGAATCGAATGAGGGTCATGAATATATATACTTTATAGGGTCTTAGACCAATATTTCGAGGTGTTACACGCGGAATGAAAGTCTACTATATAACTAGAGTGGAGGGTATAAACTCATACAATAACTTTATAATTCCATATTTGTATTACAAATAATCAAATCAATCAAAAAAATATTATAGACCCATATTGACATTTGCTATAAACAAAACAATTTATACAAAATTATCAAAAAAAAATAACAAAATTTATATGTTAATTTAAATAAATACAATTTTGTTAATTGCATGTCAATGTTATTTTATAAAATTATTTTTATTTAAAAAAATAAAAAAACGCTTTAAATTATCATGATTATTTGGGGGTTTTAACACAACAAACAGCAACAACAAAAAATCTTATGTTTAGTGTCAATGTCAAAATATAAAGATTTTTTTATTAATTTTTTTTTTTATTTCTAAATATGAATTCACTCAAAGTAAAGTTGAAGTCATAAACATGTATAATTTAAAACATACATAAATGTTTATTAAAACTTTTTTTTTTTTTTTTAAAAAAGTCACAAAACTGAAAAAAAAACAACACACAAAAAAACCTCATTGACAATAAACACTTTAATAAAGGCCTCATGAAATGGAAGTAAGATTAAATAACAATAATAACAACAAAACAAAATTGCCACTTAATAAAAATATAAAAAATAAATTTATACATAAATAAAAAATAACTTAACTGAAAAAAAAATATGAAATTTACACTTATACGATGGAGCCTATAAGAAAAAAAACTCAAGTCTTGAAATTGAAATCGGTTGAAAAAATTTTCTATAGAAAATTTTATCGAAATCGATAACAAAAAATTTTCTATAGAAAATTTGATCGATAACAAAAAATTTTCTATAGAAAATTTTATCGAAATCGATAACAAAAAATTTTCTTTAGAAAATTTTATCGAAATCGATAACAATAAATTTTCTATAGAACATTTTATCGACAACAAACAATTTTCTAGAGAAAATATTATCGATATCGATAACAAACAACTTTGTAGAGAAAATATTATCGATATCGATAACAAAAAATTTTCTATAGAAAATTTTATCGAAATCGATAAAAAAAAATTTTCTACAGAAAATTTTATCGAAATCGATAACAAAAAATTTTCTATAGAAAATTTTTTCGAAATCGATCACAAAAAATTTTCTAAGAAAATTTTATCGAAATCGATAACAAAAAATTTTCTATAGAAAATTTTATCGAAATCGATAACAAAAAATTTTCTATAGAAAATTTTATCGAAATCGATAACAAAAAATTTTCTATAGAAAATTTTATCGAAATCGATAACAAAAAATTTTCTATAGAAAATTTTATCGAAATCGATAACAAAAAATTTTCTATATATACAAAAAATTTTCTATAGAAAATTTTATCGATAACAAAAAATTTTCTATAAAAATTTTATTGAAATCGATAACAAAAAATTTTCTATAGAAAATTTTATCGAAATCGATAACAAAAAATTTTCTATAGAAAATTTTATCGAAATCGATAACAAAAAATTTTCTATAGAAAATTTTATCGAAATCGATAACAAAAAAAAAATTTTCTATAGAAAACTTTATCGAAATCGATAACAAAAAATTGAAATCGATAGAAAATTTTCTATAGAAAATTTTTTAATATCGCTATCGATATTAAAAAAAATTCTATAGAAAATTTTACCGAAATCGATAAAAAAAAATTTTCTATAGAAAATTTTATCGAAATCGATAACAAAAAATTTTCTATAGAAAATTTTATCGAAATCGATAACAAAAAATTTTCTATAGAAAATTTTATCGAAATCGATAACAAAAAATTTTCTCTAGAAAATTTTATCGAAATCGATAACAAAAAAAAATTTCTATAGAAAATTTTATCAAAATCGATAACAAAAAAAAATTTCTATAGAAAATTTTATCGAAATCGATAACAAAAAAAAATTTCTATAGAAAATTTTATCGAAATCGATAACAAAAAATTGAAATCGATAGAAAATTTTATCGATAGCGATATTAAAAAAATTTCTATAGAAAATTTTATCGATAGCGATATTAAAAAAATTTCTATAGAAAATTTTATCGATAGCGATATTAAACAAATTTCTATAGAAAATGTTATCGATATCGATAACAAAAAATTTTCTATAGAAAATTTTATCGAAATCGATAACAAAAAATTTTCTATAGAAAATTTTATCGAAATCGATAACAAAAAATTTTCTATAGAAAATTTTATCGAAATCGATAAAAAAAATTTTTCTATAGAAAATTTTATCGAAATCGATAAAAAAAAATTTTCTATAGAAAATTTTATCGAAATCGATAACAAAAAATTTTCTATAGAAAATTTTATCGAAATCGATAACAAAAAAATTTTGTATAGAAAATTTTATCGAAATCGATAACAAAAAAATTTTCTATAGAAAATTTTATCGAAATCGATAACAAAAAAATTTTCTATAGAAAATTTTATCGTAATCGATAACTAGAAAATTTTCTATAGAAAATTTTATCGAAATCGATAACAAAAAAATTTTGTATAGAAAATTTTATCGAAATCGATAACAAAAAATTTTCTATAGAAAATTTTATCGAAATCGATAACAAAAAATTTTCTATAGAAAATTTTATCGAAATCGATAACAAAAAATTTTCTATAGAAAATTTTATCGAAATCGATAACAAAAAATTTTCTGTAGAAAATTTTATCGAAATCGATAACAAAAAATTTTCTATTGAAAATTTTATCGAAATCGATAACAAAAAATTTTCTCTAGAAAATTTAATTGAAATCGATAACAAAAAATTTTCTATAGAAAATTTTATCGAAATCAATAGCAAAAAATTTTCTATAGAAAATTTTATCGAAATCGATAACAAAAAATTTTCTGTAGAAAATTTGATCGAAATCGATAAAAAAAAATTTTCTATAGAAAATTTGATCGAAATCGATAACAAAAAATTTTTTATAGAAAATTTGATCGAAATCGATAACAAAAAATTTTCTATAGAAAATTTTATCGAAATTGATAACAAAAAATTTTCTATAGAAAATTTTATCGAAATCGATAACAAAAAAATTTTCTATAGAAAATTTTATCGAAATCGATAACAAAAAAAATTTCTATAGAAAATTTTATCGAAATCGATAATAAAAAATTTTCTATAGAAAATTTTATCGAAATCGATAACTAAAATTTTCTATAGAAAATTTTATAGACATTGATAACAAGAAATTTTCTATAGAAAATTTTATCGATATCGATAACAAAAAAATTTCTATAGAACATTTTATGGATAACAAAAAATTTTCTATAGAAAATTTTATCGATATCGATAACAAATAATTTTCTATAGAAAATTTTATCGATATCGGTAACAATAAATTCTGTGGAACATTTTTTTGAAATCGATAACAAAAAATTTTCTACAGAAAATTTTATCAAAATCGATATCTTCAAATTTTCTATAGAAAATTTTATCGACATTGATAATAAAAAATTTTCTATAGAAAATTTTATCGATATCAGTAACAAAAAAATTTCTATAGAAAATTTTGTCGACAACAAAAAATGTTCTATAAAAATTTTTATCGATATCTAAAACAAAAGTTTTCGATAGAAAATTTTATCTTTATCACAAAATGTTCCATTGAAAATTTTTTGTTATCGATTTCGATAAAATTTTCTCAAAAATTTTTTGTTATCTATATCGATTGAATTTTCTATAGAAAATTTTTTGTTATCGATATCAAGTAAATTTTTTATCGATAAAATATTATATAGAACATTTTTTGTTATCGATATGGATAAAATATTCTATAGAAATTTTTTTGTTATAGTTATTGATAAAATTTTCTGTAGAAATGTTTTTGCTATCGATATAAGTTTCAATAGAAAATTTTTTGTTATCCACAAAATTTTCTATAGAAAATTTTTTGTTATCGACAAAATTTTCTATAGAAAATTTTTTGTTATCGACAAAATTTTCTATAGAAAATTTTTTGTTATCGACAAAATTTTCTATAGAAAATTTTTTGTGATCGACAAAATTTTCTATAGAAAATTTTTTTTTATCGTCAAAATTTTCTATAGAAAATTTTTTTTTATCGACAAAATTTTCTATAGAAAATTTTTTGTTATCGACAAAATTTTCTATAGAAAATTTTTTGTTATCGACAAAATTTTCTATAGAAAATTTTTTGTTATCGACAAAATTTTCTATAGAAAATTTTTTGTTATCGACAAAATTTTCTATAGAAAATTTTTTGTTATCGACAAAATTTTCTATAGAAAATTTTTTGTTATCGACAAAATTTTCTATAGAAAATATTTTGTTATCGACAAAATTTTTTATAGAAAATTTTTTGTTATCGACAAAATTTTCTATAGAAAATTTTTTGTTATCGATATCGATAAAATTTTGTACAGCAAATATTATGTTATCGATATCGATCAAATTTTCTATAGAAAATTTGTTGTTATCGATATCGAAAAAATTTTCTATAGAAAATTTTTTGTAATCGAAATCTATAAAATTTTTTGTTATCGATATCGATAAAATTTTCTATAGAACATTTTTTGTTATCGAAAAAATTTTCTATAGAAATTTTTTTGTTATCGATAAAATTTTCTATAGAAAACTTTTTGTTAATGATTTCGATAAAATTTTCTAGAAAATTTCATCGATATCGATACCAAAAAATTTTCTATAGAAAATTTTATCGATATCGATAACATACAATTTTCCATAGAAATTTTTATCGATTTCGATAACAACAAATTTTCTATAGAAAATTTTATCGATATCATACTTTTTGATTTTTTCCATTTTTAAAGAAAATCGTTTTTTGATTAGTGTATTGTTCTAGCTCGAGGCCCAAAAATATGAATATAAAGGCCGAACATACAATTTTCCATAGAAATTTTTATCGATTTCGATAACAAAAAATTTTCTATAGAAAATTTTATCGAAATCATACTTTTTGATTTTTTTCCATTTTTAAAGAAAATCGTTTTTTGATTAGTGTATTGTTCTAGCCCGAGGCCCAAAAATATGAATATAAAGGCCGAATAAATTTTTTTTTATTTTTTTTGTAACTTTTGGTGCTAAATATAAAAAACGACACGAAAATTGTTTTTTTGTTTAAAAAATTAGACACATTTAAAGACCCTCGGTCAGATTTTATAAAATCTCTGGCGAAAAAAATGCTTTATAAAACAAAGCAATATTTGTAAAAGGCAGACAAAAAATAAAAATTAAAAAAAATATTTTAGCGCTTGCATTAAACAAACATTTTTTTTTTTTTTTTTCAAGACTAGTTTTTTTTATTATTTATATTTTTTGTTAATTTAGCTTATTATTTATGAGTTTTAAGTAATCATTTTTCATTTTTTTAATTTATTTATTTTTTGCTTATTTTTTTTTTTTTTTTGTATAAAACAACATTTCAATTTTCTATATGGGTACGTATGGAGTGTGAATGCTTGTGTGTAAATAATTTTATTTTTTTATAATTTTCTGTTTTTCTAAATGAAGGCATTTAGGTCAGAGACGCCTTTAAAATATATGCGAACAATGTGAAAAAAATAATATTTATTTAAAAAAAAAAAAATGGATGGGCACATGGAATAATAAAATATGATTACTTGCTTGTTAAATAAATATAAGTAATAAAAAATTTATAAAATTAAAAATATATTATAAAATGCAGAAATATTATACACAGAGTTCAAACAAACCACCAGCTAAGCCAACCAAGCCAGCCAATGTCATTCCAAACGACCAACAAATATAAATTATAACAATTTTGTCATTATTTCATTATTAAGTGGTGAATATATTTTAATGTCTTTCAACTAAAAAAAAACACAAAACATTAATTTTTTTATGTGTTTTGAACTGTTTCTAGAAAACAAACAAAAAAAAAATGATAATTATATTAATTTTATTGCAAAATTATATAAATATATATTTTTTTGTATAGATTAAAAAATTACATGGGTTTATTGTGTTTATACCCTACTTCGGGTTTTATAAGTTTATGGTAACGTTAAGAAAAATCTGATACATGCAGAGAAGAAACATGATTGCGACAACCATAATGGTGGGTGCACTCTGAAGAAAAATTAACTAAAAAATGGGAAAACTAACTAAATTCAAGGAAAATTGATAATTATTTAGCTCCATTGCCATGTTTTCCTTCTTTTAAGTTCATATTTTTCTTTAAAATCAGGAAAGAACAATTTTTTTAATATTATGACAATTTGAAATGTTCTTTCAAATTAGTTAATATACATGAAGACCCCATTGGGTTCGGACCCGATAGGTTCAGAGCCCGATGGGCCCAGACCCAGTTGGGTTTTTTGAAAATCGTCATAGTTTTTAATCCAAAATGTTTGTCCGTTTTGCTCTACCTTGCTTAGTTTTTGAGATATGCGAATTTAGGGGACCACTGAGCTCTTGAGAACCTTAAAAAATCGATAACTTTAAAACTATTACTCAGAGAGCTTTTGGGTAATTGGCGGTCTTGTTCTACGTATTCAGAGCTACAAAAATGTTCTGTAACTTTGTTTTTGTGTTGGCAATATTTACCAGGACATGAGCATTTAATAATTTTCTGGAATGCCAACTTTTTTAAATCCAAAGTTAGGACTCGTTGAGGTCCACTCATGTATCCATACAGTGAACAATTTTACTCTATCTGGCTTAGTTTTCGAGATATCACCATTTTAAGTTTTTGAAAAAAAAAAAATAAAAAATTCCCCGAGTTTTAAAAATTTTACTAAAAAAATTGGAAAAACTTCCTCAAATGTAAGAAGATAAACTAATTGGTAGAAAATTACGTCTTAAAACTAAAGAAGAGTATATACTAGGGTGGCTCGTTTTTGGGTTTTTCTCTCTGATCAAATTCTAATACCCGCCAAAAGTGTCGGTCCCCTAAGGGTAACTCACATGCAAAATATCACTCCGATCAGAGGTTATCTTCTGTCTCCACTTTGAGCCTCAAAATTGGGGTTTTCGCAAAAAAGGACTTTAAAAAAAAAAAATTTTAGTTTTTTTATTTAAATAATTAAAAAATTATTTTTGTATAATATTTGATCGTAAATACTTAAATATGAAATTTAAAGATTTTACGGTATCATTAACCCATTCAAACTTGATACCAAAAAAATGGCATGAGTTTGGGAGCGTTCTCAAAACACCTTTTTTCAAAATTTGAAAATTTTATTAAAAAAAAATTTTATATATACCATTTTTTCTTTCTGAATTTATTAAGAACACCTTGGAGAAGAAAAATGTGAAATATGGTGGATATCCGTCGAGCCACTTTTTGGGAATCGCGGGGGAAAGTTAGCGGATTTGAAGGAAATGTTGGTTTTATCAATAATTTGGATTAATAAAATCTTATAAATTTCATTTTTGTGCAAATTAACGGTTTTTTTGACGTCGTGCCATTCTATTAGATAACTTTAAGTCTGTCATGAAATCTTACAGATCTAGGACGTCTTAAACCCACATTGGCTGGGGGTCAAAAATGACCCCCGCGGAAAATTTGAAGTTTAGAGCTTAAATTTTGTGCTAAAAACAAGTATAAAACGGCTTTTATGTTTTTTACCCCAACTATTATTTCGTATTAATATATTATCTTTAAAAAAATCGTTAACCCTTCTTGGTAGGGGGTCAAAAATGACCCATTCAATAAAAAGTATATATTTTTTCATATAAAATTAATTTGTGGCAATCTATTAGATAACTTTAAATCAGCCCTTAAATCTCACATATTTAAGATATCTTTAACCCACATTGGCCAGGGGTCAAAAATGACCCCGGCAAAAACTTTTAGGCATAGTGCTTGAATTTTTTGATATCAACAAAATATATATTTTTTATTGAAAGGGTAATTTTTGACCCCCTACCAAGAAGGGTTAATGATTTTTTTAAAGATAATATAATAATACGAAATAATAGTTGGGGTAAAAAACACAAAAGCCGTTTTATACACAAAATTTAAGCTCTAAACTTCAAATTTTATTCGGGGGTCATTTTTGACCCCCAGCCAATGTGGGTTAAAGACATCCTAGATCGGTAAGATTTCATGACAGACTTACAGTTATCTAATAGAATGCCACGACACCAAAAGCCCGTTAATTTGCACAAAAGTTAAATTTATAAGATATTATTAATCCAAGTTATTGATAAAACCAACATTTCCTTGAAATCCGCCAACTTCCCCCCATGATTCCCAAAAATTGGCTCGACGGATATCCGCCATATTTCACATTTTTCTTCTCCAAGGTGTTTTTAATGAATTCAGAAAGAAAAAATGGTATATTTAAAATTTTTTTTTTAATAAAATTTTCAAATTTTGAAAAAAGGTGTTTTGAGAACGCCCCCAAAATCATGCCATTTTTTTGGTATCAAGTTTGCTCGGGTTAATGATACCGTAAAATCTTTAAATTTCATATTTAGGTATTTACGATCAAATATTATACAAAAAAAAAAATTTAATTATTTTAATAAAAAAACTTAAATTTTTTTATTTTTTTGTAAAAAATTTCCTTTTTTGCAAAAACCCCAATTTAGAGGCTCAAAGTGGAGACAGAAGATAAACTCCGATCGGAGTGATATTTTGCACGTGAGTTACCCTTAGGGAACCGACACTTTTGGCGGGTATTAGAATTTGATCAGAGAGAAAAGCCCAAAAACGAGCCACCCTAGTGTAGACTGATGTTATTCGAAAAGGATTAAGGGAATCCCATAAACTGATTTTGAAATTCAAAAATTCTATCTGAAATGTAAGAACTTTATTTGAATTATGGAATTAAACTTATATTATAAATATATCTCGAGGGGCCACATTGTTTCATAAGGTGGCAATAAATTTTTTAAACACTGATGTATCCGAGATGACGAGACATCACAAACTTAAAAGGGGAGTGGAGATAGGAGGAACGAATTTTTAAAAAATTTAGGGGTCAGTTTCAATATTGGGCCCTCTAGATTAAAGTAAAACAATTTAATCAATATTTAACATCCAAGCACACAAAAGGGGGCGGAAAAAACACATTTTCTAATTCCCAGAACCAAGTGCAGGACTTAAAACTTCTTCTGAAATTAAAATATTTAATTTGTTTAACAAAATTATAATAAAACCTGCAAAATAGGAGTTTTTTAGAGGTTGGTTTAGTTCCTTAAGGGGTAACTTTTTTCCCCCTACACCGATTTTGCCCATCTTCGAAGGGTATAGAAATACCAAATTTTGGCCAAATACCATCGTACACTTTCCATTTTCCTACGTCCCTTTGGAAGAGGTAGGAAAAAAATTATAATTTTAAAAAGATTGCTGAAATAATAGCAAAATCACATGCTATAGGATATCATAAAGTCCACTTGGCTATCTAACATTTTCTTATTTTGTTATTTTATTTTAATTTATTCCATAATTTATTGGGTTTTTTATAATTACATTAAAACGTATTTAATTTGAATATATTTTTGTTTTGCTTTTTTTATTGCATAATTAAGTTTACAAAAAAAAAATATTTTAATGAATTCATTTAACTTTAAAAAAAAGTCTAAATATTAATTACATATGAGGCATTCCACACCAAATGTCCAGCGAAAAAAAACATGTGTACCGTAAACTTCTGAATAGGTGATATGGATAGCCCTATATGGAACTTAGAAAATTACGTTTTTGGTTTTTCAATTTTTCAAAAACTGGGCTTAGGAGGCGTGTTCAAATATTGGAAAAATGGTCAAATTTGTGGCGAGTTGCCTTGATTAAATATTTATCACATTAAAACGGAATGCACCACAATGTCAAAAATTTACGTTCTTATATAGTTTTGTATGGGCTATCGATTAAAATTATTTTTTTTGGAAAATTTTCAGAACCCGTTCTGAAATTTTCCATTTTTAAAAAAGTCAATTTATCAAAAATCCGGCCACTTTTTTTTTTCTTTTTTATTTATTTTTTTAAAAGTTTAGATGTTTGTCCATCCACACAAAAAAAATCAGAAACACGTTCATCTTTTTTTTCGAGAAAATCGCATTTGAACTTTAAATTTCATAATAATTTAGTAATTTGCTTGTATTTTCTTGTGTCAACAGAGCGTATGACGAATATTTATGCAATTAATATTACTCATTCGCAACTTTAAAACAAAGAAATACAAGCAAATAACAAAATTGTTATGAAATTTAAAGTTCAAATGCGATTTTCTCAAAAAAAAAGATGAACGTGTTTCTGATTTTTTTTGTGTGGATGGACAAACATCTAAACTTTTAAAAAAATAAATAAAAAAGGAAAAAAAAAGTGGCCGGATTTTTGATAAATTGACTTTTTTAAAAATGGAAAATTTTAGAACGGGTTCTGAAAATTTTCCAAAAAAAAAAATTTAATCGATAGCCCATACAAAACTATATAAGAACGTAAATTTTTGACATTGTGGTGCATTCCGCTTTAATGTGATAAATATTTAATCAAGGCAACTCGCCACAAATTTTTCCATTTTTCCAATATTTGACCACGCCTCCTAAGCCCAATTTTCGAAAATTTGAAAAACCAAAAACGCAATTTTCTTAGTTACATATAGGGCTATCCAAACAACCTATTCAGAAATTTACGGTACACATGTTTTTCTGTAGCGGGACATTTGGTGTGGAATGCCTCATATGCACAAAAAAAAGATTTATATTAAATTTGTAAAAATAGAAGTGTATTTTTTTACAGGAAAAAAAAAATCGGTCAAGATCGACTTATTTTAAACCACTCACTTTTTACTTTTGTGAGAAGTAACTAAAAAAACAAATTTTGCGGTATTGGAAATTTTTATAACGTCCCGAGTAAAAATTTTCTGGTCTAATCATATATAATTTGATACAATCTTATATGAGTTAATATGCTTCCGTATAAATTTATATAAAATTTTATCTATCACTTTGATACGGTTGATCCACTTTATATGGTTAGATATTGCTCCATATATGATTAGATTCGTATTTTGGTTTTGCTCATCAAATTATATAAAAATAGATATTATAAGATCAATTTGATCTAATTAGATTTGACCAAATTCAGGATCAAATTGTATCAATTTTTATATTTTTTGATCTAAAGTAATACAATTAGATATTATTTGATACAACCATTTTACGGATCAAATTAGATCTATTTAGTAAAATTAGCATAATATTTTTACTAGGGGTGTTTAAACAAGAAATTTAATTGAAAATAAAAATGGATTTTTGTCATATCAACAAAATATTTTGTTGATGCAATTAAAAATGTTTTTTGAACTTGAAGTTCATTCCCTACCCTAGTAAAAATATTATGCTAATTTTACTGAATAGATCTAATTTGATCCGTAAAATGGTTGTATCAAATAACATCTAATTGTATTACTTTAGATCAAAAAATATAAAAATTGATACAATTTGATCCTGAATTTGGTCAAATCTAATAAGATAAAATTGATCTTATAATATCAATTTTTATATAATTTGATGAGCAAAACCAAAATACGAATCTAATCATATATGGAGCAATATCTAACCATATAAAGTGGATCAACCGTATCAAAGTGATAGATACAATTTTATATAAATTTATACGGAAGCATATTAACTCATATAAGATTGTATCAAATTATATATGATTAGACCAGAAAATTTTTACTCGGGTAGTAAAAATATTATGCTAATTTTACTAAATAGATCTAATTTGATCCGTAAAATGGTTGTATCAAATAATATCTAATTGTATTACTTTAGATCAAAAAATATAAAAATTGATACAATTTTATCCTGAATTTGGTCAAATCTAATTAGATCAAATTGATCTTATAATATCTATTTTTATATAATTTGATGAGCAAAACCAAAATACGAATCTAATCATATATGGAGCAATATCTAACCATATAAAGTGGATCAACCGTATCAAAGTGATAGATAAAATTTTATATAAATTTATATGGAAGCATATTAACTCATATAAGATTGTATCAAATTATATATGATTAGACCAGAAAATTTTTACTCGGGTTGTTAAAAATTAGTTTGATTACCTTTTATTTAACGATATTTTTCTGGTTATGTACAGATCTCTTATACAAAAAAACTTGGGTAAAATTGTGCTTGAGGATTTTTTGTGTCTTAGATTTAGACCTCTTATACTCACCTTTATAGTTACGAAACTTTACCGTGAAATCCATGTTAGAAAAAACTAACATATGTCGATTTTAAAAATAAAGATTAATTATTTCATAGAAAATTTTTAATAATTCCATAGTAACATAAAACTGTTTTCAATTTAATCATAGAGATTTGAAACTAAAATCTCCCATTTAAATTATAAAATTGATTGTCATCAACTAACATAAATACACTAAAGAAAAAACCATAGTAATTTCCATTTTCCTTACAGGTTTAAATTCCATTTTATTTTTTCAAAACTTAAATCTTATTTTTGTACCTATTTGGTCATCCCTTAATCTGACAAAGTAAGTAATTTAATATTAGCTAATGTAAATTTATGGGTCAAGCGTCGTATTCAGCTATAAATAAGGGAGACATATATTAATCTTTCCTCATTCTAGGAATTATAAAACAAATTTAAAATTTAGGTAGACACACACAAGCAGAAACTCACAAGCAGACACTCACGTATTTCATTTCATGATCCCTTTTTTGAAATAAAGTGATTAAATATGAAAAAACACAAAAGGCATTCATATGGAAACGCAGCTAGAGATTAGAAAATGTTGAATTTATTATTTTGTTGTTCAAAAAATTATTAATAGATTCAAAGAAAATGTACAATAAGATGTGATTAGTTTTGAGAAACTCATATAAGGTTATCAAGATTTTAAAATGGATGATTTTTAGTTTTTTTTTTGCAAAATTGTTTTATTTAATGACATGTCACTGATGAATAGTCTAATGAAATAGCTTGTATTTTAAATCAGGATATTCATCCTCAAATAGTCAATGTTAAAAGACAACGATAAATAATGTTCTGTGAGTTTTGGCGTGTCATATTGAACGACACGATTTCTTAAAGCATTAAAAAACAAAAAAAAAAAATTTATAAGGATTGGATTTTTTTAAAACGGGTAGTTCTTTAAAGTTATTTTTTCAATTCTTAAAAAATTGCTGTGTGTTTTCCGTAACGGCTGCAATAGAAATCCTCCTTCACCTGATACCATTGGAAACATTGGGTGGTTTAATTACAACAACCGAAATTTTCGGTTGCGATTACCAAAATTTATTTAACTCAATAGAAGTTAATTTGTTATAAAAGAATTTCGGTTTTTGTTTTAAAACCAACTGCTCCAACTGTTATTTGTATGGGAGCCTACTTAGGGAGTGGAGATATGGCGTAGGTATGTTTTAAAAAAATTTTGTAATGGGTGTCGGTCTCACTAATAACCCCTCTCGGACGCACCATAAGCAAATGATTAAATAAAACAAATTTACAAAAAATATTGTAGGTAGGTCATACATTTTGTTGCTCTAAGGGCACTATTAGGGCAGTTAGAGCGGTTGGAACAAATTTTAAAAAATGTCATTTTGTGTGGGAGCCCCCTTAAAAATTGGAGATAGGGTATTAGTTTGTTCCAAAGAAATGTTAAGACGTAAAAATTAATGGGGGTCGGTCTTATAAATGACCTCTCTATGACGCACCATTGGAGCATTAGAAATGATTTTAAGATTGGAAAATTACAAAAAAAAAAGTTTAAAAAAATTTAAAAAAAATAGTAATAATCGTTATCCCAAGATCCTCCTGGGCAATAAATTTGTAGACGAGAGAAGTTTTATACAAAAAAATTTCCAAAAAATCAAAGAGTACAAACATTTTTAAAACTTAAAAATCGCATGCGAGAGCGCTTTTAAGAATTTATGGGATTTTTTTTTTTAAAAGTACGTAAAAAAACAGAAATTAAAAAAAAAAAAAATTTAAAATTGGACCATTATTGTAAAAATTATGAGTAAAAGAAGTTTGAGTAAAGGAACAAACTACCAATTTTTAAAAATTCGATATCTTTTGAACGGGTCATCAAAAAAAATCTGAAAATTTACCACGAAGGTGTTTTCAAAGGGTACTAAAAACTGTAAACAAATTGGGAAAATCTAAAAAAAAAAAATTTCAAAGTTTCCGATTTGACATGGAATGCCGCATATATACTGGGATCCTAGACCGATATTTCGATGCGTTACACACGGAATGACAAAATGAGTATACCACCATACTGTGGTTTGAGGGTTTCAAATTCTTGTGTGTTAAAAAATTTTTAGTTTGACAGTACAAGAGGATAACAAAATTTTAATAAAAACAATGATTAATTTAAATTTCGGTGAAAAAAACACTTACGAAATAATGTAAGACACAAAAAAGTTGAAAGAAAGTATGAAGTGAGGTTGAGATTGCTAGAAATAGAATTGTAGTGTTGGAAACTGTCAAAATTTATTCTGTAGAAACTGTTATTATTCACATATATAAATAACAGTTTTCATTAACAAGACAAACCGACATTTAAAATCCTACTGATGATAACACTAACTGCGGTGTTTGAGTATGGGAAATACCAGAAATGTCTATAATTTTTAGAAATTCATTTTTTCTTCTGCATTTTTCAACTTGAACCCTTATAACAAATATAATTAGAGCCCGTGCTCGATCTGTACTTACAGAAAAAATCAAACAAAAGATTTAATAGAAAATTTTTAGCCAATAATTTTTTGTGTGCATCCATCTTTCTTGATCTTTTGACATGTCTCCTTATCAAATAATGACCCGTTAATAATCCCACCAAAAGGCTGTCAAAGAAAGAATTAAAAACGAATTTCAATCACGAAAAACGCGGTTTCAACCAATTTTTTGATTGAAACCCTCCGATGAAGAAAATTGCTTTGTCAATCACCAAATTAAATAATAAGTATTAATTAATCAAACATTTTTCGATTTTGATCACAAATTCAATCAATTTTTTATTTGTAGTCAATCAAAATAATGATTGATTTAACAAAGGAATTGTAAGATTATGACAAAATTATGAAGTAATGTTTATTTTTTGCTTTCCAATAAGTTGCTTGCAATAAAAAAATTTAAAACCCGATTATTTTGTTAATTTTTTTCAACTATTGTATTTAACTAAATTAAAGCGAAACAAGGAATCTGTTATGTTTAAAAATGTTAATATGACAGTAAAAGAAAATAACAAAAAAATTTATCAAAATAGTGATTTATTTAAATTTTGTTGATCAATAGAATCAATTGTAAATGTTAAGCCAATAATTTTTTGTGTGTATATAATATACATCGAAAATTGTTGGAGAACCCATATTCATATTCATAATCACTGTTCAATTTCACCATCCGACAAAAATGAAAAAAGTCGTTGAACATGAAGTGGATCATATACGTTTGAAACTAGAAACTAAATTAAGTAAAACTGCATTTACAGTTTTTCATTTCGTGACTCTGTTTCCTTTTTAAAGGACTTTAAAGTTTTAGAGGATTAAATTTTATAAAATATTTTTTTAATATTTGTACTTGTCCTATGATGCCACTATATATTGATAGCAAATGAAAGAGGAGGATCTCCCCTAATTTTACTATTTTATTATTTTTACAAATCAGGAAATAGGAGGTAAGTTACGTCCATTAAAAAATTATGATAAAATTTTCAAAGGACTTTCTTCACATCCTTAAATCCTGATATGACAAAATAAAAAAATTAAAAAAATTAGAGGAGATCCTCCCTTTCGTTTGACAGCATCATTAGCATCCTGGGATAAGCACAAATATTTTACAAATATTTTACAAAATGGATCCTTTAAAACTTTGAAGTCCTTTTAAAAGGAAACAGGATCACGAAATAAAAAACTGTAAATGCAGTTTTACTCTATTTGATCTCTACTTTCAGACATATATCATCCGGTTCATGTTTAATATTGGCTGTCGGACGGGGTTTTAAACCGATCTAGAGATTTGTGTCTGTCCATCTGTTAAAATTCTGTTTTTGGCGATATAATAATACTGAACCGATTAAAACGCTCAAGATACCAACACTTTTGTAACTATTTATCAAGTATTTCTTTTATGATGGTCATGTCTGTGCAAAGCGTTCTCACTTGTTTAAATTCTAAAGAATTTACATTATCAAGACATCGCAGTTTTGAATTCATGCAATTATCTTTCATAAAAAATTATTAAAATTATTCAAAAACGCAATTTCCAACCGAAAGGATTTGATTGTAAAATAGTACAACGGAGAATATATTCTAGGTTAATTAGTGATTTCTGCCATTTATTATAAGTAGTTATAAAAACTTTCTGAGTAAATCACAAATTTAAATTTTTTTTGTAAAAACACCGTCCGACATGAACCGGATACAAAATGTCTGAATGTAGAGATCTAATGTAAGTAAAACTGCATTTACAATTTTTCATTTCGTGATAATGTTTCCTTTTAAAAGGACTTCAAAGTTTTAAAGGAAACATTTCGTAAAATATTTTTGAAATATTTGTACTTGTGATAACAAATGATGTCAAATGAAATAAGACGATCTCCTCAAATTTTTCCATTTTCTTATTTTGCCATATCAGGATAAAAGGATGTACATTTGAAAATTTTATCAAAATATTTTGTTAAAAGTTTTCCTTCTTTTTCCTGATATGTAAAAATAATAAAATAGGAAAAATTGAAAATCAATAAGCTCTAGAAAGGGTTTTTAAGAAAAATTTAAGAATTTGAATTAAACTAAATAAGAATACATCACAATAAAATTTTTGTAACTTTTGGGCCCCACGTTGGGAGACACCTAAAAGACTTTCGAGTTCCCACACACTTCATAAATTTAAAATCAATAAGCACTAGAAATGATTTTGGATAGTACGAATTTGAATCAAACTAAATAAGAATATATTATTTATCCATTTTCTTATTTTTCATATCGGGATAAAAGGATGTACATTTAAAAACTTTATCAAAATATTTTGTGGAAAATTTTGAATAATATTGCAGGATACATTTTTGAAAGTATGTTACATACTAGGGTGGCTCGTTTTTGGGCTTTTCTCTCTGATCAAATTCTAATACCCGCCAAAAGTGTTGGTCCCCTAAGGGTAACTCACATGCAAAATATCACTCCGATCGGAGTTTATCTTCTGTCTCCACTTTGAGCCTCAAAATTGTGGTTTTTGGAAAAAAGGACTTTTTTTTAAAAAAAAAAAAAAATTTAAGTTTTTTTTATTAAAATAATGAAAAAAAAAATTTTGTATAATATTTGATCGTAAATATTTAAATATGAAATTTAAAGATTTTACGGTATCATTAACCCGTTCAAACTTGATACCAAAAAATGGCATGATTTTGGGGGCGTTCTCAAAACACCTTTTTTCAAAATTTGAAAATTTTATTAAAAAAAAAAATTTAAATATACCATTTTTTCTCTCTGAATTCATAAAGAACACCTTGGAGAAGAAAAATGTGAAATATGGCGGATATCCGTCGAGCCAATTTTTGGGAATCGCGGGGGGAAGTTAGCGGATTTCAAGGAAATGTTGGTTTTATCAATAATTTGGATTAATAAAATCGTATAAATTTCATTTTTGGGCAAATTAACTGTTTTTTGGTGTCATGGCATTCTATTAGATAACTTTAAGTCTGTCATGAAATCTTACCGATCTAGGACGTCTTTAACCCACATTGGCTGGGGGTCAAATATGACCCCCGCAAGAAATTTAAAGTTTAGAGCTTAAATTTTGTGCTATAAACAAGTATAAAACGGCTTTTATGTGTTTTACCTCAACTATGATTTCATATTAATATATGTATTATCTTTAAAAAAATCGTTAACCCTTCTTGGTAGGGAGACAAAAATGACCCATTCAATAAAAAATATAAATTTTGTTGATATCAAAAAATTCAAGCACTATGCCGAAAAGTTTTTGCCGGGGTCATTTTTGACCCCTGGCCAATGTGGGTTAAAGATACCTTAAACAGGTGAAATTTCAGGGCTGATTTAAAGTTTCTAATAGACTGCCACAAATTAATTTTCTATAAAAAATATATACTTTTTATTGAATGGGCCATTTTTGACCCACTACCAAGAAGGGTTAATGATTTTTTTAAAGATAATATATTAATACGAAATAATAGTTAGGGTAGAAAACACAAAAGCCGTTTTATACTTGTTAATAGCACAAAATTTAAGCTCTAAACTTCAAATTTCCTGCGGGGGTCATATTTGACCCCCAGCCAATGTGGGTTAAAGACGTCCTAGATCGGTAAGATTTCATGACAGGCTTAAAATTTTCTAATAGAATGTCACGACACCAAAAAACAGTTAATTTGCCCAAAATTTAAACTTATAAGATTTTATTAATCCAAATTATCAAGGTTGGCAATCGAAACGAATAACGGTATCGATATCGGTATTGGTATCGTTTTTTTATTTATTTCGGTATCGGTATCAGTTACGGTATTTGAGTTGAATCGGTTACGGTATTACCGATACCGAAACGTCAATACCGGTAAGTACCGGTATTATCGAAAAAATGTTAAAAATATAAAAAAACGTATAAAAACTTTAAAAACATTGTAAAAACAAGTAGAAAAGTTGAATTCGACTTAATTAACAATTTTTATTAGAAATATTTTATTTTGAGTAAAAAACTTTTTTTAGTCATTTAAAAAAAAAAAAAAAATTGACAACATTTTTTTTTGAGTGTACATTTTTTTTCGAGTGTAAGTATTTTTTTTTAGTATAACAATTTTTGTGAGTGACAAGAATACTTTGTAAAATATTTTCCTGACACATCAATTTTTATAAAGCTGGTTTAACAGTTTTTTCAACAAGTGAATTTAAGGTGAAACCAATCTGAAATTCACGGTTTTCTTAATAACTTTTGAACCACTGGAGCGATTTGGCTGAAATTCAATACGAACCAGACCAGGGCACGTTGGGTTGAAATGGATCAAAAGTGGCGCTTTATTCAAAACTGAAAAAATTTTTTTTACAAAAATTATTAATTTAGGGTTAAAGTATATAAAATTACACTAACAAATCTGTCACAACTATTATTCTGAGTTGTTTACTTTTCTTGCAATCCGCCGTCAAAATCAAATAATTTGTTGTGTTTTTGAATATGGTGCTAAAAATTGAAAATCAACTTATTTCTAGATTTTTTTTTAGTATTTATTCATTCAAAGGTAATTTTTTTATTATGGAACCATCAACTTCAGGCATTTTCAGATACATTTCTGTTTTTTGTTTTTTGAATATTGTTGTAAAAATATTTTTGAAATTTTTTTTTTAAATATTCCAAAATTGGAGTATTTTTAATACTTGATGGAATATAAAAAAAAATGTAAGAGGTTGTTATTGCTTATACATTGTGATAATAAAGCATATAGTATAAGCTTTAATTTAAAAGAAAAAAAACGTCCGCGTTTAATGCCGTTATTTTTTTATTTAAGATTTTATGAAAAAAATACGGTCTCTTCAATAACACTTCATCACAAAAAAACAAAAAAGTTTCTGACCCAGAAACTAGACCCACTTATCCTTATGTATTTTGACCTTCTGAAATCGATTCTGCCATCAGAATTGAATTCTATAGTTGGGGTTTCCTGTGATTTACAAGGAAAATCCGCAAAGTGAACCCACCTAATTTCCTTGTGAATTTGACAAAGTTACAAAAATTTTTAATTTTATTTCTGTATGTAGGGTGCAAGTCTGATTTATTACGTAGAAAATAAGTGTATTTTAAATAAAATCCGTCAAAAATAGCAAAAGTTACATGCATTTGAACAAAAACGCGTTATTTCAGTTTTATACAAAAACAGTTGTATTTATGTTGTGAATCAATGCATTTTTGTTGAAATGCTAGTAACTTATGCAATTTTTGATGGATTTTATGAAAAAACCTCTTATTTTCTTCGTAATAAATCAGACTTGAACATTACATACCGAAATAAAATTTAAAAAAATGTTAGCTTATTGTTAGTCAAATTAACAACCAAATCGGGTCAGTTCACTTTTTGGGGACTTTCCTTGTAAATTAGATAAAAAAACCCAACGATAGAATTTAATTCTGATCGCGGAATTGAATTTAGAAGGTAAAAATACATAAGTATTAGTGGTCTAGACTTTTTTTGTGGGTCTTTGTAAGCTATATATAAACAAGTAAGAGTTTAAAATTCGGCTGTGCCAAATCTTTGATACCCTCCAACAAGCAAAAAATATAAAAATGACAGGGACGGTTTTTGTGGGGAGTGAGAAGGGGGTGGGGGCGGGGTTAGCAGATGTCTTTGGGTGGTGTAATATAATATCTGACAAATATGATAATAATAGTTCAGAATTACAACTTTCCTGACTTTTTTATGGAAAATTTAAAATTTGGTGTAACACAAAAATCCGACTTTGAACAAATTTTATGCAAGTATTAACACATATATATTTTTTATTGTTTTTAATTTTTATTATCGCATTAAAAATACTTTAATTTGCAACTCAATTTATTAAATTATCGCTTTTGGTTTAAAAGTTACAGCTTAAATTGTGGATCAAGTTCAATATTCAAGAAACACTAAAAAAATTCTGACAGGTTAAAAATAAATAAAAACCACATGTTTTCTCTTTAAAAGGGTGCTTTCTAATGTATTATTTATCATTCATCAATAAAAAAATATAATATGTTAAAATTACTGCTTCCCTGAATAAAGCGCCATTTTGCCTCTCATTCAACCCAATGTGCAGGGGAACGGCAAATATATATGCCAAGCTTCAGCATACTCAGGATTGCCTTCCAAAAGTTAGCGTGTTTTTTATCTCGAAAATTCACGAAAAACCCTTGCCCAAATTCAGTCTTTTGCTTATAACTTTTGAAGCACTGGACCGCTTTTGCTGGAAATTTTCCTATGTCTTTAGTACATAAGTATAAGGCCGTATCGATTTTTACCTTTCTTTTTTGTTTGAGCTGAAAGTGGTCCAATAAGTTTCTATTGGGTGCCAAAATGATTCCATACAATTTATTTCCCTCGCGCATCGCGGTTA
Source organism: Pegoplata infirma (assembly GCA_963921195.1). Classification (NCBI taxonomy): domain Eukaryota; kingdom Metazoa; phylum Arthropoda; class Insecta; order Diptera; family Anthomyiidae; genus Pegoplata; species Pegoplata infirma. The sequence continues at coordinate 63,396,449 of OY992536.1, forward strand.
AAGAAAAACCCCCAACAAATTACATATTTCATCTTATTTCTAGACAACCACCAAGTTTTTTTTTTGTTGGTGTTATCTATTTGAAAAAAAGGTCTTCCCAGTCTAGACAAAATCATATTCAAAAATATTGCAAACAATTATTTTTCGCGAATGATGGGACTTTTATGGACGATTGTTACGAGTTAAGCCACTTCAAAAAATTATACTATGGTGGAATTCCTTCCCCGAAGTCCTGTAAATATCAAAAAAATCCTTAGACACCCACATCACGGAATAAATAAACATCCCCAAAAAACTATATATACTATACGAAAGGGGCCCAGAAAGTTTCTATTGGGAGTCAAAATGAATCTATAAAAATTTCGTGAAAATCAATCATTTTCTTTTGCCCTCGCATCGTGGTTGAAGTATGGCTTTTTTGAAATTTTTACTTAATTCACGATGTGGGTGCCAAAAGATTTTTTGATTTTTATGAGACTTGGTGAGGCATTTGGAGTACGATTTTTCATTTACAATAACCGAAAAATTTACAAACTTTCTATTAAAATTTTTTTTTTGTAAAAAACATGGTTTTTAAGAAAAACCGTTTGATAAAACCAACATTTCCTTGAAATCCGCTAACTTCCCCCCGCGATTCCCAAAAAGTGGCTCGACGGATATCCGCCATATTTCACATTTTTCTTCTCCAAGGTGCTCTTAATGAATTCAGAAAGAAAAAATGGTATATTTAAAATTTTTTTTAATAAAATTTTCAAATTTTGAAAAAAGGTGTTTTGAGAACGCCCCCAAAATCATGCCATTTTTTTGGTATCAAGTTTGAACGGGTTTATGATACCGTAAAATCTTTAAATTTCATATTTAAGTATTTATGATCAAATATTATGCAAAAAAATTTTTTTCATTATTTTAATAAGAAAACTTAAATTTTTTTTTTTTTAAAAATCCTTTTTTCCAAAAACCTTAATTTTGAGGCTCAAAGTGGAGACAAAAGATAAACTCCGATCGGAGTGATATTTTGCACGTGAGTTACCCTTGGGGGACCGACACTTTTGGCGGGTATTAGAATTTGATCAGAGAGAAAATTTTAAAAACGAGCCACCCTATTACATACCTTCTTTTTCCTAATATGTAAAAATAATAAAATAGGAAAATTAGTGGAGATTCTACTCTTTCATTTGCATCCCTGGCAACTCAGGACAAGTACATTTATTACGAAAATATTTAAAAAAAATTCAATTCTCTAAAACTCTGAAGTCCTTTTAAAAGGAAACAGGATCACGAAAAGAAAAACTGTAAATGCAGTTTTACCACATTTAGTCTCTAGTTTTAAACGTATATTATCCAGTTCGTGTTTAACGACTTTTTTTAATTTTTGTTGGACGGTGTAAAATGTTGAAGCTAAAGTTGTAACAAAATGTAATTTTTAAACAAAATACCGACGGCAAAACGTCATTATAATAAAATTCAAGTGTAGTCAGATGAAGAATAAAGTAAACAACGGCGAAACCCCCAAAAGCGACACTGAGCGAAATAAAATGTAAATAAAAGACAGTTTGATTTAATTTTTGGTAACATTTTTTGTTGCACATAAATCGAAATTTATGGCATTTAACATGATTTTTTTTATTATTATTTTTTGTATTGTTTTCATAATTATTTTTTTTTTTTTGCATTATAATTTTTTTTATAATTTGTTTTATTTTAGTTTTTAGAGATATATGCCAAACAATTTTTTTGTTGTTGTTATTATTATAATAATATACAATAAATACTTTTTGACAGTTTTGAAAGTTTTTTTTTATTATTATCAGAAGGAAATTTTTTAAAGTAATAAGAAAGTAAGAAAATTTAAATTTATTAAATTTGTGTTTGAATAATGAGGAAATTTGTTTTTTGTTTCTATAATTTATACAATTTGTTGGTAGAGGAGGGGGGGGGGGGGGGGGAGTATGAGTTTTTTTTATTTATTTTTAATATTATTATTAGGTTTTTTTTTAAATATTATTATAATATTTGTAATTATTATTATTATTTTTATATTAATAATATATAGCTTTTTTTTGTTTTAAGTTAAATTAATTACTAAAAAAAAAATTAATTATTTTATAACAAATATCACTACCATACGTTTTTTAAATATATTTTTAAATCTTTTTTTAATTTTGTTTTCTTAATTTTCTTTGTCTGGTTTTTTGTTGTTGCCTGCATAAATATGCGGTATTTGGATTTTTTTTTGTTTAATGATTTTTTTTCTAATATTTTTTATGTTTTGCTTTTAATGGATGTTATTTAATTTTTTTTTTTGCATGCTTAAATATTATTATTTTTTTTAATAATAATTAATGTAAACTAGTTATAGATTTACAAATATATTTTTTTTTGTTTTAGGTTTTTTTTGTATTATTTATAATAATAATATTTTTTGTAAGCATATAATTTTGTTTTTATCAAACGGCATTATCTTTTGTATATCATGTATAGATGTTATAAATTTCTTTTTTTTTAGATAAATTTACATAGAAATTAATATAATAATTAATAATTATTTATGTTATAATATGACTATTTAACAAATCTAAAAAATACAATAGATACCAGCTAACAATTTGGTTGAAAGGGTTTTTGAAAAATAATTACAGAAATTTCAAAAATGTTGAAAAACGAAACAAAAATATCTATTTCTTTAATAAAATTAAATTTCTAAAACTTAATTCTTAAAACAAATTTGTTTTAGGAATTTATTTTTAAAGTTTTTTTTTCTAAAGTTTAAATTTAAGAAATATTCAAAGTCTAATACCTTTTTGAACTGAAGAGTTTTCATATTAAAAACCTCTTTAGCACGGTTAACACAGATTTTTTATATATAATATTATACAATTATATCTAATTTGTACGACAACCAAGTAAAAATTCCAACTGCAAATGATTTCAAGAAATTTTTGCATAATTTGAACCATGATAAAGTTTTTATAATTTTTGGCCCCACGTTGGGAGCCAACTTAAAGACTTTCAAGTTTCTCAAGAACAATAATTTTATTGGGTTTTATGGCAAAAAATTAGAGAACAAAGAGCACTTTGAGAAAGGGTTTTGAGTGTTCAATCAATCTTAATAAGAATTTTTCAAAATAAAGATTTTATATCTTGAAAACCCCACGTTGGGAGCCATTTTAAGAACTTTTGAGTTTTATAAGAATAATAATTTTATCATTCTTTGTAACATAAATCCGAAATAAATTAGCCCTCTAAAAGGGTTTTAAGATATAAATTTGAAGCTAAATAAGAATATTAGATATATTAAAGTTTTTATACTTTTGTTGCCCCACGTTGGGAGCCAACTGAAAGAATTTCGAGTTTAAGAAGAATAATGATTTCGTTGTTCTTTCCTAAATTGGACAAAAAATGGTTTTTAATGTAAAAAAATTTAATCAAACTAAATAAGAATATATCACAATAAAATGTTTATAACTTTTGGACTCCACATTGGGAGCCAACCGAAACCCCATTTTAATAACATAAATTGAAAATCAATGAGCATAAGAAATGATTTTGAGTGGCCCCATATTGGGAGCCAACCGAAAGACTTCCAGTTTTAGAACAATAATAATTTTATTGTTCTTTTTAATGACATAAATTGGAAATCAAACTGAAAATGCTTTTCAGTGGCATGAATTTGATTTAAACTAATTAAGAATATATAAAAATAAAGTTTGTATACGTTTGGGCCCTACGTTGGGAGCCAACTTAAGAACTTTGGAGTTTCATAAGAATAATAATTTTATTGTTCTTCTTATTAACATAAATCCGAAATAAATTAGCCCTCAAAGAGGGTTTAAAGTTATACATTTGAACATAAGAATATTTTTAAATAAAGTGTTCATACTTTTGTTGTCCCACGTTGGGCGCCAGCCGAAAGACTTTCGAGTTTAAGAAGAATAATGATTTCACTGTTGACTTTGATCACATAAATTGGACAATAAATGGTTTTCAATGTTAAGAAATTGAATTAAACGAAATAAGAATATATCACAATAAAATTATGATAACTTTTGGGCCCCACATTGGGAGCCAACCGAAAAACTTTCGAGTTTCACAACAATAAAGATTTCATTGTTCTTTATTATATCAAAAATTAAAAATCAATAAGATCTTAAAATAATTTTGAATGGTATTAATTTGATTTATACTAAATAAGAATATATCAAAATGAAGTTTTTATACGTTTGGGCCCCACGGTGGGAGCCATTCTTTAAAAGTTTTGAGTTTTATAAGAATAATAATTTTATTGTCCTTCTTTATAACAAAAATTGGAAATTAAGTAGCCCTGAAAATCGTGCTTAATGAAGTTTTATTCTGTTGTCGCCCCACGTTGGGAGCCAACTTTCGAGTTCAAGGCGAATAATAATTTCACTGTTGTTTTTGATGACATAAATTGGACATCAGAGACCATTGAAAATGCTTTTGAGTGGCATGAATTTGATTCAAACTAAATAAGAATATATATTAAAATGAAGTTTTTAAACGTTTGGGCTCCACGGTGGTGGCCATTCTTTAAAACTTTTAAATTTTATAAGAATAATAATTTTATTGTCCTTCTTTATAACAAAAATTGGAAATCAAGTAGCCCTGAAGATCGTGCTAAAGGTATACATTTGAAACTAAATAAAAATATATCTTAATAAAGTTTTATTCTGTTGTAGCCCCACGTTAGGAGCCAACCGAAAAACTTTCGAGTTCAAGGCGAATAATAATTTCACTGTTTATTTTTGATGACATAAATTGGACATCAAAGACCAATGAAAATACTTTTGTCTGAAATGAATTTGAATCAAACTGAATAAAAATATATCAATATAAAGTTTTTATATGTTTGGCCCCCACGATGGGAGCCATTTTCAAAAACTTTCGAGTTTTATAAGAATAATAATTTTATTGTTCTTCTTTAAAACAAAAATTGGAAATCAATTTGCCTTGAAAATAAGATTAATTTATGAATTTGAATCAAGTTGTGCAAGAATATACCAAAATAAATAGGGGGCCCCTGTAGGCTAGTTGGTAGCGTGCTAGCCTTTGAAACTGGGGGTCGTGGGTTCGATTCCCACCAGAGCCCTTGCTGTTTTCGCTACAACGAAACGGTAATTGTTACCAGTTAAATGTAAAAAATTAAATAAAAATACTTGATCATAGGATCAAAATTTTTATTATACCAAAATAAAATGTTTAAAAATTCAGGCCCCACGTTGGTTGGGGTACTTGACGCTTGGGCGTCAAATTTTCAAATTTCGTTTTCCAGATAGAATTTGAAATTTAATGAATCTTGGAACATTTTATGTTACAGATACTTAGGGACGATTAGAACGCATAAAAAAGTGTTTAATCCTTAGGTGCCCTCTGTTAGGAGCCAAATGAAAGATTTCTGTCTCTCAAAAGTAAATTGAACAATAACATTATTCTTTTGAAACTTAAAGGCATAATGATAAAGAAAAGTTGAAAAAAATTATGTTCGAAACTCTTAAGCCAAGTCCTTGGATGTGGATTTAGTTTAAAACTATTTCAATAAAGGCCAACAAATTAAGCGAAATAAAGCTGTTCCGACAAAATTATGTTAACAAACTTGGTAAAACTAGAACAAATCTATTTCCTGATTATTTTAAACTTCGCCTTTGGAATCTGTCATTTTCCAACTTTTAAAGAAACTTTATCAGGGATTTTCCAACTTGGTAATGCCAGAACAAATCTATTTTCAGATAAACTAAACCAAGTTTGACTGAGATACCAAAACTCGGCATTTGTTATCTGTTATTTCCCAACTTTTTAATCAACTATATCAAGGAATTTCTATGAGAATTTCGATAATTTCACATATACTGATAAAAGTTTTGGAATAATTATAGAAAAACCGCAATAAAGTTGCTGAAAAAAATTGTAAAAACAGGATGTCTAAAAGTTTAAGGACGAGTCTTTGGATGTGGATTAGTTTGAAACTCATTTCAATGTTTCAAGGCCAACAAATAAAGCAAAATAAAGCTGTTCCGACAAAATTTTGTTAACAAACTTGATAAAACTAGAATCAATTTCCAGATTATTTTAACTAAGTTCGAATGAGATTCCAAAACTCGGCCTTCATTATCTGTTATTTTTCAACATTTTAAGCCACTTCATCAGGGATTTGCTATGAAAATTTCGATAAATTCACAAATACTCTTTGAAATTGTGGACTAATTGTAGAAAAATCCTGTTAAGTTGTCAGAAAAGTTGAGAAAGGAGGATGTCAAAATTATTTAGGTCGAGTCTTTGGATTCTGGATTCAAACTTGTTAATGTCAGAACAAATCAGAACAAAAGTTTGACTGAGATCCCAAAACATGGCCTTTGTTATCTATTATTTACTAACTTTTTAGGCAACTTTATCGAGGAATTTCTATGAAAATTTCGATAATTTCACTTATACTGTTTGAAGTTCTGGAATAATTATTGAAAAACTATATTAAAGATGAAAAAAGAGGATGTCTAAAAGACTTAGGAAGAGTCTTTGGATATGGATAAAGTTGAAACTTATTTCAATGTTTCAAGAACAACAATAAAAGCAAAATATAGATTTTCCGACAAAATTTTATTTACAAACTTGGTAATGCCAGATTAAATCCATTTTCAGATTAACTAAACCAAGTTCGACAAAGATCCCAAAACTCGAACCTTGTTTCTGTTATTTTCCAATATTTTAAGCAACTTTGTCAGAGATTTTCCAAACTTGGTAATGCCAGAACAAATCTATTTCCAGATTAACTAAACCAAGTTTGAGAGAGATTCAAAAACATGGCCTTTGTTATCTGTCATTTCCAATTTTTTAAGCAACTTAATCAAGGAATTTCTATTAGAATTTCGATAATGTTTGAAGTTATGGAATAATCAGAGAGAAACCCTGACATAGTTGATAGAAAAGTTAAAAAACAAGTCTTAGTTTTTTCGACCGTGTATGTGAATGTGGATTAAGTTTAAACTTATTTCAATAAAGACCAACAATTTAAGCACACTCTAATTAAAATGATTTCAGTTTCCTACTATAAATTGTGTAAATTTACACAAATTGCGTAATTCTGCTTAAAAATATTTAAGTTTACTTAATTTATAGTAGTATATTTTTTGAATTTGTTGAAATTTACCCAATTTATAGTAGGAAACTGGACTCATTTTTTTAGGGTGCAATATAAATCTGATCCAACAAAATTTTGTTAACAAGCTTGGGAAAACTAGCACAAATCTATTTCCAGTTTAACTTAACTAAGTTCGAATGAGATTCCAAAACTCGGTATTTGTCATCTGTTATATTTCAACATTTCAATAAACTTTTTCAGGGATTTTTAAACTTGGTAATGCCAGACCAAATCGATTTCCAGATTAACCAAACCAAGTTCGACAGAGATTCATAAACTCGGCCTTTGTTATCTGTCATTTTCCAACCAATTTATCAACTTTATAAGGGATTTTCTTTAAGAATTTCGATAAATTAACAAATACTGTTAGAAAATATTGAATAAATCATAGAGAAACCCTGATAGAGTTAATAGAAAAGTAAAAAAAGAGAACGCCTTAGTCGATTCGGCCGTGCCGTGTCTTTGGATGTGGATTAAGTTTAAAATTCTTTCAATAAAGAGCAACAATTTTAGCAAAATTAAGCTGTTCCGACAAAATTTTGTTAGCAAACTTGGTATTTTGTAAATTTTCGTCCCATGGTGGGCGCCAATAAATTTGATACAAAAGATTTTTAGATAGACCAATCGTATTATTTAGTTGTCAAATTAAAATTTTTAAGTTGCAATTGAAAACGTTATTGTCTGTGTATATTTACACTTTAATTAAAATGAGAACAGTTTGCTCCTACATATTGGATAAATTTAAAACAAATTCTAATTCAGATGTTCTCATTGAAATATGTAAAAATTTAATTGATTAATATCACACTTTTATTGAAATTTGTTGCAATTTTTCCAAATTTATAAGAGAAAACTGTTATACCTTTAATGGAGAACCTTTTTAAGAGAAAACTGTTCTCCTTTTAATAAGTTTAGATGCATTAGTGACCTCATTTATCAGTTTTTTTGTAAAACAGCACAGACTTATAGCTTTTTAGATAAATTTGGATTTGGGACCCCACGGTGGGAGCCAATAGATTTAGCTAAATATTGCCAATTATACCTGAATATAGAATTTAATTTTATCTATATAATTTAAACTTGATAAAAAAAGCCCCACGTTGGGCACCATAATTTTTTTGGTTTTTTTTTTTTAATTTTTACCGAAAATTGTAATATTTATTAGATTTAAAAATTAAATATATACAAATATCTTTGTTAACCGTAAGATTATTTTTTTTTGGCATATTCTGAATGTTTTACCGTCGGTTGTTTTATAAAAGAGCTCAACTAAGTTTTTTTTTTACATTTTGAAATGCAAAATTTTATTTATCATATTAAAATAAACAATTTTAAAATTTAGTTTTTATAATTTAAAATTTTTTTATATATTAAAAAAAAAAACAACAATTATTTGAAATTTTATACAAATTTTTTTTATTAATTTTTTTTATAAATTTAAGCTCTTTTATATAAAAACCGTTAAATTTCTTGGAAATTATTTAAAATCTTTTTAAAAATAGTAGTATTTACATATTTATAACATTTTTAATTATGGCAAAATATGATAAACTATCATATTTAGCTTGTTTTACCATTAAATATCACCAAATTGTTTGCTGGGTTATGATAATTTTATAACATAAAACCGTTTTTTTTTTTTTTTCTCTCTATAATGATTTTTTCTATCATATATAAGTTAAATTTAGCAGTTACCAGGCATATCCAAGCATCACAACAACTCAAAAGATCAAAAAGAATAGGAAATACAAAATAAAGATTCATTTTTCAATCCTTTAAACTTTTTTCTTCTACATCAGCGTCTCCGTTCTCTACATCTTTCCCGGAAAAAAGGAGTCCAGAGTTTGTATTTTATAGGCTTATAAATTATTATGACTATGGCTAGTTTGGTTTTATCCATCTATATATTGAGTTTTTTATGTTTTTTTTTTTTTACAAAGTAAAGCTTTATAAAGTCATCGTATATATATTTATAAATATAATTAACTTCCTCTGCCGTTAATGTGATTTAAATCTTCAGCCTTTTTTAATCGTCAAACTCTTTTAACTTCTTTGCCCCAGTTTTTTTTTAGGTTTTATCACTTATGCTGCCAGTTTGTTTTTTGTTAAATTTTCTTTGGATTTTTAATGATTTTTGTTGAAAAAAATTATTTTACATCTAATTTTATCACACATTATAACAGGAAATTTGTTGTAAATGTTGGAATGATGGTGTGGCCGCCACGGCCGCAGCTGCTGCTGTAGCGGCACTAAATTGGGGAAAACTTTGCTGTAAGTTAGCCGCAGCCGCTACAGCGGCAGCACTTGAAGTGGCCGCCGCTAAATATGGATGCATTCTTTGAGATCTTAAATATTGACGATATTTACCACTTATTTTATCAGGATAATGTTGCGTATGATGAACGGCCGCCACAGCGGCGGCATGATGATGATGGTGAGAGGATAATGCCGCCGCTGCAGCAGCTGCTGCCGCCGCTGATGCTGAAGCGCTATTTGTAGACGCTATTGTATAATGGCTGGTATTACTACGTGTTTGGTTGCTGTTGTTGGCATTTGAACTTTGGTTTAGTATAGGCGTGGCCTCAGGACCAGCCTGATAATTACTAGGAACTGTAGCCATGGGACTGCGATCCATCATAAGACTTGTAACATTGGCTTGGGAATTTGTTAAAGCATTTGCTGCTGAGGTAGCCGCTGTAGCGGCTGATGTTATATTAACATCTGTAGTGGTATTGGCATTCCATAGCAGCTGTTGTTGTTGCTGTTGGGATTTGGAACCGTAAATACCACTACCGGATATCATGGCATCTCGTTTACCAACATTGGCATTGGCGGCTTTGGCGGAATTGTTGTTATTGTTAGTGGTGTTGCTGTAGTTAAGATGAGAGGCTGGTGTCATGGTAGTACGTGCTGCTATAGCGGCTGCTGCTGCTAAATGATCCCATTGTTGTTGTTGAGATTGCTGTTGTTGCTGTTGTACTAATAGGTGACTTTGGCTTTTTCTCTGTTGTTGTTGCTGTTGTTGTTGTGATGAGGATTGTGTAGATCTTTGGGTGGATCTGATATAAGAAGAATTGGGATTTGAGGAAGTGGTAGAGGCGGATTGCTGTTGTTGTTGAAGATGATGTTGCACCGGATAATGTGCCTGTTGGGACATTTGTGACATCTGTTGTTGTTGCTGAGATTGTTGTTGTTGTTGGGTATGCCTGAGTTGTTGTTGCTGCAAATGTTGTTGATATTGTTGGGCTGCTACAGCAGCCTGTCTTTGTTGCTGTTGTTGATGATGTTGTTGTTGCTGCTGCTGTTGCTGTTGTTGTTGTTGCTGTTGTTGTTGCTGCTGCTGTTGTTGTTGCTGTTGTATAACCTGAGTTTGACGATTTCTTCTTGTTGCTGAAGAAGCTACCGTATTTTGTGTATTATTGTGGGTATTTGTTACAGCTAAAGCCGCCGTATTTCTAGCAGCCGCCGCTGTTGGCATATTATTTACAAATGGACTTCTACGTTGCGATTCCATTTTACGAAAATAACATGGATGTATCATTAACAAAGGTTCCACTCTTTGGCCAGCTGGTGGTTTTGGCTGATTGGGTAATTCATATTCCACACTACAGTCTACATGCAGGGGTATTGTGTAATCTTTAGCCGTCGCCGTTTGTGAAACGCCGGTGTTAAGTTGTTGTGAGGCGGGTGTTAAAGCTGTTACAGAGGCATTTTGGTTACGTTGTTGTTGGCTAGCCGTTGCGGCTGTTGCAGAGGCTGAAGAGGTGTTTTGTGTATTATTAGCTGTTGATGATGATGATGTAGATGAAGATGAATTAACAAGAGCAGCGGCGGCGGCGGCAGCAACCGAGGCCGAAGTATTAGAACTCATGGCATTTTGAGAAGCCGACGCCGCCAAAGATGACATTCTATTGCTGGATTGTTGTGTATGGTATGAATGTTGTTGCTGATGATGTGAATGTTGTTGATACAGCTGTTGTTGATGTTGTTGTTGCTGTTGATGATGATGTTGCATTACCGCGGATTGTATTGGAGCCATACTATGAGTGGCCAAGGAGGCCATATCATAATTGGCATAACAAGCAGCCATCGTCATTTTGTTTGATGTGTAAATGGATGGGGGAGGGGAGGGTGTTTTAGCAAAAAAAAAAGGATATAAATCCTTTTTTTTATTAATTAACAAAAATTATTTTAAAACTTTTTTTGTAGTTTTTTTATTACAAAATATTGTTTTAGCACTTTTTTTTATAAATGTTGCTAGTTTTAGACAATTTAAATTCAACACATTTTATTTAAGTATCGTTATGAAATTTTCTTTTCAAATTCAAATAACTTTTATAATATTTTATTTTCTGATTTTCTTTAATAATTTTTTTAATTTGATGTTAATAATTGGCACTGGTAATCCAAGCTTTATTTTTTTTTTATTTATTTTTGTTTAATTAAATTAAAAATATATATAATATAGGTAATCCACAGGGCTATTATATATATTTTTTACTATTTTTTTTATAAAGGGCTAGGGTGTAGCAAATTTTCTTGATTATTTTTTATATGTATTATATGATAATTTAATTATTTTTTAACTTTTTTTTACTATTTAGCAGGAACGTTAATCCATTAAATTTGAGTGTAAAATATTTTGTAATATTTTTTTTTTTAATTTTTAGCAGGTATTTGTTTAATAATAAATTTTTTTAATTTAATTTTTTTTATTACTTAAAGACCCGTAGTTTATTCTTTAGCTGTTTTTTTTCTATATAATTTAATTTGGATTTTTGTTATATAGTTTTAATCAGTCTTTTTTTAAATTATTAGTTATAAAAAAAAATTTTTTTTTGTTATTAAATTTTTTTTTTTCAAATTTAAATTTTTCAAATTTTTTTTTGGAATCAGTCTTTTTTTTGAAATTTTCTTTTTTAAAGCTGCTTAAACGCGACGGTTGCATATAAAGAATTTTTTTTGGCGTTTTTAAAGTTATGAATTCTTTTTTTTTAATTTAAATTACGGTAATTATTTTTATTGTCCGTCCGTATAGCACGAGCAGCTTAAACGTTATGAGTAAGTAGTAACAAATTCGTTAAATGAATGCGTTACGTTGTAAACGTTTAACATAAAATTGCGTTATGATTACGTTTTTTTTCTTAGTTCAAGTACTCAACTCGAATTTTAAATTTTTAAGTAAATTACTACTCATTAATTCTCTGTTTTTTTTTTTTTTGTTTTTTTTTTTAAATCCCACTCTCTGTTTTTAATTGAGTAACTTTTCTCAATTTTTTTTAACTTGAGTGCTTTTTTCATATATATTGCTCTTTCTCTTTTTTTAGTTGTTGTTGTATTTTTAACAGTTAATTTTTTTTTTCAACACGTTTTTGTTTACTCTCAATTTTTTTTTATATTTGATTTTTAGACTCTTTTTAAGGTCTTGTCTTTTTAGTATGTTGTTTATATTTTTTTCTCTTTTATAATTATTAAATATCACAATAAATTTTCTTTTCTGTTTTTATTAATATAAAAATATTTTTGTTTTTATTTTATATGAGCTCTTCTTCTTTTTTTTAATTTTTGTTATTAATTTGTGTTTTTAGGGTTTTTTAGCGTTCTAAACAATGTTAAAAACGTCTATACCGTACGAGCTCTCTCAACCGACTGAACTGTTTATGTAGACCTCTAAAAGCATATGAATTTTTGTATATTTCTTATATTCTTTACCTGTTTTTTGTTCATTAATATTTCTATTGCTTACTCTCTCTTTCTCTGCTGCGGCTTAGCATAAAAACTCAATATTGTGTGCTTGCTGTAAAACATATGTTTTTCTTTACCTAGAATTTTGAGTAGATACAACAAAAACAGCTGTTATATCCAGTTAAACAACAATACTAATCCTTAGTTAGTCTCTTACTCTCTTGCTCAAAGAGAGTGTTTATAGACCATTAACCAATTACAAAGTATTACATATTAAAAATTTACTCTCTCTCCCCTAAAATTTAGTAGAAACTCAAATTTCACTCATTTTAGGTACACAAGTAATAAGCCAACTCAACTATCATATAGAGAACTCTCTAATCTAGGTTATTTTGTTTTTGTACTCTATGGTTTTGTTGCTCTACTTGTAAATTTAACCTCATTTTAGCTATTTTTACACTATTAAGTACATTTTTTTTCTTTTTGCTCTCTCTGGCTCTTAATCTCAATGGCTTTGTGTAATTTTTACTCCACTTATCAGTGATGGAAAATTTAGCACTTTTGGATTTTTATGAGCAATTATTACAAATTTAATTTTCAGGAACCAGATGTTTTTTTAATAAGAGACCAAGTCTTACGGAATGAGTTCTGGGGGACCTACCGATTGCATATGGGAATGAGTCAGAAAAATAAAAGTTACAGCTGCCCAATCTTAAATTTAAAAAAGGTTTGCCACTTTATGAAAAATATGGTCTTTCTGGAAAATCTAAATAAAAGCCGAACTAGCAAGAATTTTGCAAATTCACAAAAACGGATCAGCTTAATTAATTCATCTCCATATAACTTAACGAAACTTAATTGGGAAATACCGATACGCCTCTGAAAAGGCCTTCAAAAAACCTTCGATATGTATAAAATTTTCATAGTTTATTCTGAAGAAATGTGAAAAAATCATCAAAAAAATAAGTTTTCCCCTCTCCTTTGACCCTCACGCCACTGAAACGGCCTTCAAAAAACCTTCGATATGTATAAAATTTTCATAAACATACACTGAAAGAATTATTGTTCATTCCATCTATGAACAAATTTCATAAAACCAAATTCATAGAATCTATGAAACAATTCATTGGCTGAATGAATATTCATTAGTATTCTGAAATTTTTCATAGAATTTTATTCATAGATTTTATTAAATTCATAGAAAAAATTCATAGAATTAATGAATGTCATTCATAGAAGAAAATGCCATCAATATGCCATTTAATTTTTTAAATAATTAAAATAATGTTACAATAATTAAAACAGTTGAATAAATTTATTAAAAAAATAAAAAAAAAATAAAAAAAACATTAAAAAAAAATTTTCATTGCTGCCCTGACCGGGGCTAGAACCCAAGACCTACCGGCTGAAGTGGCAATTGTCGACGCCTTAGCTATCAGCGCCACCAAAGAAGAAAAATCTCGCCAACTAACGCTTGGTTTTATAACGCTTCATTTTTGTAAATACACAAAATATTTGTTTTCTACAAACACACACACACCTTTTGGCAGAGCGTTGTGACAGAGCAAAGACACAAACTTAATATGTTAGCAGAATATTATTCAAAATAGCTTTTAAGTGTTGTTACTTGTTTATATAATTTAGCTAAGTGGTTAGACATTAAGCTTCACGAACAAGAGGTTTTATGTTCGAATCTCGGTGGGGATAACTTAAAAAAAAAATATAAATTTTTAAAAATAGAAAATAGTAAATAAATGAAATAATAAAAATAAAATAAAAAAAAAATAAAATTGAAATAATAAAATAAATAAAAATAGAATTGAATAATAATTTTTTTCCATAGCCTATGAACTTTTTCATAGGTTTCTGGTTTCTATGAATTTGATTCATAGATTCTATGAAGGGCATCATTGGCTCACTTCTAATGATTTTTTTCATAGAATCAATGTACGTTTTCATAGCCGTAATGAACAAAATTTTTTCAGTGTACATAGTTTATTCTGAATAAATGTGAAAAAATCGTCAAAAAATTATGTTTTCTCCTCCCCTTTGCCTCTCTAAATATCAGAATGGGCAGCTAAGAAAAGCAGGTAACTCTAATTTTCCTCCCCTCTTTCCCATATGCAATTTTCAGCACAATCGGTGTGGGCCCTCTGAAAGAATTTCCTAGTAAGGTCTAGTGAATCAAATAAGTTGTATACAACAGTCATTGATAAAATTCATGGTATCTCTTTGAGACCGGTCCAGACCCCAAAATAGACTCTGAAGGCATTGCTCATAAGTGGGAGATGTATATCAATGTTGGTCAGATAATGATACTTGGTAAGTTCACTCGGAGGCAGCAAAATCCATTGTGATTCCATTGATTATTTGTTCTATAGTGGAATACTAAAACGCTTAAGCGACCACGATTTCTAAAGAAACTCCACTAGAGAAATTAACAAGTGATAAATAAGGCAGGTCAATGAAAAATGTTTGCGCCAAATACCTGATGCCACGAAGACTTTTCACTCTCTTAGGATTTGGGTTCGCGGTTTTTATAAACTCATCTTTTTTTTCAAATATAGCTGGAACAAATCATTTAAGTTAGAATAAATGGACTTTAATGTTCGTAAGACCCAATGTTGTATGTTGGCTTTTAGAATCAGCGTCATCTGTATACAAGGATGGTATGGCTATAGAGGTCTCAGACACCCTTGTTGTTATAGGCATGAAAATCCAATGATCGTTGAAACCAGTATGTGTTTCAAGTGTCGACAGACAAGACAAGAAGTCTTGGTTTCTTAAAACGGTCACTTCGTCTGATCTCCTCACTATTTATACTGCCTATATCCGAAAGAAAATTGTCCAGCTCTGTCGAATCATATTCAGCTGAGATGGGCGAACTCATCCCTGAGACGCTTAGTACTCGCTTTTTCAGTAGATCACATTCATTTGTTGTTTACTGTCCAAGTACCGAACAACGAATTACAAAGAAAATTCGTTTCTCTGTCGAAGAAGTCTTTCCAGTTGGCTACAATTTAGAAAAATTAGATGTTCACAAACACTCTCCATCTTATATTACCAAATGTTCCAAATACCAGCACAATACATTGCATTATTAGGGGGCATTGCTTTTTTCGTCACTTGAACATCAAAAGTGTCCGGAACCGCAATGCCTATACCATTCCCACAGATAAGAACCTTTAGAACACACTCTGGTCAACAGAGTGATACCAAATATGCAGTTTCAAAAAGACTTGGCTACAAACGTACCAAATATTAAATGAAAATCTGTCCGTCATTTTTAAAAATGTCCCAACTTGGATCAAAATTTTGCTATCATCTGCAAAAGACTAGACAAGGTTGAAAGTTCAACTTATAACTGAGAATAAAAAGGAAATGGGGTATGGAAAAAAACAGAACCATGTGGTACCACTGAATAAAATTTAAACTCGTCTAATGAGATGTCATTGAAACAAAATGTAAATCCTGTTTTTGAGAAATCAGGAGGCAAATTATGACCGACACCATAAAGTTTCAATACGAGGTCCTAGTGCCCCATACTTTGGAATCCCATCGAAATATTCACGACAGGGCTGAAAACTCCTAAGGGTAGTTTAAACGATCAACCTAATCTTGGATGCTGTGGCTTAGTGTTTAGCGCGTTGGACTATAAGCCAGCAAGCCTGAGTTCGATTCTCAGCTCAGGCAGAACATTTTTTCAGGTATGTAGCTACTAGTTTCTATTTATAACTAATATCTATCGCAGCACCCTCCTTCGTTGATAAATAGCAATAAAACGTCAACGAAGTAAAATAATAAAATAATGACTATTAAACACAGCTTCAAAAATAATTCGCCAATGGCAATGCAACAACTGTACTCAAAGTTAACAACACGCGCAATAACAGTGCTGCTTTACTAAAGCCCTTATATCTTTCAAATCTTTTATCTCTCTTCTATCTCCTTTCTGAAAGCAGTATCACGGTTACATCAGTAATTTATAGGCAGCATTGTCTGAGTGTTGCTTCTTCTTTACTGAATATAATTTAAACTCGTCTGATGGACGTCATTGAAACAAAATGTATAATCCGGTCCCTGAAAAATCTAGAGACAAATTATTTGCGACACCATAAGGTTTTACTACGAGTTCTTAGTGCCCCATACTTTCAAACACCATTGAAATATTCAGGACAATGCTGAAAACCCCTAAGGGTATTTTTAACGAGCAGACATGCAAAACAACCGGCATTTTAGACAAGCGGTTCCGAAATACTAATCGTTTAAACTACTCTTTGGCCGTTCAGCATTTCTCCTTCTCAGGCATTCTACGGTTAGAACTAAGACTGGTCAAACACGGAAATAATCCAAGCCCATTTGAGTAAACTCCGAATACATCATGGTTGTTCAGTTTAATTCCTTCTGTGTAGAAGTATATTGGGGTTCTACTACCTGACCGAGACCAACCTTTTTCCTCTCGGACATTATGGACGAATCGGGATTGTGTTGCTTCAATATCGATAGGATACCAAAATTTTAAGGTCCTTATAGTCCACAACAACACCAAGTCACGGTTAAAAAGACCTTCTAGCTCTTTTCGTCAGCACACATAGAACGAGGTAATTTTGAGGTGGGATGATTGGAAGAAGTGTTCAATAATCCCGATTTCACATTCTTCCATACATCAGGAAGTGTTCGGATATATGTATCCGCCCACCAACGTAGAAATATATTTTTTTTGCATGCCTTAAACCAAAATCCTTTCAGTTGCCCCCGCTTTCAACATAGGTGTGCAGTTATGATCAGTTAGTGTAAAAGCTTATTGCGCATCTGGAAATCTCCAGAGTCCACGACTTCCTGGCAGAGTGCTTAAGTAAAGCCCCAAAATATACATTTAAGCTGTCAGGATCGATCATTTGGTAAATTCAGCACAGTCAGATTTAAAAAGTACTTTTATTATTTAGTACTATTTCAAATATTAAAAATTCCATCCCTGCTGCAAATTGTAGTTCTCTCTGTCTCTCCGAGTTTTTCCCATTTGGTTGTAATATTTTTTAAAGTTTTTGTTGTATTTTGGTTTTTTGTATGCCATATTTTATTTTGTTGTCGGTTTTTATAAAAAAATTTTGTTTTTTCGTCGTTGTTTCATTCGTTCTGTTGATGTTTGTGAATGTATTCAGCCATTCATTGCATGGCGGCCATCTTTATATTTGAGTTTAATTTATTTTCTTTAAATGTATAGATTTTAGGCTTATTTTTTCGTATTTTGTTTTTATTGTTGTTTTTATTTTTTAAAGAGTTGAAATAGTAGAAAAATCACATGTTTAGAGTGTTCTCTTTCTAACATTTTCAACTCAATTTAAATAGTGTTGGTGTTTTTAGTTGAAGAGGGGGCTGGTGGTGTGTGTGTGTAAGGTGTCTGCCTTTGGGAAAATTGTTAAAAAAAGGACTTGTTTTTATTTATTTTTTTTTTTGTTGATGTTTTTCATTTTATTATATAAAAATATTCTATTCTATTACATTGTTGTTGTTATTTTTCAAATTAGTGTCACTAGTGTTTTTGTAGTTGGTATGTTCATGGTTGTTGTTGTTACTTAGGAAGTTAATGGCTGCCAACAAGCCAATAGTCGTCTCTTTTTAGTGTGTGTGTTTTTTTTTTTGTTTTTTTTAATTGTAAAAAAAGGGATAATTTAAATAATAATATTATTTTAAAATTATTAAATATTAAATTTATGTAAAATAATATTAGAGAGTTTCTCTAAAGGTGGATGCTGAAAATAGTCTTCCCTCTACTTGTATTGTTCTAGGTAGTCTATTGATATGTAAAATAGTATTTTGCGTAATGGGACAACTCATTTTTTTACTTTGAGCTAGAGCGGATTTTGACTCACGCTCACGAAATAAAAATATTACTCACGCACGATCACGCATGAAATTGTTTTTTCTGCTCACGTTCACGCACGCTCACGTGAGTAACTAAAATTTTTCTCATGCTCACGAAATAATCACGCTCACGAAGACTCACGAAATAAAAATTAACAAATTTTTATTTAACTTTTTTCGATTTCGTGCACAATAAGTATTTAATTTCCTTTAAACAATAATAATTTTTTTTTTAAATCACAATTTTGTATTAATTACCCTCAAAATTCAATATAATGACAATTGTTTTACCTGTTTTCTGTTTCAAACAGCACAAAACAATCACGCAAACTCACGAAACAAAAATTACTCACGCACGCTCACGCACGAAACTATCTTTTCTAATCACGCGCACTCACGATCACGTGGTTGGCTTTATCAACCGGGTCTTTGAATATTTGGTCATTCATTATAAGGGTTGGAATGAATGAAATAGTATTATTCTTAACCCTTTTACCAAATGACCAAAAGCTCTCAACATTCCGCGGAGCAGCAAGGAACTTATCACGCAGACGCACTTCATAAAGAATCTTTTCACGCCTGAGTACTGTGGTACACTCGTTCCTCGCTGACGTCGCGCGTCATTAACTGGATTTTTGTCATTACAGAAAGTATCCTCTCTGGATCTGATTGCTTTCCTGCACGTCTAATTAAGTCGAAATTTGCTTGGATGGAATGAATTGTTTTCTGGAAAGAAATACTTTTTTTTGCAAAAAAAGTCAACCGGTTTAGTGAACACTTGGTCTTCTTTTAACACATGAGAGTCGGTAGTCCGTTGTGATACCACGGGCCAGTAATGGGGTTCTCCTACTAGTCCCTGCCTTTAACCAATCCTTATGAAACTCCTGATATTTAATTTTGACATCCAACAAATCAGAAATTTCGTGCAGCTCCCTAAATTCCAGTAAAGCAAGTCTCTGACCAGAAAGTGCCGGTAATGACAGATAAAGTGCTCTACAGTTTCCAACTCCCCTCCTGATACACGAAACTCCGGCACAGGTCATTTGACGGCACATTTAACCGCTCTGCGAACTTTCCTAAGAGGCAGTGTCCAGTAATTACATCAACCACCGTCGAAATCTCTCCTCTTGGAAGCAATATCAACTCACTTTTGCGCTTGTGACTAACGGAAGGTCAAATATGTCGTGTAGTAGTGATTATTCTCCGTCGCTGAAAAAAACCGTATACTTTTCTTGCAAGTTCCTATTAGAGGCATGCCAACACATTACAATTCCCTTAGAATCTGTAAGGTAGTTTCCAGTCTTGCAAGCTCATCGGCTTTGCAATCACCTGTCTCTGTGCCCTCGGACCCATTTGAGTTGTATGTCAAACTGCTTACAAGGGAAGTATCTCAACCCTTATGAACCGATTTGCCTGAAACTTAAAATTTATATAAATGAGACCATTTTAAGGTTGGGGTGTCTCGGCTTTTCGGCCATATTAGTGTTTAAAAATTTCGTTGTCCCCTTATGAAACCATATGGACCTCCGGGAAAATTTCGATAACTCACGAACTAACAGGAATATCCTCTAGAGCAAAAATACGTGTCGACTTAAATTTAATAAAGATTATTTCGTATTCATATGGACATCGTAGCTCTATGTCTTCATATAAATACCCCCCAAAATTTTCACATTTTCATGAAAAAAGTATTTAACGAAGCCAAACTTTTACAAGGTTATGCCACCGTTGGATAGGCATTAAAAAAACCTTTCTTCTCATATGTAAACATCATATAGTTTCTTGGAAAGAAATGGCTAAAAAATCCAAAAATCGATTTTTTCGCCATTTTTTGACCCATGTTTTGAACCCCTAAATCCCCTATATGGCCGATAAGCCGAGACAACCCAACCTTAGAATTGTCTCTTTTATATATATTTTACGTTTAATGCAAATCGGTTCATAAGGGTTGAGATACTTCCCTTGTTAGTAATCTCATTTAAAGACGTGCGGCAGTTAAGGGCAGATCTTGTTTTCAGAAAAATTGACTTCATGGACCGCGGCTTGACTCTCGGAATAGATGTTAACTGCGGCAACTCAACCAGACAGCCATTTCTTTTATTGCCAGCATCTCTGTTTGTAAATACTGCAATGCTCAAGCTCAACCCAAGCGCTTTTGAATAGAGTCCGAATCCCACTTGTTCGTGTAGCTTTGATCCATCTGTGTAAAAAGTGTCATTAAAAAGGCTCATAGAGAGAGCACAGTCTACATTTTGTGGTACTGTTATCTTTTCAAGATCGCGCTATGGCAACAAACATTGCTCCTCGATTGCAGTGTGCTATTAAGTCGAATTGCGATGGAAGAACAACTTTTGTGGCCATAGCGCGATCTAGAAAAATATTCATAATATTGGCTTTAGAACTTATTTTCTTGACATGTGTTTTTAACTAGTTCTGTGACACGCTACCAGGTGACAATTAACCCCGTCTCTATCACAGAAATGTTTAAGCCTTGGACATAGGCCCTTGTCCCTTTAGACCAGTTTAGAAACAGTAACAGGACCGACTCCATTCCCGGGAGGGTAGAAGTATTTAGATTTAGATCCACTTAACACAAAATAAATATCAGCCTTTTATTATTATTAAGTATAAGTTTTCCACGATGTGACTGCTCAAAGACTTTACGAGACTTCAAAGTCATTTTAAATTCCCGTAAAGGTTTTTCATCCGAGAAAATCTGTTCAAAGTGGATTTACTAGAACAAAAATTTACTCTAACTTTAACAGGATCCTAGCAGATTTTTTTTTAAGATTTGTAAACTCCCAGCAAAAATTGGCATTACTAGTAATGGGTTTTGTAATCCGAAACAGATGTTAATAAGTAGTTACTTATTGAATGAAACACTAATTATTTTAACAAGGGCGTGAGACAAAAATAACTAGTGAAGAGTATGGAGATAAATAAGTAGTTACTGTCTCGGATTACAAATAAGGAGTAAAAACCCATTGCCAATGAGAAGTAAAATAATTAGTTAATTAAAACTTTTAAAATTTAACTTGTATTTGCTAAAACTTAAAAACTGCGTAATTTTTATTAAGTTTTTAAGTTTTTTTTAAGTTAATTGAATTGTAAAGATTAAAAACTGCAAGTGCAAGAAGATATTATTACTTAGAGGTGCTTTTATAACATATTACTGAGAAGTAGTTACTTTTGGGCTTAAAATAATGTTAACAGTAATGGGTACTCATTATAAATAATGTACTTAGTAATGATTACTTTTCACAACTCATTACCATGTTTTTGCTGGGCTGTTTTTCAGTTTGAAGTTCTTTACTGCTTTCTTCTCGATAAAAAGTCGCGAAGAAATTTAGATTTAATAGTTTTTTTATATAGGCAGGCCATATAAACCAGACCCCATCAGAATTTGCTTATGATTTGGAAGCAGTAATATTATTTGAAAGCTCTTTACTGCTTCCAGCTTCATAAATACAATAAAACTAGGCAACGATGTTTTGTTGCGCTTCTGAGAAGCACTTACTAATTCCAATTCACATTGAAAGTCTACACGGATGCATCAAAGATGCTACAGGGAACAGGAAGCGGTGTCTACTGTGAGAAACTGGGAATTGAACACAGTTTAAGGATACAGGACAGCTGTAATATTTTTCAGGCGGAACAGTATGCAGTGTCAGAGGCAGACAGTCTTATTTCAATGAGGCCGATCTACTCTAGTGAGATCGTTATTAACATCGATAGTCAAGCGGCTTTAAAGGCACTATGTAATAGGAATATGCGATCAAAGGTAGTCAGAAGTTGTCGCCAAGAGCTTATGGCTCTCATCGATCAACACTCTTTAATACTGTGCTGGGTTCCAGGTCACCAAAATATAACGGCGAACGAGAAAGCTGAAGAGTTAGCTCGTATATGCGCAGTTTTGCAATTCAGTTCAATTACGATCGAAGTGCATCCGGGCCTGGATGTGATTTATTTCGAGATAAGGAGAGCATTTGAACTACAGGAAGATTTGAAATGGGAAAGCAGCCAAGACTGTATCCAGACGAAGGCCTTGTGGACTCGATGTGGGAAAAGCGGCCAAAAAAACACTTCCTTATATGGAGAAAACAGATCTCAGGAAGTATATAGGTTTAATTACAGGCCATTACACTGAAAGAATTTTGTTCATTACGGCTATGAAAACGTACATTGATTCTATGAAAAAAATCATTAGAAGTGAGCCAATGATGCCCTTCATAGAATCTATGAAACAAATTCATAGAAACCAGATACCTATGAAAAAGTTCAAAGGCTATGGAAAAAAAATTTTATTGTTCAATTCTATTTTTTTTTTTTTAATTTATTATTTAATTTTTATTTACTTTATTATTTTTATTTATTTACAATATTCTATTTTTAAAAATTTATTTATTTTTAACTGATCCCCACCGAGATTCGAACATAAACCAGTTGTTCGTGAAGCTTAGTCTCTAACCACTGAGCTAAAGTAAATAAACAAGTTATAACACTTAAAATCTATTTTGTTAAATATCCTGCTTTAAAATATTATGCTCTGCCGCAATGCTCTGCCAAAATCGGTGTGTATGTTTGTAGAAAACAAAATGTTTGTGTATTTGCAAAAAAAAAATAACGAACATTACAAAACTAAGTGTTAGTCGGCAAGGTTTTTCTCCTTTGGTGGTGCTGCTGGCTAAGGCGTCGATTATAAATTTCGCAGCCGGTAGGTCTTGGGTTCGAACCCCGCCTGGGCAGCAATATTTTTTTTTTTTTTTTACGTTTGTTATGTTTTTTCTATATTTTTTATATTTTTTTAATATATTTATTCAAATTATTTAATTATTGTAACATTATTTTAATTTTTAAAAAATTATTAATGACATTTTTTTTCTATGAATTTTTTCTATGAATCTTACAAAATCTATGAATAAAATTCTATGAAATATTTCAAAATACTAATGAATATTCATTCAGCCAATGAATTGTTTCATAGATTCTATGAATTTGGTTTTATGAAATATGTTCATAGATATTATGAACAATAATTCTTTCAGTGTATGGCTTGAAAGCTTATTTGAAAAGGTTAAAGATTGATCAGAGATGATTTGTGCAGATGGTGTGGGGACGAAGAGATAGTAGAAGATTCATTTCATTATCTTTGTCAGTGCCTTGCACTATCTTGCACTAGATTTAATTATTTTGGCTCTTACTTGTTTCAGGCACTTGAGGAACTTAGAGATATAAAACCCATGGAAGATGCTTAAATATATTAGGCTGAGTAAGCTCGATGAAACATATGTGGGAACATAAATAATCATGCTATTGGACAGGAAGTCAGAATTGAATGATATGTGAAGTATTACTTTGGATCAGGAACTGGTCTTGTGAACATTACGTCAACCTCCTAACCTAATTTTAATTTATTTAACACTTTAATTGTCGAAATGATACTGTTTTTAAGTGTGACTTCTCAAACAAAAATGATAAATTCTGTGATTGCATTATCATGTGCCTCCGAACCGTTTATAGCTTATTAGAGTGCGTCTACCTTCGAGAGCTTGGAAACGGTTTCGAATATCGAATTAAGGCAAATATTACAATTCGCGATTAGTACTAACGCGTGCTATTAACGTCGCTGAGGAATTATTGTGGTATCGCTATGGACCAACCTGTCAATGTTTGGAGTCTTTGACTATGGTACCTCTAACCTAAGCTAGACGTCTAGGAAGCACTGTTTTTTTCGGGCATAAAATAGCAAATCATCTCGATATTAAGTAACCCAAATTAAAAACCTTCGATTTGAATTCTTAATTAAGATTTCCTATTCGAGTGCATCTGAACCATAATTGCTTATACTGATATTTTCTTCGACTTGACCCAGTTAAAGAATTCCACAAATGGTACTACTAGGTTATTCAAAATATTATAATAAAAATTTTTCGGCGAAATTTGCAAATTCATGCAAAAGATTAAAAAGAAAAAATATTTCGTGGTAATTTGTTTATCTTTAATTTCCATTAAAAATATAAATAAAAATTTTATTTTGTGCAATAAACCTACTTTCCCATAAAAACAATACAATATTACCCAGAAAATCCCCCCCTCAAACAACTACAACAACATAGCACACTCACAAAAAACCCAACAACAACAAAAAGAAAATAAAAACAACAACTCTTTTAAAAATCATGAAGGTCGTTGCCATAACAGCCATTATACAAAAATACTATAAAAACAATATTGAGTTTTAAACAGAAGAAGAAACAACAACAAAAAAAAAAACATCATCATCATAAAATGTAAACTAATTGAGGACGTCTGCACTTTATATTCCATGAGACGACACATCAAGAGAGAAAGATTTCCACATACAACAGCATAAAATGTTAGAGTTGTCAAATATTCGTCAATTTCAAAAACCGATTTTCGAATACTTCGAAAAACCGCCTTTTAAAAAAATCGGTTTTTCGGTTTTGTAACTAAAAACCGGTTTCGAATAATCGGTTTTTCGGTTTTTGTTTTTTAATTATTTATTTGATAAAAAAGTAAAACATAACAATAAAAATGGAAAGCAAAACAAGCTATTTGTACATACTTCAGAATAGAGATTGGCACATGAGCAGTTTAGTGCGTGATTCACGCGTGAGTGTGACGGAAATTTAAGTAACTCACGTGATTGTAAGTGGGTGCTTTAGAGGAAAAAAATTGCGTGAGTGAGTGTGTGTAAGCAAGATTTTTGCGTGAGTGAGTATGCATGAGACGATTTTTTTTATATTTCCTTTCGTCCCAAAAAAGCAAACAAACTTAAAAATCCCGAAAAACACAAAAAAAATGTAGAATTTGGCTAAAATTTAAATTTTGCTAAAAATGTTCTTACATTTTTGAAATCTTAATTTTTAAAAGTTTTTTTTTGTATAAAAAGTTTCGTGAGTGTGGATGAACGTGAGTGTGAATGAACGTGAGTGTGAATAAACGTGAGTGTGAGTTGTCATAAATTTACTCACGTGATTGTGAGTAGAAAAAAATATGCTCGTAAGTAAGGCAAAAAAAAAGACACGTTTCAAATGATTTGGGGACATCCGATTTCTCAACTTAGAGATGTTTAATAAAAAATTTCATTGAATGCAAAATAACGAAACAAAAATAAATATATGAAAAAGTCGATTATTCGAGACCAAAAAATCGGTTTCTCGAATACTTCGAAAACCGGCCTTTTTAAATAACCGGTTTTAAAAAACCGGCAAAATAGAAAAAAAATCGATTTTTCGAATACTTCGGAAATCGGTTTTGACAACTCTAATAAAATGTACTAATAAAACTCACATCCATACGTATGCTCTCATTAAAAATTCTTCAAAAGTCATAGTTAAAGAAAGACAACAACAAATGCCGGATTTCCTCTTTGGAAATCGAAACAACAAAAACAAAAAAAATAAGACAAAACGTCATAGACACTCTCATTTTCTCAATTACTAAAAACTCAGCTGTTTTTTGTTTTATACTAAACAAACGACATTGGTGTTGTTGTTTATGTTTATTAACAAAAACAAAACAAGTTTTAATTTTTTTTCTTAACAAATCAGCTGTTTTTATAAACATTACCAATACAAAGATGCACTACATACATCTTGAAATAATTGTATACATGTATACAGGAGGTGTGTTTCTCTAGAGTTTGCTCAGTAGAAAAAAGAGAGTAAGTGATATGTTACTCTTTAACAACACTCTAGAGATTTTATTTTCTTTAAAAAAACTTAAAAATAACTCAGTTAAAAACTTTTTCTACTCATCATTTGAGTTTTATTGTTTTTATTTTGTAGTAAACTAGAGAGATAATGAGTAAGAGAAAAAGAAGTGTAGTAGTATTAGTTAGTAACTTTGTCAAATAATAAAATGAGTATTAATTTATTCCCTTCTAAAGTATTTGCAATAAATTTTGTTTTTTTATTATTTTTTTTTTGCAATAGTGATTATCATTTATCTCTGTCATCGGCAACAACAACATTTCTGCTGTTACTTTTACAAAAACAAAAAAAAAAATTAGCTACTTTTTTTTCTTAAGGATATTATAATTCTTCCAACATTAATATTGAGCAGAGAAATTACTAGTAATTTTTATTTAGCTGTAACAGAGAGGATAGATGCGATTTTTTTATTTTTGTACTAAACGGCTTTTGATGAGGGACATTATTTCTATGAAATCATGATAGTTTGCCATTGAAAGTACCCATGGTACGGTACAATGGACGCTAACGTAGCGTAGCGATCAAAATCGAATAGAAAATCACGTAACCATCTGCATAAAAGAATTATTTCTCTCATTTGTTCTCATATATACGCTAGCGTACGGTTACGGGTTCATAACCCAGCAATGAGCGCCATGAACTAGTCTAAAGAGAAAGTTCACTAACTTTTTGGGCTTGTATAACCCAGTGGGTATCAGGTTGGTTGGCTACCATTTAATTTCCTCTCTCAAAAAGTTGGTTCTCTTAGTGTTGCCTATGCCATTGCATGTAAAAACTCTCTTAAAAATTAAGAGAACCAATTTATATAAAGTGACATGATGTTTTGGGGCCTATCAAAATCTCTGATATTATTCTTTACTCTATGGTATAACCCACCCTAAACTGAACCCATATATTACCAGATTTCTGTAACTATTCGAAAAGTTTCCGCATCGAAAAATAATTAAGGACGTTATAGTAATCTTGTACTTAACAGGGTGATTTATAAAAAAAGCTTTGCATTTTTTCGGGTTCGATGTTTATAACGTAAGTATGATTTAATTGGACATATGAAGAGTCCACATTGATAATTGTAGTTTCCCTATATTATAAAGGTTACTTCTCAAACCACCTGATTCACTGAGATACTCCATAATGTTAAACAGAAATACATACATTCTTAAGACAGTTCATATAATCAAAAATCTTAATCCAGATGCTATAAGCGACCAACATGATTAACTCCCGGACATTTACATAACAGATGCTAAACTCTGTCTTCGGTTGATTATACAGTGTCCCGTCAAAACTCGCACAAGTCGACCATCCGCTTTCCATACACAAAACAGCTTTCATCATCTTCCGATTTGGCAGCAGTCATAAGGTTTACGCAGTCAGTGATGTCCACCTTTCGTTCATCTGATTACCAGTTTATTCTTTTGTAGTTACTTATCTTTGACTCGCGACTCAAATAAGCCTGACCATGAGCTCTCGAATTTGGTGTAGGAATCGCAAGTTCTTTAACAAAAAACACTTCAATTGTTCGGAATACTCCCGATTTCTTTTTTGAAATATCCGTAAAAAAGGAGATTCTCCATTATAAAAGAGTTTGTTGCCCAGTTTTCCTTAGTAGGTACTTGGATTTTTACAGACAGAACCACTCAAAATGATCATCCACACTTTTTACCGCAGATTCTTTAAGCGACGGACATCCTTCATTTCCGGACATTCACATAACAGATGCTACACTGAGTTCTTGTCTTCGGTCGATTTTGCAGAGCCACGTCAAAACTCCCAAAAGTCGACTTTCCGTCCACTTTCAATAAGCAAGGAAATTGTCCATCCTCCTTGGATTTGGTAGCAGTAATAGGGTTTACTATATCATACACGTAGTCAGCGATGTCCACTTTTCGTTCATCTCATTGCCAGCTAATTCTTTTCTACTCATATTTGACTCGGGATTTCAATAAGCCTGACCATGAGCACTCGGATTTGGTGTTGGTGTTATAATGAAAACTTAAGAAATAATAACTTTACCGTGTTAGATCCCAGGGCTTCAAGACTGTCTACGAAGATATTTATTGCGCAAGTCGTTACTCATTAGTATCTACATTGCTTAATCAATTGCAAGAAGCTTTTCCTAGAAAACACTACATTTGTTCGGAAGTCTTAAAGTACACTAGCGAACTCGTACACATATTCATCTATGAATCATCCGCAAGAACCGAGATTCCATTCTCCATTATAAAATAATTTTTTGACCCGTTTTTCTTAGTCAAAATATTTCTATGGTGAGATAAAGTCGATTTTTGCACAAGTTGTTTCCCGCTTATCGTATGATGGAGTGTGCCCAAGAGCTTTGCATGAGTATCTGAGACACCCTCCATCCCTTTTCTTACTTTGAGCCAACACTCAGGGACATTTGAAACAAAACGGTTGTGGTTTGCTGAAAAGGCGGGTACTATAGGCATGCACCTACGCGTTAGAGATGAGGTCGCCCATCTCAGCTGAACACTTGACTTGGTAATATCGATAGAACAATGACGCACAACGCTCATTCCGACGATACTCCAATGAATCAATAGATTGGGATACCTTACTGTAATTGATAAGCTTCAACGTACTCCTTTGCACTAGATCCATAAGCTTGAAGATAGACCTTGAGGCACCTGCCTAAATATGGGAGTTTTATTCCATTTTCCGTCGGATATAGGCGGCATAAATTGTGTAACTATTCCAAGTATTGTTAATGGAACCCTTACGAGAAGGGAATGACGAGCTCTGACGGGAATAATAACTGTTCACTGCATCACTACCAATACACTTGAATGCTTCTTTCGATACTTGAAAAACCTGTTGGTTCCAACAAACATCACATTGGATTTCCATGCCTAGGACATCAAAAGAGTCTGATTCCTCATTAGCTAAACTACAAATGATGGATATCTAAACGAATACAGATGACGCTTATTCCACAAACCCTCTCTGGGTCAACAACATTAAATTGGGTATTTCGAGCATTTAAATCAACCTTATTAGCAAGACCGCACTCGGAGATTGTCGTAAAGTCATGATTGCGTGAGTCATTCATGTTCTGTCTCATAGCTTCAACCTCAGTAACGCTTGGTCTATGATTGGAAAAAATTAATGGCAAATGTTGCTGTCATCTGCAGAAGAATGGATAAGATTGGAAGTTAGACCCAGAAGATCGTTAAGAAAAATAAGAAAAAGTGTAGAAGAAAGAATCGATCCTTGTGGTGCCACTGAATTCGATTGAAACTCATTCGATGAGAAACCATCTATAACAACACGTATAGAGCGGTCTCTGAGAAAGATCGATAAAAATCGAGAGAAATCACAATCGAAACGAGTACACCGTGCCACACACGATCAAATGCCTTGAAAATATCTAGAGCAACCACATTGTCTTTAACAAATTTTCGAAAGAAACGCTACCAGCATAATGTTTAGCATCACTTCCAGACTCGCTTAAGGGTATTATCTCCAAAACAGAAAGAAAATACTCTTGCTGCCTCCTTCGAAATAGACGGTGTCAAACCTGAAACACTTTTATAACAGATCAAGTTGAAAAAATGCAGAAGAAAAATTTAATTTCTTGAAATTATTAACATTTCTGGTATTCCCATACCGGTTTCAAACACTCAAGTTAGTGTTGTCATCAGTAGGATTTTAAATGTCGATTTGTTTTGTTAATGGAACCCTTACGAGAAGGGAATGACGAGCTCTGACGGGAAAAAAATTACGAGAACTTGCAGACGTTGTGTCAACACAACCAGGTTAATTTATTATGGGTACCAGGACACAACGGAATACAGGGAAATGAAAGGGCAGACGAACTCGCGAAACTTGGAGCTGATGGTCTAGGTACCACGGTGCTAGTTTTACCACCGCTCCAACACTTCAAAAAAAGACGGGATTCCATAAATGTTGCAGTAGCGAACAGGAAGTGGGGACAACTAACAACATGCAAAATCAGCAGAACTTTATGGCCAACTTATGACCAAGGGAAAACTGAATACCTTTTATCACTTACGAGAAGGGAATGTCGAGCTCTGACGGGAATAATAACTGGTCACTGTCTCATCGGCATTCATGCTAAGAATATTAGACTCATCCCGGACGCTAGTTGTAAAAGATGCGGCTCACCAGGAGTGGATGAAACGATAGAACACATACTTTGTCACTGTCCAGCGGTGGCAAGAAGTCGCCGATCGATTACTGGTCAGATAAGCTTTAATACTTTGGAGGATATAACGCGAAAGGATCTTAGAATATTAAAGAGATTCGCAATGACTTTGAACGTGTTTAACCCTAACCTAACCTGACGGGAATAATAACTGTCTCATCGGCATTCATGCTAAGAATATTAGACTCATCCCAGACGCCAGTTGTAAAAGATGCGCCTCACCAGTAGAGCTGCAAAACTATCGATAGTCGTCCCATTCGATATTTTCGATAGTTTGTTTTTAAACTATCGATACTATCGATAGTATCGGATATTGTAAGGAATTGTAAGATTTTGCGTAAAATTACATTTTTTTTTCATTACAACTTGGTACTTCTGAACACACAAATGACAGTTTTTGGCGTTCACTGCAATTTCAGCGATCTTCCACCATGCCCTGCTTGTTCTGTTCGGACCTTAAATTTCGCAATAACAATAACACGAGATTACTATCATTGCATTAATACTTCAAAAAGTAGAATTATTCCAAAATGATATAAAGACTTTTAAAACGGTTCACGTTTTGATTAAGTTTTCAGCAAGTGACAATCTTTTTGAAGCTAATATTTTTTCGGCGATAGTATCGCTATCGGGTAAAAACTATCGATAGTCCTTTTAAAATAAAACTATCGATACTATCGATAGTACCATCGATAGTTTTGCAGCTCTACTCACCAGGAGTGGATGAAACGATAGAACACATACTTTGTCACTGGCCAGCGGTGGCAAGGAGTCCCTATATATGTAAATATTTATAGTTTCTACAGAACAAATTTTAACAGTTTCCAACACTACAATTCTATTTCTAGCAATCTGATAAACATCGAAGATATTGTCGGAACGTCTGAAATTGTGTTTAAGAGACCTTTATTTGAATTGAGTGTAGAGAAATTCTAGGAATGAATGGTCTAATTTGCTTCGAAAATGGAACAAGTTAGAATAATTTGAATTAAAGATGTGGAATCAGCTGGCATTAGTCTATGCCTATAATGATCTGTTTTACGGGGAATATTTTGGTGTTGGGACTGTGAGGTTTAAAAAAGTCCTAAATTAGTAGTTTTTTACTATTTAGTCTTGCAAGTTCATCGGTCTCAAAGTTTTCTAGATTGTTTCTGTGCCTTAAGACCCATATTAGTCAAATTCTTGTTTGCTTGACCATCTTCTCTATATACGCGCGGCTGTTAAGAACTGTTGAAGTTTTCAAAAGGATTGATTTCTTGATAACTGTGGAAGGCGGTAGCTTCCTTTGTTTTCAGGCAATTAAACATTGAAGTGGTATGGTGATCTTGGAGTTAGATACACTCATAATAACTTAGTAAATATTACTAGGCCCTCTGGCAACCAGTTTCTTAGTCGCATAGAGTTTCTTAGTCCAATTCCCGATTTTTGTACGTGTAAGAGTTTGTCGTAAAACTCTTTTACAAAGGATGTTAAAGTCAGTAACCTTCTTTACAGCCGCCCATCATGAGTTCAAACAAAAATTCTTAAAAAACGTTTCGTAAAAAAGTACTTTTGTCCCAATTAAATCATATCTGTGTTAAAAAAAATAACTTTGTAGAGGGAGATGAAAAATGTTAGTTTGAAATATTTTTTTTAAGTTGCTTAATTTTTTTTTGCTGTTTTTTTTTTCTTGTTCAATTTCTTTATATAAACTTAACTTGTCTACTCCCTCCATCTGTAAGATGTGTTATAAAGTGATATTTTATATTTTTTTGTAATGTGATTATTGCCACCTTGTGTCCGTAGTAATTTACGATGGCAAAGTTGTGTTTTTTTGTCGTATTACATTTTCTAAGAATTTTCTTAGTTATATAAAGATTTTTTTTCTGAACAAAAAAAAGTTGTTTTCATAAAAGTTTTATGAAACAGAGATCTTTGATTACAGGATTAGAAGTTTTCTTTTTGTTTTAATTCTGTTTTATATATTGTTGGACTTTATATTTTATAACTGAAGTTTTTTATTTATTTCGGTTTGAGTCCATATTAATTATTTCTGAGAAATAATTATTTTTGTTGTACAATGAGAAAATCTGAAAAAAATTAATTGACAACACAGGCTAAGTGGAGATGTCGACAGCTTTCGGAAGAAGCCACCCTTCCTTCGTCAGCACTCTTCGATTGTCACTGTAGGTGTGTAAGATTAAGATCAGCTATTTAAACGTACATTATGGTGAAAAAGCGAACGGGAATTATATCACATTGCATTACCCATATGTTACGTTTAGCACGAACTTAATGAATCTATTTTTTTTTTTTTTTTTTTTTTTTTTTTTTTTTTTTTTTTTTTTTTTTTTTTTTTTTTTTAACTTTTTCCAACACAGTTGTAATTTCTTACACTGTAGTAGATTTTCTCAGAGTTGCAACCCTTAGTAGGACTTTTCAAGTCTTGAAAAATGTCCGTTAGGTTTGAATTTATATTTCGTATTTCTAATTCTTAGAAATATTACTAAATTGCATTGTACCTTATGAGTTGAGTTTTAATTCTGTTTTATATATTGTTGGACTTTATATTTTATAACTGAAGTTTTTTATTTATTTCGGTTTGAGTCCATATTAATTATTTCTGAGAAATAATTATTTTTGTTGTACAATGAGAAAATCTGAAAAAAATTAATTGACAACACAGGCTAAGTGGAGATGTCGACAGCTTTCGGAAGAAGCCACCCTTCCTTCGTCAGCACTCTTCGATTGTCACTGTAGGTGTGTAAGATTAAGATCAGCTATTTAAACGTACATTATGGTGAAAAAGCGAACGGGAATTATATCACATTGCATTACCCATATGTTACGTTTAGCACGAACTTAATGAATCTATTTTTTTTTTTTTTTTTTTTTTTTTTTTTTTTTTTTTTTTAACTTTTTCCAACACAGTTGTAATTTCTTACACTGTAGTAGATTTTCTCAGAGTTGCAACCCTTAGTAGGACTTTTCAAGTCTTGAAAAATGTCCGTTAGGTTTGAATTTATATTTCGTATTTCTAATTCTTAGAAATATTACTAAATTGCATTGTACCTTATGAGTTGAGTTTTAATTCTGTTTTATATATTGTTGGACTTTATATTTTATAACTGAAGTTTTTTATTTATTTCGGTTTGAGTCCATATTAATTATTTCTGAGAAATAATTATTTTTGTTGTACAATGAGAAAATCTGAAAAAAATTAATTGACAACACAGGCTAAGTGGAGATGTCGACAGCTTTCGGAAGAAGCCACCCTTCCTTCGTCAGCACTCTTCGATTGTCACTGTAGGTGTGTAAGATTAAGATCAGCTATTTAAACGTACATTATGGTGAAAAAGCGAACGGGAATTATATCACATTGCATTACCCATATGTTACGTTTAGCACGAACTTAATGAATCTATTTTTTTTTTTTTTTTTTTTTTTTTTTTTTTTTTTTAACTTTTTCCAACACAGTTGTAATTTCTTACACTGTAGTAGATTTTCTCAGAGTTGCAACCCTTAGTAGGACTTTTCAAGTCTTGAAAAATGTCCGTTAGGTTTGAATTTATATTTCGTATTTCGTATTTCTAATTCTTAGAAATATTACTAAATTGCATTGTACCTTATGAGTTGAGTTTTAATTCTGTTTTATATATTGTTGGACTTTATATTTTATAACTGAAGTTTTTTATTTATTTCGGTTTGAGTCCATATTAATTATTTCTGAGAAATAATTATTTTTGTTGTACAATGAGAAAATCTGAAAAAAATTAATTGACAACACAGGCTAAGTGGAGATGTCGACAGCTTTCGGAAGAAGCCACCCTTCCTTCGTCAGCACTCTTCGATTGTCACTGTAGGTGTGTAAGATTAAGATCAGCTATTTAAACGTACATTATGGTGAAAAAGCGAACGGGAATTATATCACATTGCATTACCCATATGTTACGTTTAGCACGAACTTAATGAATCTATTTTTTTTTTTTTTTTTTTTTTTTTTTTTTTTTTTTTTTTTTTTTTTTTTTTTTTTTTTTAACTTTTTCCAACACAGTTGTAATTTCTTACACTGTAGTAGATTTTCTCAGAGTTGCAACCCTTAGTAGGACTTTTCAAGTCTTGAAAAATGTCCGTTAGGTTTGAATTTATATTTCGTATTTCTAATTCTTAGAAATATTACTAAATTGCATTGTACCTTATGAGTTGAGTTTTAATTCTGTTTTATATATTGTTGGACTTTATATTTTATAACTGAAGTTTTTTATTTATTTCGGTTTGAGTCCATATTAATTATTTCTGAGAAATAATTATTTTTGTTGTACAATGAGAAAATCTGAAAAAAATTAATTGACAACACAGGCTAAGTGGAGATGTCGACAGCTTTCGGAAGAAGCCACCCTTCCTTCGTCAGCACTCTTCGATTGTCACTGTAGGTGTGTAAGATTAAGATCAGCTATTTAAACGTACATTATGGTGAAAAAGCGAACGGGAATTATATCACATTGCATTACCCATATGTTACGTTTAGCACGAACTTAATGAATCTATTTTTTTTTTTTTTTTTTTTTTTTTTTTTTTTTTTTTTTTTTTTTTTTTTTTTTTTTAACTTTTTCCAACACAGTTGTAATTTCTTACACTGTAGTAGATTTTCTCAGAGTTGCAACCCTTAGTAGGACTTTTCAAGTCTTGAAAAATGTCCGTTAGGTTTGAATTTATATTTCGTATTTCTAATTCTTAGAAATATTACTAAATTGCATTGTACCTTATGAGTTGAGTTTTAATTCTGTTTTATATATTGTTGGACTTTATATTTTATAACTGAAGTTTTTTATTTATTTCGGTTTGAGTCCATATTAATTATTTCTGAGAAATAATTATTTTTGTTGTACAATGAGAAAATCTGAAAAAAATTAATTGACAACACAGGCTAAGTGGAGATGTCGACAGCTTTCGGAAGAAGCCACCCTTCCTTCGTCAGCACTCTTCGATTGTCACTGTAGGTGTGTAAGATTAAGATCAGCTATTTAAACGTACATTATGGTGAAAAAGCGAACGGGAATTATATCACATTGCATTACCCATATGTTACGTTTAGCACGAACTTAATGAATCTATTTTTTTTTTTTTTTTTTTTTTTTTTTTTTTTTTTTTTTTTTTTTTTTTTTTTTTAACTTTTTCCAACACAGTGTAAGAAATTACAACTGTGTTGGAAAAAGTTAAAAAAAAAAAAAAAAAAAAAAAAAAAAAAAAAAAAAAAAAAAAAATAGATTCATTAAGTTCGTGCTAAACGTAACATATGGGTAATGCAATGTGATATAATTCCCGTTCGCTTTTTCACCATAATGTACGTTTAAATAGCTGATCTTAATCTTACACACCTACAGTGACAATCGAAGAGTGCTGACGAAGGAAGGGTGGCTTCTTCCGAAAGCTGTCGACATCTCCACTTAGCCTGTGTTGTCAATTAATTTTTTTCAGATTTTCTCATTGTACAACAAAAATAATTATTTCTCAGAAATAATTAATATGGACTCAAACCGAAATAAATAAAAAACTTCAGTTATAAAATATAAAGTCCAACAATATATAAAACAGAATTAAAACTCAACTCATAAGGTACAATGCAATTTAGTAATATTTCTAAGAATTAGAAATACGAAATATAAATTCAAACCTAACGGACATTTTTCAAGACTTGAAAAGTCCTACTAAGGGTTGCAACTCTGAGAAAATCTACTACAGTGTAAGAAATTACAACTGTGTTGGAAAAAGTTAAAAAAAAAAAAAAAAAAAAAAAAAAAAAAAAAAAAAAAAAAAAAAAAATAGATTCATTAAGTTCGTGCTAAACGTAACATATGGGTAATGCAATGTGATATAATTCCCGTTCGCTTTTTCACCATAATGTACGTTTAAATAGCTGATCTTAATCTTACACACCTACAGTGACAATCGAAGAGTGCTGACGAAGGAAGGGTGGCTTCTTCCGAAAGCTGTCGACATCTCCACTTAGCCTGTGTTGTCAATTAATTTTTTTCAGATTTTCTCATTGTACAACAAAAATAATTATTTCTCAGAAATAATTAATATGGACTCAAACCGAAATAAATAAAAAACTTCAGTTATAAAATATAAAGTCCAACAATATATAAAACAGAATTAAAACTCAACTCATAAGGTACAATGCAATTTAGTAATATTTCTAAGAATTAGAAATACGAAATATAAATTCAAACCTAACGGACATTTTTCAAGACTTGAAAAGTCCTACTAAGGGTTGCAACTCTGAGAAAATCTACTACAGTGTAAGAAATTACAACTGTGTTGGAAAAAGTTAAAAAAAAAAAAAAAAAAATAGATTCATTAAGTTCGTGCTAAACGTAACATATGGGTAATGCAATGTGATATAATTCCCGTTCGCTTTTTCACCATAATGTACGTTTAAATAGCTGATCTTAATCTTACACACCTACAGTGACAATCGAAGAGTGCTGACGAAGGAAGGGTGGCTTCTTCCGAAAGCTGTCGACATCTCCACTTAGCCTGTGTTGTCAATTAATTTTTTTCAGATTTTCTCATTGTACAACAAAAATAATTATTTCTCAGAAATAATTAATATGGACTCAAACCGAAATAAATAAAAAACTTCAGTTATAAAATATAAAGTCCAACAATATATAAAACAGAATTAAAACTCAACTCATAAGGTACAATGCAATTTAGTAATATTTCTAAGAATTAGAAATACGAAATATAAATTCAAACCTAACGGACATTTTTCAAGACTTGAAAAGTCCTACTAAGGGTTGCAACTCTGAGAAAATCTACTACAGTGTAAGAAATTACAACTGTGTTGGAAAAAGTTAAAAAAAAAAAAAAAAAAAAAAAAAAAAAAAAAAAAAAAAATAGATTCATTAAGTTCGTGCTAAACGTAACATATGGGTAATGCAATGTGATATAATTCCCGTTCGCTTTTTCACCATAATGTACGTTTAAATAGCTGATCTTAATCTTACACACCTACAGTGACAATCGAAGAGTGCTGACGAAGGAAGGGTGGCTTCTTCCGAAAGCTGTCGACATCTCCACTTAGCCTGTGTTGTCAATTAATTTTTTTTTCAGATTTTCTCATTGTACAACAAAAATAATTATTTCTCAGAAATAATTAATATGGACTCAAACCGAAATAAATAAAAAACTTCAGTTATAAAATATAAAGTCCAACAATATATAAAACAGAATTAAAACTCAACTCATAAGGTACAATGCAATTTAGTAATATTTCTAAGAATTAGAAATACGAAATATAAATTCAAACCTAACGGACATTTTTCAAGACTTGAAAAGTCCTACTAAGGGTTGCAACTCTGAGAAAATCTACTACAGTGTAAGAAATTACAACTGTGTTGGAAAAAGTTAAAAAAAAAAAAAAAAAAAAAAAAAAAAAAAAAAAAAAAAAAAAAAAAAAAAAAAAAAAAAAAATAGATTCATTAAGTTCGTGCTAAACGTAACATATGGGTAATGCAATGTGATATAATTCCCGTTCGCTTTTTCACCATAATGTACGTTTAAATAGCTGATCTTAATCTTACACACCTACAGTGACAATCGAAGAGTGCTGACGAAGGAAGGGTGGCTTCTTCCGAAAGCTGTCGACATCTCCACTTAGCCTGTGTTGTCAATTAATTTTTTTCAGATTTTCTCATTGTACAACAAAAATAATTATTTCTCAGAAATAATTAATATGGACTCAAACCGAAATAAATAAAAAACTTCAGTTTTCTTTTTGTTTTTTTTGTTGCTGTGTCATAAGCACCGTGTTTGTGATATGAAAACTTTTGTGAAATTTGAATCTTTGCATAAGTTTAAAGAATTTTCTTGTTTTTAATGCAAGGTAAGTTTATTTTTTTGGGTTAGAACTTTTTAATTTAAATAACTACTGGAAACTAAAAATGGAAAAAAGAGTTGATTGTAAAAAACAAGAAATTCAGAAAGACCCAAGTCGTAAAATGGACTCGACATATCTTATAGAAAGGACTTGAGGCTTACACGAATGGATACGTTGATGTAGCATTTTTGTAAGTTATGTGGCATTTTTGTAAGTTAACATGACTTTAGTCTCTCCTTTTGACAACCACATCTCCTACAAGAGTTCCTGTCAGAAATTACCAAGAAGGACTCGACATCTTTTAGAAGGGACTTGAGGTTTATACGGATGGATAAGTTGATGTAGCATTTTTGTAAGTTAACATGAATTTAGTCTCTCCTTTTGACAATCACATCTCCTACAAGAGTTTCAATCAGAGAGTACCACACGGACGGCCATTTGGTCGATTATACAATGTCTTGTCAATACTTCCACTAATAAGCTAACCGTCCGTTTCCCAAAAGTTAGAAAACTTTCTGTTCTCTTAGGATTTGGCAGTGGCTACAGGGTTCGCGATATCTTAAATGTTGTCACTGATATCCTCCTATCATTCATCCTATTTTTTGATATACTATCAATTTCGTAAATCAATTCTACTAAAGGAACCGAGAAGTCAGGTTTAACCCATCTTTGCTAATTCACCAGCCAATGCGTTAACGGCGACCCCACTGTGTATAGAGACCCAGATTAGTTTGACTGTTTGCTAACGTATTTGACGAAAGGATTGTATAAAGTTCTTAAGGATTCCCGATTTCACAGTGATTGGTGCCAAGGTCTTCAGAGCTGCAAGACTGTCTACGAAAATTTTTAAGTCGCAAGGATGTAAGTCCCTTATCATAATCATCTGCGCGGGTTTTTAAATAGGAATAACCTGGAAAACACTAAAACGGAAATCTCAATTAAGCCCTGATTTCAAGGAATTTAGAATATACTCTCCAACCCATCTTCGATCCGCCGTTAAGTATTGAGATTGCGGCGTTCTCTGTTATAAAAAAGTTTTCTGCCCAATCTTCCATAGTTGGTACTTGGACTTCGAAGTTTCTGTAAAAGTTTATCTGCGGTGAGATACAGTCGGTTTTCTCTTCCATTTCCCTCCAACACTGTACTTAATATGACCGAGCGTCCTTAAGAGCTGAATGTTGAGT
The DNA here is from genome assembly GCA_963921195.1 of Pegoplata infirma. Classification (NCBI taxonomy): domain Eukaryota; kingdom Metazoa; phylum Arthropoda; class Insecta; order Diptera; family Anthomyiidae; genus Pegoplata; species Pegoplata infirma. The sequence goes on from OY992536.1 coordinate 63,436,119, forward strand.
ATCACTTTGCGATATCTCTAAATCTGTGACTCCCTTAACCTCAGAGCCGATTTTGCTGTAGATATCCACGGGTTGAATGTTGCATACTACTTCTAGGTCGGCCTGTGGTGTCAATCTAATAGCACTAGTGACAGCCACACACACCAGTCGTTGTACAGAGTTATAATTTATTATCTACCGCTCTCCACCGCACTATCGCAACATAGTTCAGTATTGCTCTAATTATCGCACCATTCATCCAGTGAATTGTATACGCTTTTAAACCCCACCTTCTTCCGAAAGTTTGCCTGCGCGTGTACAAAGTACATAACGAGTTTTTCGTCCTTTCCTTTCTATTCCTTTTCAATAATAGTTATGAGTACAGGAAGACACTTAGGTATTTCTCCTCCTTCCACTGTGGTTCCATCTTATTTGGTAATTTCAAACCTGTCTGTCTTTGTCCTATTTATAAACAAAACGTGTTCGGCTTTTGCGGGATTAGCTCCCAGACCGTTCAGTGTTGCCTACGTCGAGAGTATCTTTTGTGCTGACTCCAAGAGGTCGCTAATCGTTGGTTAAATCTTACCTATGATTTGGATCACAACCCATTGGATGATACCCATTTCGTTGAGTGAATCGTAGGTCAAATGCATAACAAGATTCCACAGAAGGGAAAATGTAACTCACCCTTCATCACGAAAGTCCAGAGAATGGCGTCGATGTAAATCACTGGTGCTCTTCGTACTACACACACGTTTGCATTAAAAATCCTCCTTCACCTGATATCATTCCACATATTGGGTAGGAAGTATGCGGCTACGTCGGCAATTCGACTTACACAATAGCACATTGCAATGGAGACGAAGCAAATGTGGCCATAGCGCGATCATGAAGAAGACAACAATACCACAAAATGTGGACTGTGCACCTTCTATGAGCCTTTTTGAGCGCCACTATGATACCATCCAAGTAGTCTTGGGCGAGGGCAATTCCAGGTTGTTGAGCCTCCATAAATTTATGGATGAATCGAGGCTGCACGAACAATTGAGCTTTGGAGTCTATTCGGAGGAGCTTAGTTGAACCTGGCTCAAAGATTGCCGGATCATTGCAGTGTTTACCAGGCAGAGATGCTGATAATAAAGGAAGTCGCGGACTTGTTGAACTGCAATGTATTGGCTACAACTGGGTCCTATGGTACAGAGAAATTCCAGGGAATTGTATACTCGATGAGCTTGCAAGACTACCTTACAGATTTTAACAGAATTGGAATGTGATGGTATTCCTCTAGAAACTTTCAAGCAAAATCTATGGCTTTGTTCCGCGACTAATCCGGCTAATACACGATGGGAAAATGAATGGACGTGTGAGACAACACGACAGATTTGGCCTTCTGTTAATCAGAAGCGTACATGTGAGCTGATATCGCTTCCAAGAGGAGATATTTCGACTTTAGTTGCTATAATAACCGGACACTGTCTTTAGGAAAGCACGCAGAGCGGTTAAATGTGCTGTCGAATGACTTTTGCCGGAGTTGCATGGATGAAGAAGAGTTGGTCATTCGTAAAAAAAGTAAGGAACAATGCTAGTTCTTTTATTCTGACTCTCATAAGTGTTCACTGACCCGGTTGATGAGGCTAATCTTTTCGCAGGATTATTTGCAAGAAATTCGTTCTGCCCGATGGCATACCAGGACTGGTGCTAAAGCAGTGCTCCTCGGGCATAGCCCATTCGTTGGCAAACCTTTTCAGCTTTTCGTTGCATAGGGATATCTACCCTTATTGCTGGAAGGTGGCCAACGTTCAACCAATCCCTAAAAAGGGCGCGTCTTCAAATCCTGAGAACTATCGCCCGATATAAATTTTTTCTACGCTCTCGAAGGTGATGGAGAGCATGGTGAATCATCAGCTTGTATATTATCTGGAGTCAAAATCACTTTTTAGTGACCGATAGTATGGCTTCCGCAAACGTCGTTCTACGGGAGACCTGATGACGTTCCTTACGGAACGTTGGAGTCGTTCCATTACCCAATTAGGTGAAAGTAAGGTGGTTGCTTTGGATACCTACAAGTCGTTCGATCGAGTGTGGCACAAAGCACTTGTATCTAAACTTATTGTTTTTGTTGTAGGCAATGATTTCTCTCGATTTATATCGAGTTTCTCAGAGACGCGTTATTATTGATGGGGTCTCATCGGATATGTTTCAAATCAACTCAGGGGTACCGCAAGGTTCTCTTTATTCTCCTACTCGTTTTCTTATCTTTATTAATGACCTCCTTAGTCAAACTTACAACCATATCTACTCATTTGCAGACGACAGCAACATTTGTCATTCATTTTCCTTTGAGCATAGGCCAAGCCTTGTAGAGGTTGGGCTCGTGCGACAGAATATGAATGACTTTCTAAAACAGAACCTTCTGACAATCTCTGAGTGGGGTAGGGCAAACAAGGTCAATTTTAATGCACGCAAGACCCAATGTTGTATGTTGACCCCACAGACGAGTTGTGGAACCAACATTGTCGTCTGTAAATATGGATGGTATTGGTATTGAGGAATCGGATACTCTTGATGTTCTGGGCATGAAAATTCAGTGTGATGTCCGCTGGAATAACCATGTTTTTCAAATGTTGAAAGAAGCATTCTTTATGTCCGCTGGAATAACCATGTTTTTCAAATGTTGAAAGAAGCATTCTTTCTTGGTTTCTTAAAACGGTACAAGAATTACTTCACTCCGCCCGATCTCCTTAATATTTATACCAGCTATATCTGGCCGAAGATGGAATACAACTCCCATATATGGGCAGAGGATTCAGAATCAATTTTGAAGTTTCTGGACCGTGTTTAAAGGAGGGCGTCGAAGTTAATCAACTCTATTGACTGTTTGGAACATAGTCGGATTGTGGGTTGTGTAACACTGTTCTATCGATATTACCATGGTAAGTGTTCTGCTGATATAAGCGAACTATTTCCGCGGGGACGCGGTTTTGTTCGGAGCACTCGCTTGTCTAGGAGAGCTCATCCATTTGTTGTCGAGTGTACCGCACATCGTATTACAGAGAAAATTCATTTATAAGTCGAACAATCCATATGTGGAATATACTTCCTGCAGAGGTCTTCCCTGTTAACTACAATTTAGAAAAATTCAAATCAAATATCCACAAACACTACTCCCGCTTTCCTCCTTCCCATAGCCTATTTTCCTAATTACCAACACAATGCACTGCATTTATAGGGGACATCCCCTGAGTGTTGGGTTAAGTCAAAAAAAAAAGAGACTTACTTCACTGGGATCTAGGAAGCTCCACGATCTATCTGATTTGTCGGATGTCAAAATTCAATATCTAAGGAGTTTCAATAGAAGCTCAAATTGGTTTAACGGCAGGGGCTAGTAGGGAAACCTATTACAGTACCGTCCCAGTCGGCAAAAAAATCACACCTGACATACTGCTGACTCTCCCTTTATAAAATTGCTGACATCTTCATACAATTTTTCAAAATGTCATCAATGACATGTCAGCAGTTGGTCAGCTGTTGTTTAAACGAATGGTTAGTGGCCACCGATACTGGTGAATACTGCTGACCAACTGCTGACATGTCATTGATGACATTTTGAAAAATTGTATGAAGATGTCAGCAATTTTATAAAGGGAGAGCAGTATGTCAGGTGTGATTTTATTTTGCCAACTGGGGTAGTATCACAACGGACCCCAGAGTCAACGTGTCTTGAAGTAGAATGGATTACAGTAATCTAAAAACGGTTCTACTTTCTGTTCTACAACATTTACACATTTAATTCGTAAAATTACGCAAACCGGTGTTACTTACTTTTTACCTAACCAATGTCCGTTATGATCTTTTAAGAAAATGTGTAAGTTAATGAGTTTTCGAACCTCTTGTAAGGATCACAACAAACAAGGATTACAAAACACATATTTTGGGTCCAGTACCAATTTTGTCTTAACCCTTTGGTCTCTTTGAAAAACACAAAAGGTCAATGTAACTAAAAAACCGAAAGTAGCAACCTTAGAGTATATATATTGGGGTGGTTAAAAGCCAAATATAACGTATTTTTCATTATCAATGTTGCCATAAGGGGATTCCTTTGTTTTCGAAAACGTGATTTTAGTTCGATTTACTTTAAGTTTGTCTCGTTTTTGTGACAAAAATCCTGTTTGTTTTTTTATTTAACAAAATTTCTATTTAATCTTTAAAAAAGCCAGGAACCCCATAAAAAACAGTTGAAAGTTAAGTATTATTTGCTTGAACAAAAAAAAAAAAAACATGTTACTTTGTTAAATAAATAGTCGTTGTAAAAAAAAAGAACATAAAATTGTTTAAATTCTTTTTTAGTGAAAATGTTTTTTTTTTAAAGGGACCTTTGTTAATGTTATCTCTACACTGTCTGTGTTGATAGATTATTCTATGGAAAATCATGTTTCGAATTAAAACAACAGAAAAAAACTGGTATTAATAATGCCCATAAGGTTGTGTTTTTTTTTTCATACGAGTGAAGAATGCCTGTGCCCAAAAAAAAAATACAACATTGTCTATAATAAAAATCTTTTGTTTTAAAGGTTTTTAAGCAATTTTCTTAAATTCTTAACGGACAGACGGACAAACAAATGGACACACAAGGATGTTTAACTAAAATAATTTAAAGATTTTGTTTGATGATTCCTATAAAAACAGGCAGGCTGGCTAAAATTGCTGGCTGACTGGCTGGCTGTCTGACTGACTGGCAGTTTAGTAGTCAGCCTTTAAAAAGTGATTGCCTGACTGACTATTTTAAGTTCCAATGTTTCTTTGTTAGTTTGCTTGCTTGCTGTATTAGTTGCCTGAGTCTGTTCATTTTTGGATGATTTTATGTTTCAACCACAACGACTTTTTTTTTGGTTTTAAATTTTCCTCGTAGTTCATGATGTTGATGATGACGACAACGTTGTTGTATGTTGTCTAATCTTTCCAATAATATCTTCGTTTCTTTAAATTTTTATTTTTTTTTTTGAAAACTTCACTTTAATTGTATGTGTACTTTTTTTATGGTTGTTACTAAAGAAACATCAACACTGGCTGCCGCTGTCAGTTCGTAAAATGTTAAGAATGGTCTATAAAATACTACAATAACAACTGCCGTAAAACGAACAAAAATAAAGATCATAAAACCCGGCATTATTTATAAATTTAAACGTAAAATATTCTTCTTCTATTAACTTGAAAACTTCTACTTTCGTATTTAGTTGGTACACTTTGCTTAGAAAGTATCGAGAATTTCGCATCCTGATTGAAAATATCGAGGCCTGAAATGTGTCATACGAATTACATAAATTAGTAACTGCATTTGTCAACGTTGAAGTCAGAATTTGGCGTAGCGACAAAAACATACTGATCTGATACGCAAAAGGCTGAGGTCCGAGTGTGCAAGAGTAATCAACCGCGAAAAGCTTCTCAACGAACAGCGACTTCGTGCTAAAGTTCTTTCGGCTCCTCGGTGCAGTAAGAGGTTTTGGTCGTTCGTTAGAAGAGTCCAGAAAATGTGTTCACAGAACCGGATAATAAAGCTAACCTGTTGGCTGATATCTTCGCAAGTTATTCTGCCTAGTCGGAAAGCAATCAACCAACTGCCCGAAATCGAAAGGGTATTCTTTATATACTATGCCCAACACAGTTTTTCGATCTTAAGAACTTGCGGTTCTTAACGTTAAAGGTCACATGGCCCCCACTAGTAATGAAACAGTGCTCTTCGACGTATGCTCGTCGAGAGTCTTTCCCTCATAATGGAAGGTTGCCAGTGCGCAGCGAATCCCTAAAAAGGATGAGGCTAATAACCCTGATAATTGCCACACAATCGCAATATGCTCACTGCTCTTGAAAGTGATGGAGAGCATGGTAAATTGCCATATTGTAAGGTATCTGGAGGGTAACTTACTTTTAAACGATCGAGAGTATGGTTTTTGGGGAACTCATTCTACTGGATATCTGTTGGCATTCCTTTCGGAACGTTCGAGTCGATCGATCCACCATTTTGGTTAGAGTAATATGGTTGATATTTCCTAGGCATTTGATTGCGTGTGGCTCGATGAGCTCCTATCTTAGCTTAAAGCCTTTGGTGTCGGTAATATGAATTCTCTCTATTTATTTCGAGTTTCCTCAGAGATCAGGACTGTGATCACATAAAATGATAGTTGACTATCGTCGATTTTTGAAGCCAAATGTTTCCAAATTTGTTAATGGTTGTGGATTATACAACACTCTATAATAATTTAATAAAAAAAAACTTTCAAATTTCCCTTCAAAACGATATCGTTTTCGTTTTACGTATTAAGCCCCCACACAGTGGGGAAAAATTGACTTTTTTTGTCCAATTTTGCCTACAGGTCGCAATACTTAACCAATTTTGATTTTTCTTTTTTTGTATTTTAGCTAATAAAATTCCGCATCGATCTGTCATGGTGGATTTTTGAAAAAAGATTCGGATTACTTTTTATATTTTCCTAAATTTCAGAAAATTTTAATTTTTTCAGTTTTTTTGCAATAAAAAATGTATTAGGCATGGGACGAATATGCTTTATGGACTTAATTAAAGGTATTGGAACTAGAGATGCGCGCGTGACACGAATTTTTCGTGATTCACGTGATTCACGCGTGAATCACGCGTGATCGTGAGTGAAATTTATTTTTACTCACGTGATCGTGGGTGCGCGTGATTAGGAACAATATTTTCGTGCGTGAGCGTGCGTGAGTAATTTTTGTTTCGTGAGTCTGCGTGATTGTTTTGTACTGTTTGAAACAGAAAGCAAATTAAAAAAATTGTCATTATATTGAATTTAGAGGGTAATTAACACAAAATTGTGATTTAAATATATTTTTATTATTGTTTTAAGGAAATTAATTACTTTTTGTGCAAGAAATCGAAAAAAGTAAAAAAAAAATTTTAATTTTAATTTCGTGAGTCTTCGTGAGCGTAATTATTTCGTGAGCGTGAGAAAACTTTTAGTTACTCACGTGAGCGTGCGTGAACGTGAGCAGAAAAAATAATTTCGTGCGTGAGCAATATTTTTATTTCGTGAGCGTGAGCGTGCGTGAGTCAAAATTCACTCACGCGCCCATCTCAAATTGGAACCCCTTATCAACGACATGATTAGTATTTAAAAATATATTATTATTTTGGTTTTTATAACCAGACAAAAATTCAAGAATTTTCACATTTAAAAGCATATATCTTCAAAAATAATGTACCAATTTCAATGAAATCTTTTTTAGATTAAAGCTTATGTTTTGCTCAGTCATAATTGGTACACAAAATTTTTTGAAACAAATATTTTATTTTTTTGCTTAAATTTTACCTTATGATTTTTGGAATTTCAAAATTATTTTTTAGTCTGTTTAAAAAAAAAAAATGTTGTTACTTTGTAAATTCGAAAAAAAGAGTTAAACAATTTTGCAAAAATTCTTTATGTACCAATAATGGTTAAGAAAATGATAAGCTTTAATTTAAAAAAAAATCATTGAAATTGGTATATTATTTAAAATTATATAGGTACTTAAAAGTGAACAGGGGGGCCCCTGTAGGTTAGTTGGTAGCGTGCTAGCCTATGAAGCAGGAGGTCGTGGGTTCGATTCCCACAAAAACCCTTGGTCGATTTCGCTACAACGAGACGACGGTCATTGTTACCAGTTCTCGTTTAGGTTTAAATTATTAAAAATGATGTGTAATTAAATTGGAAAAATAAATAAAAACTGATCATTGGATCAAATTATTATTATTATTATTAAGTGAACATTTTTAAGTTTTCAGATGTTTATAAAAACCAAAATAATAATAAATTAACAAATGCTATTAATGTCATTTATAAGGGGTTCAAATACCTTTAATTTTGTCCATACTGCTTATTTGTCCCCTGTCTATTACATTTTTTAGAGCAAAAATTATAAAAAAACGAATATTTTCTGAACTTTAAAAAAATATTCAAATAAAACAAAAACGATTTTTTGAAATCCACCATGACAGACCGATGAGGAATTTTATTAGCTAAATTTCAAAAAAAGAAAAACTAAAATCGGTTAAGAATTGCGACCTGTAGGCAAAATCGGACAAAAAAAAGTAAATTTTTCCCCACTGTGCCCCAGTCTACACGTGTCGTTATAGATGGGTTCTTATCAAATGAGTTTCAGCTTCAATCAGGGGTACCGCAAGGTTGTGTTCTTTTTCCAACCCTTTTTATAATTTATCTTAACCCTGCTGTTAGGTTAGAAAAAACTTACGGATGTTAGGTTAGTGGACCATTTGGTCCATACTTAATATTCAAACAAAATAACAATTTAATATTATATTTGTATATATTTTGGATCATTTCTACCTAAATACGATTATTTTAAGCTTAACTTAACGTTAGAGATGGGTGAGTGAGTGAATTTTGGGTCACGCTCACGCAAGAAATGTTATAATCGCTCATGAATCACTCACTCGATTTTTTTCTTTACTCACGCTCACGCTCACGCTCACATCAGTAAAACTAAAATAAGTTACGATCATGCGTGACTCACGTGACTCATAATTACGCTCACCCCAATTCACGCAATATTCACTTACAAATTCACAATTTTAAGGAAATTAAAAAAAAAAAATCATACATTAGCAGACCGTTAATTTGAATTTTAACTGATTGCTAAACGAAAAATAAAAATAAAACTATAAATAAAACTGAAAACAATACAAAAAAATTATATTGAATCACGCAAGAAAAATGGCACTCATGCAAAAATTAGGCTCGATTTTTAATCACTCACACATACAAGTTTTGGAATCACACTCACTCAAGCATGATTCTCGTAATTAACTAGACTTTCGCTCGAGCGTGAGTCACGCGTGATTCACGAGAACCACGCAAGTCACGTGACCAGCACCCATCTCTACTCAACACAGCTAATGTAAACATTTGTTGAAGGATTCCCTTTTTTCATATTCTTTACTTTAGAGATTGTTTTGTATTACAATTCAACAAAAGATACATATGTTAGTTTTGTTTTTTCCTATAATTTCTAATGATTCATCTCATTTAGGTGGCGTGGATATTGCTGATCAAATGGTTGGTTCCTACAGCACGAAACGCGCTATAAATCGATGGCCTAACGTTATATTTGCAAACATACTTGATATCCCAGCAAAACCTTAAACATGGTAACGGTTATGTAATGCATTACAATGTAATGCATAGCCCAATAAAAATTAAAAAATGTGTATTAATTTTCGCCATAGGCATTCACTATATTTATTTTTCATGCATTATGTAAAACTCATGCATTACTTTGAGTGACATCCCAAACAAAAATTATCAATCGAGTATAGGGTAATGTAAGGTTGTCTTATTCTATACTGGATTAATGACTTTTGTTTGGGATAAGACTCAAAGTAGCGCATGAGTCTTACATAATGCGTGAAAAATACAAAAAAGTTATGCCTATGGTAAGAGATAGGGGAAAAAATGCAAATTTTTGTTTTTATTTTGCTATGCATTACATGGTAATGCATTACATGGCCGTCACCATTTTAAAAGTGTTGCTGGAATACCCGCTTTGAATGCGTGCATCCTATTTTCTAAAATCGACGTTTCATGGGCTCCGGCTATCGAAATCGCAGGAGAAAATATACTATGGACCAAATGGTCCCTTAACCTAAGATACGTAACTTTTTATTTTTCTCAGTCCTGGTTTAAGTCACAACCTAGATTTTTTGTAAATAACATTGTTTTATAAAAAGACCCCATGAGCAAAAAATCTAAGCCAGTATATATCACCGTTCAAAAGTTACAAAGGAAACAATCCAAAAATTGGACCAAATGGGCTTAACCTAACAGCAGGGTTAACGACCTTCTGGGTTTAACTTCAAATTTTATATACTCTTTTGCAGATGACAGCTAAATTTGTCATTTATTTTCTATTGATCGTAGACAAAAGATAAATTATGAATGACACAGTTTAGTTTAGGTTAAGTTGTAAGTGGCTGCTGACGTTTTACGTCACACTTAGACTCTGAGGTCCGTTGTCATACTATGTTTCTGTAATAGGTTTCGCTACTAGTCGCTGCCATCATAGTGTGATGTCCGTTGGAATAAGCACGTTTTTCAAGTATCGAAATAAGCATTCAGTAGTACTTCACCTCATCTGATCTTCTTATTATTTATACCACTTACATCCAGCAGAAGATGGAATACAACTCCCATATATGAACATGGACTTCGAAGTATATTTTGGAGCTCTTAGGCAGTGGGTAACGGAGGGCTTTGATGCTTATCATTGACAATAAAGTTCCAAAGCTATTGACTCATTGGGGCATCATCGGAAAGGGGGTTGTGTGAATCTGTTCTATCCAGATTTTTTTTTTTTTTTCAATTCCTTTATTTATAAAATTTTTTATTACAATAGTAAAAAAAAGTTAAATAAAACGTTCAGTTTGAACTTAGGGCGCCAACGAACTCTTTCCATCTTTTTCGATCATTAGCTAATGATTTAACTTGGTTCCATGTCATTCCGATATCTTCATAATCATTTTTTATGTTTCTTATCTACGTTAAGCGTGGTCGACCAGGACCTCGTTGACCTTGCGGGTTCCACTCCATCACTGCGCGTGATATTTTATGTGGAGTCTTTCTTAGTGTATGCCCAATCCACTTCCATTTACGTTTTTTTAGTTCATTCTCGATCGAGTTGAGGTTTGCCAATTCAAGAAGCTGCTCGTTTGTGACCCAGTACGGCCAGAAAATTTGTAGGATTTGGCGTAGACAGCGGTTTGTAAATGATTGTAGCTTTCTCAAGCTTTCCTGAGTTAATCTCCAGGTAGTACAGCCGTAGAGAAGTACACTTGTAACACTACTGTTAAAAATACGAAGTTTTGTTTTTCTAGTGATATTGCTTGATCTCCAAATTTTGTAAAGCGATTGGAAGGCTGATCGAGCTTTATTGATCCGGTCATTTATATCTTTATCCGACCCACCGTCTACAGTTAATGTACTACCAAGGTAGCAAAATGAATCTACTTCGTTTATTACGACTCCATTAAGATGAATGGGAAGATTGTTTGCTGCTACAACACGCATGAGCTTTGTTTTCTTTATGTTTATCTTCAGACCTACTTTTTCGGCGTTCTTAGCCAAATGAAATAATTTAGCCTGCATGTCGCTGTGTCGATGTGCAAGTAGGCAGATGTCATCAGCATAATCAATGTCGTTCAGACGTTCTAATAAGTTCCATTGGATACCAAATGGAGAATCCGTGTTTGTCTGTTCCATAACACAATCGAGAAGTATGAGAAAAAGTGTTGGAGACAGGACACAACCTTGTCTTACGCCAGATTCAATCGAGAAAGGTTGGCTTTCCTTTCCATTGAAGCGAACAGCGCATACGTCAGCGGTATATAGCTCACATATTAGGTTTACAATTTTTTCTGGAAACCCTCTACAGTTGAGTGAGGCCCAGAGAGCTTCTCTTGACACAGTGTCAAACGCACGTTCGAAGTTCACGAAAAGTAGATACAGAGGGCTGTTGAATTCAACGGATTGTTCTATTAGAATTCTTAGGGTCGTCACATGGTCTGCACACGAACGATTTGATCTGAAGCCTGCTTGTTCTTTGCGTAAGATTGTCTCAACATAGGGTGTGATGCGTTGGAGAATTATAAGGGCAAGTACTTTGTTGATGGTGTTGAGAAGTGTAATACCTCGCCAATTTTTACAGAGGCTAATGTCACCTTTCTTGGGTATTGTTACTATGGTCCCTTTCTTCCATTCATTGGGTATGTTGTTGGTTTCCTAAATATGACGTAACATTGGTGTAAGCTCATCGGCTAATGGTTCTGCAGCGTACTTAAAAAGCTCAGCCGGTAAATTATCTGGTCCAGGTGACTTGTTGTTTTTTAGCTGTCGCAAAGTGTTTTTAACTTCTTCGAGAGTAGGAGGCGAGGTTGAGATGGTTCTACTTGGATTACGCCTGCGTGATACCCATGGGCAGGAACTTTCATCGAAGTTGCTTGTGTTATTTGATGAAGAGCTGAAGAAATCGCGCCATCTACGTAATTGATCTTCGGTTGACGTTAGTTCGCTTCCGTCGAGATCTTTAATAACCGTGGTTTTCCTGGTATTGCAGCCTCGGAGTTGGTTGATTGCTTGATAGATTACCATGGAAAATGTTTTGCTAAACTAAGTGAACTTACTCCCGAGCCCGAGTTTTTGTTCGCAACGCTCGGTTGTCTAGTAGATCCCATTCGTTTGTTGTCGATTGGCGGCCAGTTGATCACACAGGGCATTACAGAGAAGTTTCCATTCTTTGAATTTAGGTAAATTCAAGTTAAATATAAATAAACACTCCAACCTCTTTCCTCCACCTCATAAACTATTTTTTTGATATCAACACAATGCACTGCATTAATAGGGGAATCCCCTAAGAGTTGTTTCAACGTAAAAAAATGCTTCTTAAATTTGTTGGTATTTCTTTAAAAACTCAAAGTCTTTTCTTGTAATGTGTTAATTTAATCCATAAAAAAAACTTTGACTTCGTCTCTTTATCCGAGATACCGTTCGAGAACATTCTTTGCCACTGCCCATCCTTAGCTAGGACCCGTATGCATATCCTGGGAAAATCTCATTTTAAGAGCTTGAATCGGGTTTCTAGTGTCGACTTGAAGCTAATATTATGATGTAGACTACATTAGGTCCTATGCACTGCGATCAGAATGATCTTTTGCGCAGCCTGAAAGAGGTGCCCTAAATATTAAGGCTTTTAATTAAGCACCGAATCCATTTGGTAAAGAGTTCTGTAAGTCAGCTGGAGATACCAAGTATCACCCCAGATGTTAAAGCCTTCTACCAGTCAGTTTTGGGCATGTACAAAGAATATGTTCTGCTGTCTCCTCCTATATCTTGCAGAATCTGCACGTGTCCGTGTCAGATATATTTCTCTTTCTAAGTTGGTAACATTAGTTGGAATGTTCAGTAAGGTAGAAGGTCGGAATTGAGAAAACTTTTTTGGACGTGGATAGTAGCAGATTTACTGTTGAGTGGAAGAATTTATGAATCTTTTTGCATGCCTTTGGCCAGCGCAAAAGTTCCATGAATTTAGGTTCACTCAAGATTCTAAATGGTTCTGGGCCAATAAAGGGTCTACGGGCACCATATTTGCCAGATAATCGGCACGTTAGCTCCCCGCATGATCCATAATAGGATCAGGTCGTTATCTCGTCCTAATTTTTTAAGGGCTTCAACACAGCTCATGATCAGTCCGGATGAAACATCATAAGCTACAATAGCTTTCAGTGCGGTTGACTATCAGACATTATGAACATAAGTGAACCTTTTGCCCTTCTACGAAGACATGCGGTCACACATATGCGAATGGCATACAGTTCTGCTTGAAATATCGATGGGGATTTCCTCATTGGCAAAGCACGTTGAAAGTTAAGTCTGAAGATACCTGCGCCTGTATCGTTATTGGTTTGCTTGGATCCGTCCGTATACCATATCGTGGAATTATAATCAGAATTCCAGTTCATATTTTTTCAAACGCTTCGTTCAAGAAATTTAGTTTCAAAGATCCTAGTAAATATTTGTGTTGGTAATATTTTTTCCTTGACCTTTAATAATGAGCCATTATAAAGTTACGCAGTTTTCATATGTTCAAGTAAGTCATCCTCTTTCATATTACCAGGTTTCGTCAACCTATGAGAGCTCTTGCAAGCATTCTCCATTACAGAGAGCGATGAAGGCAATCACGTTCTATCAACGTCGGTATAGGAATTGGTGGTTTCGCAAAGGATCCAGTTACTTCAGTAACAAAGGTTGACGAAATAAAAATGGTCCAAAATTTATTAAAAAATCTGCCCTTTATGATAATGAAGTCTTCTGTAACAAAGTTCGAAGAAATTAGAATGGTCCAAAATTTATTAAAGAATCGGTCTTTTTATACAATACTTCACAGTTTGCGCTATCCTTCAAATATCCTTGTAGTTCTTCTGCCAAGGGTAAACGTATAGCGTAAAACAGTTCAACAAAAAGAACAAAAAAAAATAAATAACGAAAAACAACAATTCAATAATAATAATAACATGCTGTTTTTCGTTAATCCTCTCGTGCTGCTACGTATGTACGTACATACATTAGTTCACTAGAACGTTGAAGAATTCTCGTTGCTACGTATATTTCAATAGAGATTTTTTTTCTTTTCAAAGTTACTGCAGCAGTCATGCATGCTTAGTAACGCAATATGTAGCATCAACAATGAACGTGACATTTTGTTGCAGGTACTCGTACGTATACGTTTTGTTTAATATTTGTACAACCATGCATCCTTTATGCTTTCAAATGAAAATCAAACGCACATGTCATTGTTACTTTTATTTTACGAAAAAAAAAAAATGGAAATTGAAAGGTGTAGAAAAAGAAACTAAATTGACTTTTAAAGTTTTTTGATTAAAATTTATTTGTTTGCACACCCAGAAATGTTTTACAGTAACTTTTTTACGGTTATTCAAAAAGTTTTTAGTTAAAGTTGTTTTAAACGTTTTATCGTTTGTTTTTCAAAGAAAATAAAATATTGAATTATTTATACAGTTGTTAAAAAAATAAACTACAAAAGTTACGGAAAAATATTTTTATCAGTTAAATTATTTGTGACTGATTATTCCGTATAATTTTACAGAAGTACGGTTTTTGTAGTTTGTTATTCAAAAAATTTTATTTTTACTTCACAAAATAAAAAATCGTTTGTTTTTACGGAATGTCTAGTCATTTATTAACGTTTAAAAATAACTGAAAAAGTCTGTTGTTTCAAATGAAATATAAGTAGTCCGTTTTTTAAAAGGAAAAACGATTGTTTTAAACGTTTTTTCAGTTGAATTTACTTACAAAATATTTTTAGTGCATGAATACGAAAATCTTTTCAATACAGAAGACCTTTGTTATGAAATACAACGACTATAGAAATAGGGAAATAAAGTGGTTGCCTTGCAACTTTGACAATGTTAAATTGACGACAGCAGTCCAAGTTACTTTCGTGCTAACTACTTATTTTTTCTAAAACTGGGAATTTATATTTTTTTCTAGAAACTTGAACTAGTCAGACAAATTAAAGATGGTTTATTGGCTCGACTTGTGGTATTTTAAGTTATTTCTGGCAACATCAAAGTCACTAATTGACTAGATTTTTATTCGACATTGGGAACTAAAATGAACCAGTTCTAATCGTGGTGCATTTTAAGCCAAGACTCTACTAATGCAGTGCATTGTTTGGTTAAGAAAAACATATTTCGAAGAGGTATTAGTGTTTATGTACATATAGTTTTGACTTTCCAGATTGTAGCTGACCTGGAAGACTTTAGAGGGGATATTATTTATTTAAAAATTTTAGACTTTTTATTATACAGACCTTAAGAAGTCTTTTGTATTCTGAGACAGATTTACCGTCTGATCTCTTTTGCTGTTAAGCATTTGCGGTGTCGCCCCAAGTTGGGCGCCAATTAATTTTAATATCTTTTGCATAACAAAATGAACCAATAAAGAATCAGCCTTACCAAAGAAAAATAAACTATATTTAAAATCAGGTTTTAATTTTATTTCCATACAAATTGTTTTTGTTTTTAAAATCGACTTTCAAAAAATGTATTGAAAATCTGAAATTTAAAATAAAACTTTTGTTAAAATAGACTTTTTGTTTTCTTGTGGTAAGGGCCTATGAATATAAATTACAAAGTATTGTAAAAAATGCATTAATAGCATTTCCCATAGTTTGGCGGAGAAAATAATTTTCTCTGTTATGTATTTTGAGATTAATTGAACAGTCAACAACAATCAGATGTTATTTACTTTATACGCCAGTACAACAAGAACACACGCCGGTGTTAAGGATGAGTGCACCTATTTTAGCAGTAACTTATCGTGGTAATAACGATTGAAGATTGATGGAAAACCCACGTTCTGACAATACTCCAATGGATTAGTAGAGTTAAACACCCTACTGTTGTTGATAAGCTTCAATGCACTCCTTTGCACCAGATCCAAAACTTTCAAAATAGCTCCTTCCCAGATATGAAAATTGTATTACAACTTAAGCTTAATATAGTTAAGGGTTGCGGTGTCCGAATGACACCTCGCATAGACCTCTTGATCCAAAGCGATATCAAAAAACTTTTGCCGCTAGCGACGCACGCTATACTCGTTAAAAGTCATTGCGAATCTTTTCAATATCATAAGACTTTTTAGTGTTCTATCCGACTTAGTTGACCGTTAATAGATCGGCGACTTCTTGCCACCGCTTGGCAGTGACAAAGTATCCACCGTTTTATTCACCCCTGGTGAAGCAAATATTTTACAACTAGCGTCTGTAATAAGCCAACATTTTTGGCATTAAAGCCGATAAGACAACGACAAATTATAATCCCAGTCAGAGCTCGCAAATTTCTTTTCGTAAGTGACAGTAGATATTTAGTTTTCTCTTGGTCGTAAGTTGGCCACAAAATTTTGCTTATTTTGGATGCTGTTAGTTCTCTCCACTTCCTGCGTCTTTGCAACATTGATGGAATTTTGTTTATAGTGTAGAAGCGGTGGTAAAACTGGTACCATCAATGGCATACCATCAGCGTCAAGTTTCGCGAGTTCGTCGGCTTTTTGATTTCTCTGTATTCCATAGTGTAATAATAAATTTACCTTGTCGTGAAGACACAACATCTGCAAGTTCTCGTAACTGAAAATAATTAGAACGTTTAAGTAGTATGAAGATCAGATATGCAGATCAGAGTGAAGTAATTCTTGCACCGTCTTAAGAAACAGAGACTCTGGAACAATTCTTCCGACTATTGAAAAACAAGTTTTTTCAACCAATATCACATTGAAGAATTTATTATTTAATAGGGGTGACTAAGAAGTTTGTTAAGAAATAGAAGAAAATTAAGTGGAACTTCTTTGTTATGATGGAGATTGAAATGTAAATTTGTATGCACGGATCTAAGAAGGAGATGAGTACAGATTCGGGAGTGTCCTCCGATCGTCTTCATCTCAGGGTCTCAGTATGACTTCCAGGAATGTGAAGTTTTTCCTGATCAAAATACTTGTAATTGGTAAGTCCGCTCGAATAGTACTGGCAGGGCAGGGGCCCTAGATCCTTGCGCCGAAACTATTTTAATGATCAGTCTTGCAGATCTGAGATTTTGAATTCAACATGGTGAAAGCGGTATTCGTTAGGAGGTTTATACGATCCTTTCGCCAAATCCAGCAGCACAATATTATTTGGGTTCTTGGCCTTAGTGGCAAGAACCCAACGATTTGTTGAGTCAGCGAGTGAACAGGTGGAACCTGTCATCTCAGTTCCTCTAGTAGATACAAATAACACAATTGATGAAATGAAACGAACGATAAGTGAATATCACTGACTACGCTTAGAATATTGCAGACCATATGACCGCCGTCAAATCCCAAGAGGACGAAAAATGTTTATGACCTTTAAAGTGGACTGTCAGCCTACTGGTGGTAGTATTGACAGGATATTTTATAATCGGCGAATGAGAATATCTGAAATGGGTTATTGTAAGAGTTGTAGAGAAGTGGAAGAGAAAAAGTTAGTGCTGTTATGTGAATCTCCAGGACTGAAGGAACGTCGGCTAAAGTATTTGGCGCGATGACATTTCGATTACATGGCCGGCCTAAATATTGTCTTTTTCAGTTATCTAGCAAAAAAATCTCAGGGAATCAGGATGGTTTAAGAATAAATCTTTAAGTAATGGGAAATAAAGACACAATCAAAGAAATTACAATGGTCCTCATAACCTCTGGGTGAACTTTCCAATTGGTGCACCAAAGCGGTTAAATGAAAAACTATATAAAGCAACAAGTACAGTGCGATTCCTAAGAATTCTGAATATAAATCGAATGAAGTCAGCACCAACATCAAGTGCAATGAGCCGTACCATTATATCAGGCGCGGATCCAGGGGGGGGGAGAATGGGATTTCTCCCCCCCCAAAACGATTTCAAAAAAAAAAAGAAAGAAAGAAAGAAAGAAAGAAAGAAAGAAAGAAAGGAAAAAAGGAAAGGAAAGGAAAAGAAAAGAAAAAAGAAAGGGAAGGAAAAAAGAAGGAAAAGGCACAAAGATAGAAGGACCAGGATGTAGAAATATTCTTTGGAGAGGTATATGTGTGCTCCTTAGGATAAAATTTTTCAGTATTAAAGAAATTGCATATAAAAAAACTTAAATGGCAATTGAGTCGTGGACATTTTCAAACCGAATAACTTTCCTTATAATTTTCTAAGGAAAAAGTATTATTTTAAATATTTTTTATAGAAAAATCCCTCAGAATTTTAGACTTTACCCTTAGAAAATATTTTGATACTTATTTGTATTGTCCGACCGAATACACCTTTTTTTAGCCGAAGCCGAATATTGGGCCAAATTTTCACTATTCGGCCGAATCCGAATATTCAAAAAAATACGGATTAAATTTCTACAGGAAAAACGTTTCAGAATCTGAGTTTTTCTATGGGTTAATAAATTTCTGAAGCTTCGAATTTTTTTTATGGGAAAAATTTTTAAGAATATGAGAATTTCTTTGTTTGAAAAATCTTTTAGAATTTGCGAATTTTTCTATAGGGACATGTATCAAAATCTATAGGGGAAGCTCGACACACTTGATCCCTTAGAAGACTTGATCCCCCCCCCCCCAAATCTCAAAAACTAAATAAGTTAAAATTTTTTTGTGTAGCGTTTATTAGTCCTATTAGTAGCCTTATTATTTTTATATTTTGTTTTTGTACTTCTCTTAAATGGGGAGCATGCACCGAACAACACTGAAAATTTGACTATGTTTGTGTTTTTTTCTGAGGTTACTTGAAAAGGGTTTTTGAAGTTTGTGTTCAATATCCAAAATGGCTCTTGTTCTGTGGTTAAAGAGTACAATGTCACGTATTAATTTGCATTTATAATTTTTGGAGTGGCTTTTTTACTTTTTTTGTATTACACAAAAATGTAAAAAAGTCCTTTTTAACACACTTGATCCCTTTTTTAATTATACAGTTGATCCCGAGGATCAAGTGTATATTGTTTGACAATTATATATTTTAACGGTTGGTATAAGTTCGTATTATTGATCTTGATGTTGGTATTTATTATTTATGTTTATCTATCAGTTGGCTGCAGTGTTAATAAGTTGTGAAAAGTCAACGACTTCAGAAAAGTCTTTCTTTTCAATTTGATGTCGAACTCAGGGTCGCCAGTTTTTTTTTGGATGCCATCCCCAACTTAAAATTTCTCATCCCCAAAAATCCCCAAAAAAAAATTTTCTCAAAATTCACTATACGCAAAAAACATTTGCAACCCTGAGTGATTACCACATCATTTGAAACCAATGTTTCGATAAGTATTATGATAAAATTCAAATACCAACGGAAATGTTTTATCAGGGATAGATAACTCAGGAAGTTTTAATTTACACACCACCAGTAGAGTACTTTATTGGTAAAATTTGTGGAAATTTTTCATAATACTATAGAAAATGTATGAAAATCTACAATTTGGTTTAAATAAAAAGAAAATCATTATAAAATGATACCACTACGATCCAGGTTTTAACAGACACCATAAAAAAATTTTAGTTTTTCTTTATAAATCTCAAATAATTCCTACGTTTGCGGTTTTTTTTGATGCTTTAATGCCCACGATTGATGAAAAATTTATAATTTTAATGATTTTCGCATTATTTTATGACTGATGTATTTAAAAAACACTTGTTTATCTAAAATATTTCATCCCCTAAAAATCCCCGAAAAAATTAGTGTCATCCCCATGAAATCCCCGGATCCCCAAATCAAAATTTTCATCCCCAATTTACAAAAAATCCCCTATTTGGGGACAAAACCCCTAAACTGGCAACACTGGTCGAACTGATCAAAATGTCCCAGCTTCCATCATGTTCAAAATAACAACAAAACTCTTCGAATAATGACCAAAAACTTAATAAAATAAAAAAAAAAAAATAATTTTTGTGACATTGTTGTATATTTTTTTTTCCTGTAATACACTTGATCCCCGGGGATCAAATCACTTTAATGAATACACATGATCCCGGGAACAAGTGTCTGATGCGAGGGATCAAGTATGTTGTAGCATATAGACACTTGATCCTTTTTCGCTATTTTGATTTTTTTGCTATAAATAAAAAAAATTTTGTAATTTTTTATTTTGCCATTGGAGATACCCCTTAAAGAGAGCTTTTAAAAAAAATTTACTTCAAGAAAATATATGAATTAGTTTAGAAGTTATAAGCGTTTGCCTTTTTAGGGATCAAGTGTATGGAGCTTCCCCTATATTGTAGTAAAAATTTTTAAATCTTTTCTATAGAAAACAACATCAGAAACTAAGATTTTTTTGTACGAAAAATCTCACAGAATCTAAAAATTTTTTTGTTGCAAGATTCTGAGAATTTTTCTATAGAAAACGTATCTCTGAACATGAAAAATGTTTCAGAATCTGAGAAATTACCTCGGAAAACATTTGAAGTCATTAAAACCGTAAAATTTTTCAATTGAAAAATTTTAAGATTTATTTTTAGAAAAGTGTTATTTTTAGAAAAGTTTATAAAAATTTCTTCATAAAATAGTTTAGAAACTGATAATTTTTTAGTACCTGATAATTTTTTAGTAACTGATAATTTTCTTTTATGAAATATGTTTCAGAATCTGCGAATTTTTGTATGCTAAAAAGAATTTTATTTTATTAAAAAAATTGTTCGAAAGATTCAACTTTTAGTTAATTTTTTTTTTTTTAAATAAGAATTTTTATATTAAATTTTACGGGTCTATTCACAGTTGTGACCGTCTATATTTGTCATATGCAAATTTTTTTACTGAAAAGTCATAATACTTTCCTCTACAAACCTACAAAAACATTAAAAAATGTTTAACTTTTTTGTCAATTTCATTGTCGTTTCGAGAGCAGGTCTTTAAATTTGCAAATAACATGATTTGTATAGAAAAATATTGTTTTATGACTATTCAATCATCAAAATTGGTTTATGACAGTCATAGTTAGTCATAACTGTGAATATGAGCGTTTTTTTACTATAGACAGTCTTAGTTATGAAGTGAATTGTTCCGTCAAGGTGCTCTTGTAAAAAAATTGTTTGGGTAAAAATAGGTTCCTTCCAAATTCTAAAGCTAAAGCCTGATTTACCCCCAGTTTCTGTATGACGAACGAATGACGAACGGGGGTTAAATACAATATTTTTTTTCAAATTGAAAATTTATTTTTTCTTCAGTTTTTATGTATTTTCCTGGATACAGTTAAAAAAAAGTTAATGGGTTTTATGGTGTACTTAATGTTAAAAATATTAGCAAAAATTCACACTACGAACCCCCCCCCCCCTCCCGCTTTCAAAATTTTTTTGTTGTTTTCCCATTTCAAAAAATTTTTGTCGTAAAAAAAATCTCCCCCCCCCAAATGAAATTCCTGGATCCGCGCCTGATTATATAGATTATAGATAGTCAACCAGATGGAAATTTAAAGTGCTTTCCATAGTCTTCGAAAGTGCAGAGTAAATTGAATTTTGGTGGTAATTTTCGAAGTTGGTATACTCCTTTGAAACTCATGCTGTCGCTTACACAGAAGGGAGTTAGATTTTAGATAGTTAACCAGATGGAAATTTAAAGTGCTTTCCATAGACTTCTAAAATGCAGAGCAAACTAAATGTTGGTGGTAATTTTCGCAGTTGGTTTACACCGTTTAAGCGATGAACTTAACATTAGCCACCTTCCAGCTGAATGAGAAGACAACTACATTGTAGAAAAAGCTAAAAAGTTAAGTCAAAGGACGTGTAAGTTTCGAGAAGACAGTTTCAGCAGCAATGCTGTAATTCCAATCAACCTCAAGAGCAGATGGCTTGCTTAGAGATCTCAAAGAAATCTTTAGACTCGAAAAATTATCCTACATTCTAAGGCAAGGAAACGTTTACAGTCACTTCCTTGCATATTGCAGACTTCTGGAAGAAATCATAATTTGTCACTGTCGAACAGCAAGGAAACTGAATACTGACATTTCCTGCGTATGTGGTGTGTCTGGAGATAGTGAGATTGTCGAGCATAGTCTTTGTCACTCTCCTGCACTCTCATGGTGTTGAGTAGAGTTTTTGGAAGATCACATGTTTCGAGATCTGAAAGAAATCTCTAGACTCGTAATAATAATCCCACAATCCTAAGGCGACCAAACGTTTATTGTTGAACATGGGCTGTTGTTGAACAGCGACATATCGTCGGTGCGCCGACCGAAACACCTATGTGTTTTTCATGAAGTGTTCAGGAGAGCAAATAAACCGTTTTATTTTGCCAATTCGCAACATATTTTTAAAGTACATTTTTTTTAATTTTCCTTAGCCCATTTAAAAATATTACGCGTTGAAAAAAATCCAAAATCTTTTTTTATCCTGAAGTGGTACAAGAATTTAACAAAAAACTACACATAGGTGATTTTGTTTCGGACTTTTTAAATGTAAATAGAACAAATATAATACACATAGGTGCTTTTGTTCTAAAATTAATTTTTAATAAATTGTAATGTGTTGTTTAAAATTAAAAATTTGCAAATTATATATCCGCAAGGAGTTGTAGCAAAATATTTAAAAACATTTCCATTGCAGAAAGTGATTATATAACTAACATAAAAGAAAAAGATTGATTGCAATAATGATAACAATTATAAAACGTATATTTCATTGTATGCTATAGCTTTCCAATTGAAATTTCAATTTAGAATTCGCAATATAAATTCACAAAATCCCAGTGGAAATTATAAATGCCCAAAATAAAGCATAGACAAGTGTTACCAAAATTCAGAAAATGTGAATTGAAATTCGGAAAAGCCACACAAATTTCACAAAAAACCAATGAAAATTTAAAAAAGATCCCAAACGTAATTCAGAAAAGCCTCATTAAAGTTCAGAAGAGAACAATTGAAAGTAAGAAAAACCCAAATGAAATTCAGAAAAATTATAATTTTATTGATAAAGCCCAAACAAGATTTTTGGAAATTCAATAAGGTTTTGGAATTTCAATTGGACTTTTATAATTGTAAAGTACATCAAAATTTTCTTCTGCCTCACTCTCATGTTGATCATATGCTTCAAAAACTCCCGTTTCCTCATTCAAAAAAAAATAACCAAATTCTTCCTCCATATCTTTAGCTGCTGTATTTAAAAAAAAAAAACAATATATAATTATTTCGTCAAGCAAATAAGATTTTATCTTTGAATTTACCTCTTTTTATGAAATTGAGTATCGGAATATTACAAAAAATTGTTCAGAAAACTTTTACAATTTTATTTTGAAAGAAAACCAACGGCAATTGTAAAGTTTTTACGTTTAAATCAAAAACAGTTATGTGTACTTATAACACATAAGTGTTTTTGCCGGAAATTTTCTATATAGGTTACACATAGGAGTTTTAGCTAACTTTGAAACCATTTAAGATAACGGGAAATGCTTTGGGGTATAAATGCATTACCAGATAGGCTTCCTAATGGGCCAATAAAAAAAAATTCGAAAAATTACACATAGGTGTTTTGGTCGGCGCACCGACGATATACTAAATATAAAGTAAGGAAGTTGAATATTAATATTTGCAGTATGTGTGGTGTATCTGGTAATAGAGAGACGATAGAACATTTTCTTGTTACTCTCCTGCAGAAGAAATCTATAAACTCGGAATATTGATCCTACAATCCTAAGCCAACCAAAAGTTTGCAGTTACTTCCTTGGAAGTAGTGCAGACTTATGAAGTAATAATTTCTAGTGTCTGACCGAACAGTTCGGCCAAAAAATGGCATTGGCCAAAAATTAATATTTGCAAGCATTTTTAACAGCTTTTTCTGATGGCCGTTTGTTTGTTTAGGCTATAGAAGACTATTCTGACTTTCAAATTTAATGGCGAGGACAAAGTTAAGCACCAATTTAGATGTTCGGTAACAGAACGTTCGGTCAAATTGAAAAAAGTTCTGTTACCGAACTTCGAAATTGTGGCTTAACTTTGTACTCGTTCTTAAATTTTAAACTTAGAATCGTCTTCTATCGCCTCAACAAATCTACCCCATATAAAAAAAGTTGTTAAAAGTACTTCCAAATACCAAATTTTTTATTAAATGACGTTTTTTGGCCGAACTGTTCGGTCGGACACTAATAATTTCTGGTCATTGTTGAATTATTTTTAAAGTGCAAGAAAGATATATAATTAAATACCTGGAGATGGTAAGATAGAAACATGTTTTGCATCTGGAGATAGTTAGATGGTAAAGCATTTTCTTTTCACTGTCCTGCACTTTTATGGTTAAGAGTACAGTTTTTTGAAAACCGCACGTATCGAGATCTAAAAGAAATCTCTGGACTCGTAATAATATGTTTTGTTGAGCATTCGTCATTGTTGAACAGCGAAATATGCTAAATAGCAAGGAAGTAGATAGAGAGACGGTCAAACATTTATTTGTTACTGTCCTGCATTCTCCTGGACCAGAGTAAAGTGTTTGGGAAACCACGCGTTTTGAAATCTAAAAGATATCTTAGATCTCGGAATAATAATCCTACAAACCTAAGACAACCAAACGTTTGCAGTTAGTACTGATTTCTGAAAAAATAATTAGTGGTCGTTGGTGATGGGCGACACATTCTAAAAGAGCAAGAAAGCTAGACAATAATATATCTGGAGATTGAAATATGTGGTGCATCTGAATATATTTAAATGGTCGAGCAAATTATTTTACTCTGTCCTACACTTGGGTTAGAGTAGAGGTTTTAGAAGGCCACACGTTTCAAGATCTAAAAGAAATCTCTATACTCGTAGTAATAATTATTGTTGAACATTTGTCATTGATGAACAGTGACATAAACTAAATAGCAGGGAAATTGAATACGAATTGAATCCTTGTTACTGTCCTGCATTCTCATGGTTCAGAGTGAAGTGTTTGGGAAATCACAGGTTTTAAGATCTACAGTTACTTCCTTGGAAGAAGCGCAGAGATTTGAGGAAGTAATTACAGGTAATTGTTACAGGTAATTGTTGCTCAAAGAACAAGAAAACTATTTAACAATATATCTGGAGTTAGAACGACAGTGTAGCATTTCTGGCCATTGTGCCTGAACTCTGATGATTCAGAGTGGAGTGATTATGATAACACACGTTTTGAGATCTCAATAAAATCTTTTGACTCGAAATAATGATCCTAACTCCTAATGAATACTAAGGTGACTTAACGTTTACTATAGCTTCCTAGCAATGGTTGTAGAATTCTTAAGGGAAACTTGTTGTAGAATTCTGAAGGAAACTGGTTGTAGAATTCTGAGCGAAGTGTTTGGGATACACACGTTTCAAGATTTGAAAGAAACCTCTAGACTCGAAATAATGTGGCTTATGACAAGCTCCAAACAAGAAATCGCGCTAACCGTAGACCATTCATCCGCCCGGAACATTTCATTGGTCTGCACTGAAGCATGTTAGGGAAAAACTCAAAATACGAAGTGAATCTGAGTACACTTGAACTTTTGGGCTGGCCAAAGGCTGACGAATGGATATATAGATTCATCCATCAAAACGGATATCCGAATCCTTACGACCTACCTAACTGGACATTGCAACTTATGTTACCAACTTAGAAAAATAAATCTATCTGACACGGCAAACCCTGTGAGATAGAAGAGTTGAAATCAGAACATATTCTTTGTACATGCCCAAGACTGACTGGTAGAATGTTTCGTCATCTAGGGGGACACTGATATCTCCAGCTGATGTACGGAACTCCCGTTCAAATAAGATTCTCGGCTTTATTAAAAGCCGAAACATTTAGGGCAACTCTGTCAGGCGGCACAAAAGATCATTCTGATCGCAGTACATAGGGCCTCTCAAATCGAATCTACTCCAAAGAAGCGTGGTGGATCCTTAATGTTATCTCGTCAGTATAAGACAGACTAGCGAGTTCTCGTTATAAAACAATTAGGAACTTATCGTTTCTAATCGGGACTCTTGGTCAATCTCATAAAACTAACCTAACATAGACATAATAGCTGTTTTTAAAAGAAGAGATCTAGAGAATCCAATTTAGTTTTTACTTCTTAAAAATCATAGTTTCTTAAGCAGTTCTTACTTATCGTCTCCGATATATTAAAGTATTTGTCACCACTAACCCATCAACCTTTTGTAAGCTGAATGTATGCATGTTAATTCCCTTTGATCCCTTTTTGAATTGTAAAATGTTTACCATGAAATCTTATAGTTTATCTTAATTACACTTTAGTATATTCATATTAGTTATTCTTGAAAACTAAACCCCAGTCGAACCTTTAACATCAGTCAGTATTATTATTATTACTGTTGTTGTATGTAGATTATGTTCTTATGATTCTTTAACGTTCCGTCTTCAAAAGCTTTTGGTAAAAGATTAAAAAATAAAAATGTTGTGTACATTTTCCAGACAGGCAGGTACTTAATGCCGGCATATGTTGTTTATTATACATATTTATGCGAGTGTGTAAATTGATATTATTCCTCTGGATTCCCTTGTTGTGTGTCTTCTTCCTTTTTATCTTTTATTGTCAGTGTATGACGAGGCGAATGTAGGTAATCGGAGATTTTTTCTTGTGTTTTTAGTCTTTGGGTTTATAATTTTAAAACAGGGTCATTTGCATATTATGTTATTTTTAAGTGTGTTTTGTTTGGAATTCTTAAGAAACATCTTGTTGTTTTATAATCTGTCCATATGGATTACATTATAATTATGTCTATATTCTATGTTTTTCGTTTTTTTAAGTATGTTTCCCCCGTAAGTGCTTGTGCTTGTCTTATTGACGAGATAAAAGATTATAATTAACTCTTTTTTTTTGGAAATTTTAAAATCTGTTGACGTTAATGTTCTTTTTTTTCTAGGTATGAAACATTAACAGCACGATTCTTGAATTGCCAGTGACTATAAAATTAACACAAATTTGAATTTTTATTACAGGAGGAAATGTTTTTTAGTCTCGCACTAATGAAGTATCAACAGTAATACAAATTTCACAGGTAAGCGAAGAAAATACACAAAAAAAATTCCAATGAACGACTTTCATAGAATTTATGAAAAAATTCTTAAAATTTATTAACTTTTTCATATTATTCTGAATTAATCATAATATGTGAAATTTAAGAACTATTTAACACTTTTTCATAAATACTATGAAAAAGTTCAAATATTTAATGGAAAAGTTAATAATTTTTATGTATTTTTTCATTAATACTATGAATTTCGTTCATTGGCAAATTTTTTTTTTTATGTAGATTTGCCGTGAAAATCAATCTGTTGCAGCCCCAGAATTTTTCGAAGGTGACTTCCAAAAACAGTAAATAATAAATTCTGGGCAAACGGCTAAATTCCGTTGTTGTATCACAATATATTTTGTCACTAAATTGATGATTCAAGCCAACTGTTTTGAGGTTTGCGACTTTCTGCAGAGGTGTACGTAGTGTGGAAAGTTTCTGACCGTCATTTAATTGGATACCTCTGTTTGACTGTCGACGCGGCTCACTACTTCCGCACCTAGTGAATGCTTCCCAGAGTCCGCTGGAAGCTAGCAAGAGTGAGAAGGCGACCAGTCAGGTAGCCTAAATCGTCATGATAGATCCTGACTTCTCAGGCCAGTAGGTAAATAAACGCTGAAGCATGACTGCACCGTGGATTGGACACGAAGATAGCAGCCCTTTCACTAATCTTTGAAAGATGGGCTAGCAATCTAAATATCCGAAATCTTTATTACTTCATTTCTATGCTCCCACTAGAGCATACCCAGCAAAATTTTCTGTTCAAAATAATTGGTTCCAGAACGCATAATATTACCCTGCAACCGATTCTACTTAACATTCCAGAATCAATGATTTTTGTTTAAAATTGTCCCGGAAGCAATCGTTTTTTAGAGCAAGTAGTAACACTTAGGGGGTGTCCCTTATAAATGCAATGTTATGGTGTAAGTAAAGTAAGTTTAGGAGAGAGGAAAGATAGTGTATTGTCTACCGACGATTGTCTTAAATTTATAAATATCGAAAATATCAGGAAATACTTTAGTTTATACCACATACCAATTGTTCGGCCGAAAAACGAGTTTTCTTTGTAATATGTAGTGCGATCCACTAACCAGTAGAACTCGTTCTAGGAGACCCAAGAAAGATCTTGCCGCACCTGACCATACGTGGGAGTTGTATTCCATTTTATGTCGAATGACAAGTCATGTAGATTTGAAGAGATCAGGTGGAGCGAAGTGTTTCTTGTACCGGTTTAGGAAGCCTAAATGCTTGAATGCTTCTTTCGATAATTTAAAAACATGTTTATTCCAACGGACATCACACTGTATTTTCTACATAAAACATCAAGAGCATCTGATTCTTCATTATTTACATTCCAATTTTTCATGGCGTTTGTGGGTCAGCGTACAACATTGGGTCTTACGAGCATTAAAGTCAACTCTATTTTTCCCCCACTCAGAAATTGTGACATTCATAATTTTCCTTATAGATTCTACCTCAATAGCATTAGGTCTTTGATCAAAAAAATACGAATAAAAGACCTAGAAATTGAAATGTAAGAGCTAGAAATCATTTAAACACCTTGCGGTTCCCTGCATACAATATATCATTGGCTGGCCTTCAAGAAAATCTATGTGCAAATTTAAAAATCTCGAAATGACTTTGTGGGCGTGTATATATGCAATATAGGACCACAATGGCATAGGTAAGAAAATTTGGCTTCTTGAAGGTCAGCCAACGATATAGTTTCTGGAGGAGAACCTACCTATGACAAAGCGAATAGTGCGTTTAATAAAAAAGCTCGATATAAAATGAGCAAAATTATCTTCTACGCCAATAGAGATGAGCTTTGACACAAGTGCGCAATGCCAAGCTTAATCGAACGCCTTAGAAATGTCCAAATAATGTTGCTTTCACCAATCGTACTGAGTTTAGTGGCCCACAATGGAGTGGATACGAGTTTAAAGTTAAAAATTTTTCGTTGTTTAGATTGGTTCCATCTTTCAGAAAGAAAAGCCATCAGGTCTCAATGATGGTTCCATCTTTCGGAACGGATGGATGGTTCCATCATTCAAACGACGATTTGTTTCCAAGTAGTTTACCAGATGTAATTTTATCATGCTCTCTATAATTTCAAAGAGTGTTGAACAAATAGTAATCGGACGGTAGTTATTCGGGTTCATGGCCACGACTTCCTTGGGAATTGGTTAAACATTGGCAATCTTCCAGCAATTCGGAAAAAATGCCTGAACGGAATGCATTGATGCAATGGTATGCGATGAAGAACTCAGCGTGAGGACCAGAGCGGAAAAACCATTAGGCCAAGGAGATTTATTTACGTTCAGTTCTGAAAGCACATTTTTGACAAAGGAACGCTATCAAGAACAGGTGGTGGTTGCCAACTATCCGAAAGTGAAGAATTACTTGAAAAGAGCTCGTTGAAATCGTTGGAATTATCAACAGGTGCAGTTACTATCAGATCACCGCTCAAAATAGATGGAATGGAAGAATTACAGCCATTCGTTACCCTTTTGATAATAACCAGAAACTCTTGCTTCCCTTCGGTGCTGACAAGACGTTCAAAGGCCGACGTTTTTTTAAAAATAAGTTTATCACGAATTAGTATTTTACTTAGCACACTCTCTTTTAGCTCTTTTGCGTAACATTTCAGTCGTAGAGTTCTGATCATTGCGCCAATTCCTAAATGATGTCTGCTTAGCTCTCACAGTAACTTTGCAGGCCTGGTTAAACCAACATTTGTCCTTGGGCTTTACCGAAATCGTCTTCTTAGGGATGAATGCTTTCATTTCAAGAATAATCACATTCATAACCATTTCCGCGGTTGTATTAATATTCCTATCCCAAAAACAGATTTCCTAATTTGACGACCGGTAAAAGACGCAAAGCTCGGAGCAACGAGCTGTTTCTTACAAAAAAAAAAACAGAACGCTTTGTGACCGGTTGCGAAACTTCATGAAGATCGGAGTACAATAATGGTGTAGATATGGTGTGATGATTTTAATTAACCCAGAGGTGCAAGTGTTTTAACATTATACTTATCACGATGTGATGTCAAGAAAAGGGCAAGAGTGTTTTCGTCATCGTCCTCCTCACACAAAATGCGTATGGTTCGCGAACCAGCTGTAAGAGGTGATTATGTTCGGCAAAAAACTCTTGATACTGACTCTCTGATGTTGTATGGCTGGAATAGGAGATCCTCGTTGAGTTATGGACATTGAAGTCCCGGGAAACTATAACCTCACTATCTGGATAACTATCCAAAACCTTGGTTATTGAATCCGAAAGTGCGTCAGAACCATTCAGAGAATCAACCCTTCCAACATTGGGGATTCTATATAAGAAATTAAAATGCAAAATGTGTAACCGAATTCTAATCCATCCAATAACCCAATGACTTGCATCTTTCACTGCTCGGGTAGTTTCCTGTTGTGAAGTCCCTTGTCAACTTTGGCAGTGGGTACTTTAGCAATGACTTCTTGGTATAGTATAATCGTCAACAATGGAGATGGAAGGCTTTGTTTATATTTGGCTTACGAGTATCGTTGTGCATTAAATATTAGTAAAACCGACGTAACCCACGAGCAAAAAAAAAACAATTCAGAAAGACGAATTAATCAAGTTTTGTAGGATCGGATTAAAATTGCAACTAGCGAATGTTTAAGTACCTCGCAAGAAGTAACAACATCAGTTGAGTCGGCTGAAATTACTAATGTTAAAGTAACTTACGAAGAGAAACATGAACAGGTGAGTCGAGTTTTGGAGGATCGGATTCAAAATACAAGTTTAAGAAACAATTTCAGGTGTGTAGAGTTAAATAGGATCGGGTTAAAATAACGATTAGCAAAAATCTGAGCCAAATTACGATTAGTATAAATGTGAAGAACTCAGCCGACAAGTCTCGACCATGTCAGTTGCATTTGGGAAGGTAGAATGCAACTGACCTCCTCGAATTCCAGTAAGTAAAATTCTAAGTAACACTCTAAAAGAAACAATCAGGTTAGTCACTGACTGTGTATAGGATATATGTATATGACCTCTAATATGTCCGGAGAGGATGAAAAGTCATCTTGGTTTTGCAAAGTGAACGTTCAGTCTTCTTGTGTTGTGGAGAAGTAGTAGAGCTGTCAGTGTGGCAATTGAATGCCTAGGATTGAAGAAGCGTCGACTTTAGCATTTGGGACGAACAAGTTCCAATGACTAAGAATGTCTGTCGATTACTCTAGTGGCACACCTCAGGAAATCGGGGTGGTTTGAGAAGTTAAATTTTTTTGAATAGGGAAAATAATCAAGAAATCACGATCCACAAGATGACCTCTTGCTATTCTGTGCTCTGACAGACAACTAGTAAGAATTTTGCAAGCCTCACTTACTTACAATTTAGACAAAAACCAGTCCTTCTTTCAGTTTAAGCATCGATGAATTTTGTTTTAGATTGTTATTTGTAACAACGCATTTCATACAAAACAATCTTTAACTTACAATTTCTTGTATTCTTTTTGCCAAACAAAAGACTTCAGCTAAAAGTACATGTTCAAGAATTTTTCTTAAGAAAAAACATATTTTCAAATCAAGGACTTTTTCATTATGAGACACGCAATTATCCTCAGTTATATTAAGTGGGATATTCCGCTGTATGACTTATTAAGTAGCCTTGGATTAAATATAACATACAGGTGATTTTATTTGATAAAAATTAGTCATATTTTAAGCGTTAAGTAAATTTTTACTACCTGTTGACAAATATTATTTGAAGTCAAGAGTAATTGGATTTTATTTTCTAAGAAAGTAACCAACTTAACTCTGCAATGACCATGAAGGGCTATAATCAAACTTAATGGTTACTTACACTGTAACTTTAATCCAGTTAAAACTAAAAGCCTGTTTTTACTCTGCAGAAAAAGTGTGTCTCTCGATCCGAAACCACCTATCCCGTGACTGGCAAAAACGGGATATATCACTAAAATGCCTATCACGTGATAGATGATAATTGGATTTATTACTAAACTTTTTTTTTTTTTTAATTCTTTATTATTCTGATTATTGAATCTGCCCATTCTTGGCCTAACAATAAGTGTGTAAATCTTAAAAAAACTAACTTAAATACTAGTTACTCCCAAGGAGCCATTTTGAAGAATGGGCCTCTAAATTAAATGGGCGGTAAGTCTGCACGTTGCAGTCTGGTGTGTGTTTGGGTTCGGGTAAGGGCTCTCGCCAATGGGTTTGGGTGGTTGCTAAGCTTTTCCAAGTATTTCGTTCTGATGCCTATAAACTCTTCTCTTACTAACGGAATATTTAAGTCCTCGTGAATGTTGATATTCCTGACATACCACGGGGCTCCCGTAATGATCCTTAGAATTTTCGATTGTGCCCTCTGTATAAGCTCAATATTAGACATACTGGCTGTACCCCATAGTTGGATACCATAAGTCCATATTGGTTTTATAATACAATTATACAGGATGACCTTAGAGTCAAGGCTAAGTTTTGAATGCTTATTAATTAACCAATGTAACTGGCAGGCTTTCAGTTTCATATGAAGCCTCTTGGCTTCTAAATGTTTTCGCCATGTAAGACGTCTGTCTAAGTGAATACCAAGGTATGTAACACTCTCAGACTGTGGGATATTAACACCATTTAACGAGACAGCGGCACAAGACCCCATTCTAAGTGTAAACGTAACGTGCTTGCTCTTAAGTTCGTTAACTTTAATTCGCCAGTTTTTGAACCACGTCTCCACAGCTCTAAGGTGGTTGTTAAGTCTCAAGGAGGCAACATTAGGGTCTGAGTGAGTGCTTATCAAAGCTGTATCATCCGCAAATGTTGATGTAGTTATATGTTCAGATATCGGCAAGTCCGACGTAAATATCAGATAAAGAACGGGGCCGAGAACACTTCCTTGAGGAACACCTGCATTCATTTTATAATCAGAAGTTGTAGTTTCCTTATATTTTACCCTGAAGTAGCGATTAAGAAGGTAAGATTCTAGAAGTTTGTGTGTAACAATTGGTAGGTGATATTTTATTTTATATAAAAGACCCTCGTGCCATACTTTATCTAATGCCTGAGCGACATCCAGAAAAACGGCAGAGCAGTATTTTTTTTCTTCAAAGGCTTTCCTTATCTAGCAAGTTATGCTGTTCACTTGCTCTATTGTTCCATGCCTTTCACGAAAGCCGAACTGATGAGCTGGAATACTATTTGTGTTTTCCATAATAGGAAGAATCTTTTGAAGAAAAACCTTTTCAAATAGTTTTGATAGGCACGGAAGTAAACTTATAGGCCTGTATGACGATGTTAGTGTTAAATCTTTTCCAGGCTTGGGAATCATCTTGATTTGAGAAATTTTTCACATGTCCGGGAAGTAACCTTTTTGCAAGATCGCATTAAATATTTTAGTCAGAACTTCAACCGCTATAAATGGTAGGTTTTTTATCATGTTTGGTGTGACCAAGTCATACCCAGGCGCTTTTTTTGGACTTAGCTGCGTTCGAATAATTTCATCAACGTCTTGGGCGTTAAATAGTATATTACCTGAGTTGTGATCCATATGCACAGGCAGATCCGGAAGTGTAAAATTATTCTCTGCCAAGTTTGGCTCAAAGACTAAACTGTCTCAAAAATACTTATTCCGTGACCGGATACAATAGGACAAAACAAAATTTTTAAATTTTTTCCAAGTCTTGAACAAAATTTAAAAATTTTCTAAGTCCCAGACACTTTTTCTGCAGTAAAAAATTTCATAAAAAATTATTTAAAAAAAAAAAAAAAATCATATATTTGAAAAAATTTTACAAATCCCGATTTTTTTTTTAAATTTTAGGAGTCAAGGACAAAAACTTTTTTGAAAATTTTTTTCCGTTTCGAAAATTTTCCAACAAGGGAATTATTTCAACCCTTAAGAACCGATTTGCATGAAACTTAAAATATATATAAAAGAGACAATTCGAAGGTTGGGGTGTCTAGGCTTATCGGGGATTTAATGGTTCAACAACTGTGTCAACAATTGGAGGATAAAATATATGATACTAGCTTACCATCACAGTACTTCGTTACCGGTTGTATTGAATACCGAATAATATAAGGATCAGGATTATTCTACCGTTTTAAAAAAATCCAACTACGTAGTTTTTGTTTTATTTACTTGTGGACGTTTATGTCTTTCATAAAATAATATTTTAATGAATACTTTAAACAAAAAACAAAAAAATTGAATAACTTCGATGGTACGTTATCATGTTTGTTTCGGTGAAAAAGGTATTGACAATTTTCGATGCCTTATATCAAGATTTTGGATTTTGAGTGAATAAATATTTTCAGTGAAAAAAGAAATTGGAATAAAAATAAGTTTGAGTGAAAAAAAAATTTAGAGAGAAAAAATATGGAGTAAAAAAGTTAAATACGAAAAATTTGAGTAAAATGTATCATTCCATACTGTTCCCTGCTCTATTTCATTTCGTTCCCTGTTCTACTCGAGTTCAGAAAAAAAATTATTTGATTTTTTTTTTTTAATTAACCCATAAATGAACATGGGGTCAAAATGGCCCAGCACGTTAAAATTTCTTAAAATAGTTTTTTATTTTTTTCGATTTCTATAAAACTTGTTATAATTATTGTGCGAGGTTAGAAAAATAATTTTTTGATTTGTTTGATTAACCCATAAATGAACATGGGGTAAAAATGACCCAGCACATTAAAAATGTGCTGGTTATACCAAGATTTCTATAAAAGTTGGCATAACCTTTATGCTAGGTCAGATAATTTTTTTTTAATTAACCCATAAATGAACAACGGGTTAAAATGACCCAGCATGTAAAAAAATCTTTGCATAAAAATATTTTTTTTTTTCAAATAATTATTTTTCTGAACTCGTACAATAATTATACCAAGTTTTATAAAAAATCTAAATAAATATTTCATATTTAGGTGCCTTTTTCTAAAAAAGACTCTAAATATCCCAAAATTTGACCTTTGACCCGAACAAAACCGGGTTAATATTATTCGATTTTCCTAAAACGTTTAGGGTTAAAGTCTAACATCGTTTTTAATAATTTATGAGCCATACTTTACTAATAATTTATGAGCCATATTTTACTTTTTTACTTTTTTTCCATATTGAGTAAATTGTGGGCAAAAAAGGCATTTTCCTCGAAATCCGCCGAGTTTAAATTGATGCCCCCGCCAAACTATCCGAGGGATATCCCCCAAAAAAAATTTTTTTTATATGTTAACATGTATTTTATAAGATTCTGTTGTTTTTGTTTAAGAAAATTTTGTTTAAGAAAATTTTGAAAAAATCAAAATATCAGTTTTGAGAACCACGCAAAATATAATGCATATTTTTGGCCTTACCATGAAACGGGTTAATGACATCCTAGTAAGACAGTCTTTATTATCTGAGTATTTATGATAGAATAGAATATAAATATGGTTTTCCATTGGTTTATATCAATAAAATTAAAAAATTGGGGCGGATTTTCGTGTTTTGGGTCATTTTGACCCCGAAAGGCTTACAAGGGTTAATTTTTGAAAACCCAAAAATATTTAATATACTTATCTTCTTATACTAAAAACAACTCGTGTACCACTTTTTAACAATATATTCAAAAAACAACACTATTTATTCAATGTTTTTCATCAAAATAGGGCTATTTTCGTGTGTTTGACCTTTGACCTCGATGTCCGATTTGGCTGAAATTTTTAGCATAGCATTTTTAGGCCAAATGTAAAAAAAATTAGGGTGCACTCCTTGAAATTCGAAGTTTTGCAAAATAGCTGCCACCCTAATATGTATAGATATTCGGGGCTGAGACGATCTCTAACAAAAGTAAGAGGTATTTTTATCCGGGAGACAGGTTATGTGACCTATCATGGACCTTTCACTTTTGCTGCAGGGTACATACAAAAAAATAATTCTTATTTAATTTGGAAATCACAATCTTTTAAAACTCTGTACTTTTTAAGTTTTTTGTATAACTTTTTGCAAAAATATCTTCCTGTACAAACAAAAAGTTATTGGCTAAAAATTTTCAATTAAATCTATTGATCAACACAATTTAAATGAGTTAATCAATGTTTTGAATACAATTTTTGTTATTTTCTTTAGCTGTCGCATTACAAGTTTTCAACATACCAGATTTTTTCGCGTTAATTTATTTGAATAGTATAATTCAAAAATATATAAAATAATTGGGTTTTACTTTTTTATTGTTGGCAACATATTGGAAAGCAAAAATGATGAAGTTTATGATAATTGTGTTAAAGTTTACAATTAATTTGTTAAATCAACCATTATTTTGATTGACTATAAATAAAAAATTGATCAAATATTTGATCAAAATCGATTGAAAAAATTTTCACCTACAATTATATCATTGGTATAACAATTTTTTTTTAATTGCAGGAATTTCAATCAAAAAATTGTTTGAATCCGCGTTTTTGTTGATTGAAAATCGTTTCAAATTTTTTCTGTGTAGTTAATTCTTAATTTCAAGTTTTTCTAACGACGATTTTTTATACTGTATACTTCTTTGAAAATTTATAAAAAAAAATGCCAATTAAGCACTATTCTTCAGTTGCAAAAGAGTATTAAATGCGTGTTTAGACGATGCAGAATAAAGCTCGAACTAGAGTTTTGTCGTAATAACTTTCATAAAATTTAGTTTGTACTTACCATTTTCAATACGTAGAGATTTCTGAAAATAAAAAACGTTCTGATTAATTTTTATTAAAAAATAAAAATTGTTTTTTTTTACCTTTTAAATGTGATATTTTGAGTAGGGTTATTCTAGCTAGAGGAATTTTTTCTTTACTAATTACAACCTGATATTCTCATAGAATAATTTTTTAGAAAAAAAAAATCTGTTTTAAATTTATTTCATTTGTAATATCTTGCACGACTTGATAACTTAGATCTCGTCAACATCTTGTCAAGACTATTTAGCAAAATATAAAAAGTCTTTACTACAAGTATCATAGAGAATTTAAATGACAATCTCTATTGTTCAAAACTAAAATATTAATACATATTCAAGTAAGCATTAGAAGAAGAACACTTGTATCATCTGTTAGATCGACAGAAGGGGCAAACAACCAACCAAAATTATTAAAACAGATCCGTATAAAAAACTCTATGAGTAATATAATATTATAAATTTAAAATAGAAAAATTATTGTGTTAAAAATTATTCTATAAGAATATACTGGTGTAATTAGTAATTAGAAAAATGACCTCGAGCTAGAATAACCCTACTCAAAATATAGTTAATATTAAAGAGAAGAAAATTTATTGTTTTTAGAGATGGTATATGCCAATGATGATGGGGGTCAATTGCTTTTGATAATCACAGTCAGGTAGGGGCAGTCGAAAGGTAGATGACGATAGTTGAATAACGGGTTGCAACAACCCCAAAAAAGGAGAGGAATATTTCCCAATGCCTGCTTTTTTTGCATGTATATTTCAAAAGCTCTTAACAATTTTATATCTCGTGTAAACGCACCTTAAGAGACAACTTTTTAAGTTTTTGTCTTTTATATACAGATGTCAAATTATAGCCATGCCATTCCATTAGCTTTCAAAGTGTCATTTAATATAATTGTCATAAAACACAGAAACACAACTAATTTTCGCGATTTATAACATGTTTGTGTCATATTAAAACAAAAAAACTGTAAAAAAAAAAATATTACAACCCCTCCTCGAAAAAAATAAACAAACCTATATTGCAATTGACAGTTTCGACGATAATATACAAAAAAAATTTTAAATTCATTGTAAAAAAACGTTAATGCACATAAAAAGTTTTTTTTTTTAAATTTAAAACACAAGAAAAACTGCTCGACATGATTTTGTTGTTAAATGGAAAATTGTATGAATTGTACAAGGAAAGACATTAAAACCAGTTGAAGTACCCCCCATTGAAGAATAGAGTACTAGACACCAAGAAAATGGTCATGAAAAATATTTCGAAAAAAAAAATTGAAAATAGCAAAACATTTATGTCTGTCTGCCAGCCAGCAAAAGTATTAAAATTTTAAACAACTGCAAACAATTTTTTTTATCGACTGTCTAGTTGTCTGTTATAGTTGGTAACACTGGCGGATAGATTAACGGGTGTAATGGATTGTTAAGACGAGAATTTTTCTATAAAAAAATATTTAAGAATCTGAGAACGAAAAATGTTTTAGAATTTGAAAAGTTTTCGGTACAAAAAATGTCTCAGAATCTGCAAATTTGTCTATACGAAAAATTTATACAAATCTGAAAATGTTTCTATCTGAGAGTTTTTCTATACAAAAAATTTCTGAGAATTTTTCTATGAAAAGTGCCTCAGAATCTTAGAATTTTTCTATACCAAATATGTATCAGAATATGAGAATTTTTCTATACGAAAAATGTCTAAGAACCTGAGAATTTTTATGAAAGAAAAATGTCTTAAAATCTGAGCATTTTTCTAGACGAAAAATGTCTCAGAATCTGAGAATTCTTCTATACGAAAAATTTGCCAGAATCTGAAAATTTTTCTATAGGAAAAATGTCTCAGAGTCTGAGAACTTTTCTTTACGAAAAATGTATGAGAAACTGAGAATTTTTCTATTCGAAAAATGTGTCCGAATTTCTGAATTTTATTAAAAAAAAATTGTCTCAGAACGTACGAAAAATGTTTCAGAATCTGAGAACTTTTCTATACGAGAATGTCTCAAAATCTGAAAATTTTTCTGTAAGAAAATTGTCTTAGAATCCAAGAATTTTGTCTCCGAATCTGAAAATTTTTCTATAAGAAAAATGTCTCAGAATTTGAAAATGTTCTGACTTTCTCTATACGAAAAATGTTTTAGAATTTGAGAATTTCTCTATACGAAAAATGTCACAGAATCTGAGAAAATTTCTGTACAAAAAATGTCTCAAAATCTGAGAATTTTTCTATACGAGAAATGTCTCAGAATCTGACAATTTTTCAATAGGAAAAATGTTTCAGAATCTGAAGATTTTTTAACGAAAAATCTCTCAAATTCTAAGAATTTTTCTATACGAAAAATGTCTCAGAATCTGAGAAGTTTCTATACAAAAAATGTTTTAGCATCTGAAAATTTTTTTATAAAAAAGTTTTTATAACGAAAAATGTCTCAGAATCTAATAATTATGTTTCAAAATCTGTCTCAAAATCTGAGAATTTTTTTATACGAAAAATGTCTCAGAAACTGAGGATTTTTTATACGAAAAATGTCTCACAATCTGAGAATTTTGTTCAGAATCTGAAAAGTTTTCTAAAAGAGAATTCTCTCATACTCTGAGAAGTTTTCTATATAAAAAATGTTCCGAATCTTGAGAATTTTTCTAAACGAAAAGTGTATAAGAATCTGAAAATTTTTCTATACGAAAAATGTCTCAGAATCTGAGTGCTTCTTTACGAAAGCTATCTCATAATCTGAGAATTTTTCTATACAAAAAAATGTCTCAAAATCTGTGAATTTTTCTATACTAAAAATGTCTTAAAATCTGAGGCTTTTTCTATAGGAACAATATCTTAGGAAAAATATCTCAGAATCTGAGACTTTTTCAATAGGAAAAATGTCTCAGAATCTGAGACTTTTTCTATAGGAAAAATGTGTCAGAATCTAACTTTTCTATACGAAAAAATCTCAAAATCTGAGAATTTTTCTATACGAAAAATTTCTCAGAATCTGAGAATTTTTATATACGAAAAATGTCTCAGAATCTTAGAACTTTTCTATACGAAAAAATCTCGGAATCTGAGAATTTTTCTATACAAAAAATGTCTCAGGATCTGAGAATTTTTCTGTAAGAAAAATGTCTTAGAATCTAAAAATTTTTCTATAAGAAAAATGTCTCGGAATCTGAGAATTTTTCTATACGAAAAATGTCTTGGAAACTGAGATTTTTTCTATACGAAAAATGTCACAGAACCTGAGAAGATTTCTGTACAAAAAATGTCTCAGAATCTGAGAATTTTTCTATATGAGAAATGTCTGAGAATCTGAGAATTTTTCTATAGGAAAAATGTTTCAGAATCTGAGAATTTTTCTATACGAAAAATTTCTCAAAATCTGAGAATTTTTTTATACAAAAAATTTTTCTATACGTAAAATTTTCAGAATCTGATATTTTTTCTATACGAAAAATGACTCAGTATCTGAGAAGATTTCTATACAAAAAAGTCTCAGAATCTTAGAATTTTTTTATACGAAAATGGTCTCCGAATTTCTCAATTGTATTTAAAAAAAAATATCTCAGAACCTATACGAAACTGTCTCAGAATCAGAGAATATTATCTATACGAAAAATGTCCCAGAATCCGAAAATGTCTCAGAATCTGAAAATTTTTCCGTAAGAAAAATGTCTCAGAATCCGAGAATTTTTCTGTAAGAAAAATATTTCAGAATCTGAAAATTTTTCTATAAGAAAATGTCTCAAAATCTGAGAATTTTTTTATACGAAAAATGTCTAAGCTGAGAATTTTGCTATGCGAGAAATGTCTCAGAATCTGAGAATTTTTTAAATGAAAAATCTCTTAGAATCTGAGAATTTTTCTATTCGAAAAATGTCACAGAATCTAAGAAGTTTCTATACAAAAAATGACTCAGCATCTGAGAATTTTTTTATAAGAAAAATGTCTCAGAATTTGACTTTTATTCTGTACGTAAAATATCTTAGAATTTGAGAGCTTTTCTATATGAAAAATGTCTCAGATTCTGAGAATTTTTCTGTACGAAAAATGTGTAAGAATCTGAAAATTTTTCTAAACGAAATTTCTCTCAGAATCTGAAAATTATTCTTAACGAAAATTCTCTCAGCATCTAAGAAGTTTTCTATACCAAAAATATCCCAGAATTTGAGAATTTTTCGAACCGAAAAATGCATCAGAATCTGAAAATTTTTCTATACGAAAAATGTCTCAGAATCTGAGAGTGTTACTTTACGAAAACTGTCTCAGAATCCGAGATTTTTTCAATAGAAAAAATGTCCCAGAATCCGTGAAGTTTTGTATACGGAAAATATCTCAGAATCTGAGAATTTTTCTGGGCGAAAATTATCTCAAAATCTGAGAGTTTTTGAGCCATTTTTCGTATAGAAAAATTCTAAGATTCTGACACCTTTTTCGTGTATTAAAATTCTCCGATTCTACGACCTTTTTCGAATAGAAAAATTCCCAGATTTTAAGACAAATTCGTATAGAAAAATTCTCAGCTTCTTGCTCATTATTCGTAAAGAAAAATTCTCAGATTCTGAGACATTTTTCGTAAGGAAAATTCTTAGATTCTGGGACATTTTTCATATAGAAAAGTTCTGAGATTCTGAGATATTTTTCGTATAGAAAAATTCTCAGATTCTGAGACATTTTCGTATAGAAAATTTCTCAGATTCTGAGACATTATTCGTATAGAAAAGTTCTGAGATTCTGACATATTTTTCCTATAGAAAAATTCTCAAATTCTGAGATATTTTTCGTACAGAAAATTTCTCAGATTCTAAAACATTTTGCGTAAAAAAAAATTCTCAGATTCTGAAACATTTTACGTATAAAAATTTTTAGATTCTGAGACATTTTTCATACAGAAAATTCTAAAATTCTACGACATTTTTTATAGAAAAATTCGCAAATTCTGAGACACGTTTCTTATAGAAAAATTCAGATTCTGCAAAATTTTCGTAAAGAAAAATTCTCAGATTGTGAGACATTTTTCTCTTACAGAAAAATTTTCAGATTCTGAGACATTTTTCTTATCGAAAAATTTTCAGATTCTAAAACATTTTTCTTATAGAGGCATTTTTCGTATACAGAGGAATTTTTCGTATACAGAGGCATTTTTCGTATACAAAAATTATCAGATTTTGAGACATTTTTCGTAAGGAAAAATCTTACCTAACCAGAAAAACCAGATTCTGCGAAATTTTTCGTAAAAAAAAATTCTCAGATTCTGAGACAATTTTTCTTATAGAAAAAAATTCTAATTCATTATTCTTATAGAAAAATTTTCAGATTCTGAGACATTTGTCTTACAGAAAAATTCTCAGATTCTGAGACATTTTTCGTATAGAAAAAATTCTCTGATTCTGAGACGTTTTTCGTATAGAAAAATTCTCAGATTCTAAAACATTTTTCGTATAGAAAAATTCTCAGATTCTGAAAAATTTTTCATATATGTAGAAATATTTTCAGATTCAGAGGCATTTTTCGTAATGAAAAATTCTCAGATTTTGAGAAATTTTTTGTGTAAAAAAATTCTCAGATTCCGAGACATTTTTCGTATAGAAAAATCTTACCTAACCCGAAAAAATCTTGTCTTCTGATCGGCCGTATATTTAGTCATCAGTTTATTGTTATATTTTTTATATGCTTTACTATTGTTAAGGATTTACTTTGTCTTTGATACTTTTAGCTTTGGTTTTAGCTTCTGGTTTTTTTTATTTTGTTCTTTAGCAGCTTTATTCAGTTTGAATACTTATATGAATATACTTTTATATGGCTGGACGGATGAATGGATGGCTGGTTGGATGGTTATTTGGCTAGATGGTTGTATCGTTAAACAGACTGGCGTTTTTTATGACCCTCTTATTGGATTTTTATTTTTTTTTTCATGTTCTTCGTTTTTTGATCTTCTAAAGAATTAAGTAACATTTTTATAGTGTTAAAACATAAACTGGTTTTGGTTTTTGTGAAATACTTTTTAACATAGTAACATGTATGGAAAACACCAGTAGTTAGTCAGTGGTATGATGTAGAAGTCTGGATGAAAGACTTTTGCTTTTCATTTTTTTTTGTATATTTTTATTATAAATATATCCTAAACATGTTAGAGAAGATAAATTTATAGTTTTTTATATATAGAGTTGTTATAAACTATCAATAGGAAGTACACTAGACAGAGTTATAGACTACATAGATAGAAACTTCCGTATAAGTTATTTGTGATATATGTTTTTGATTTTTCCGTTTGTGCATCCGTCTAACTGTCTGCAAGAAAATAAGTTTTCAAAGTTTGGAATTATGAAGTCTTTAAGGCGCTATGAATGCTATTTACACCATTTTAGATATTACAGTCGAACTCCGAGGGACGAACTCCGAGGGACCTGTAAAAATAGTTCGTTATAAGCGAAGTTCGCTAAAAGCGGGGTATATTTTTTAAACAACCAAGTTTTATTTCCATAAAAGTTGATCCAATTTTGTTTTATTTGATGATTTTTTTCGTAAATAAACTACACTGAAAAAAATAACTATACTGAAATTAAATAAACACTGTTATTAATTTAAGTAAGAAAATTTTTTTGAATTTACTTCAACTTATCTTAATATAAGGTGGTTTTACTTAAAACAAAGAAAATAAACTTGAAGATAGTACATGCAAATACTTAAAAAGCACAAAAGTTTTCCTTAATTTGTTTTTTTAAATCAAGTTTAATATTCTTTACATTTATGGCGAATTGATTTCATTTAAGAAAAAAAGGGTTTATTAAAAAATTTTGTTTTACTTAAAAGAAAAAAATTTAAATTGTGTGCAAAAAAAATAAATAAGTACGTAACTTACTTAAAAATAGTATAAACATTTTCAAGACCTTGAATCAAATAAGTACTAATCTTTAATTCCAAAACGCATTTTCTTTAATTTAATCAATTTTTGTTTTAATTTAGGAAAAATGTAATCTTTATTTTACTGATTTTATTGACTATATTTGAATCCATATCTTCATCAGTTTAAGAAAGAATTTATTTAACTTAAGGAAAAAATACTTAAGGTATTCTGGGGACCCCATCTGAGGGCCCC
Source organism: Pegoplata infirma (assembly GCA_963921195.1). Lineage (NCBI taxonomy): Eukaryota > Metazoa > Arthropoda > Insecta > Diptera > Anthomyiidae > Pegoplata > Pegoplata infirma. The sequence continues at coordinate 63,479,954 of OY992536.1, forward strand.
ATCTGGAGACCCCATGAGACCCTAACTTTAAATCCAAATTTTGATTTTCGCGGAATTTTCAAATGCCTATAACTCTGAAAATACTGCAGATACGCAAAAAATTCCAAAGACACTTTTGTAGTCCTTAACTTTTAGAATATAACCGCCGAAGACCCGAAAGCCCTCCGAGTTATAGTTTTCGAGTTATTCCATGATCAAATTTCTCAAGACCACATTCCCATATCTCGAAAACTAAGCAAGATAGAGCGATTCTGACCAAAATTTTGGATCAAAATCAACAGTGACCCTATAAGAGTGTACGCACATACTCATGGGCGGACCCCATATATGGGGGCCCATAGGGTCCTCACATTGGGACTCCACAGGGTCAACAGAATCCGTAAGTTTAAGGAAATTTTTACTTATTTTAAAAAAATATTTTTCATCTGGATAAAAACAATTAATCTTATATTAAGTACAATTTTACTTACTTTTAAGATATATTCAAGTAAATGCATTACTATGTTTTAGGAAAAAATATACTTGGAAGAAGAATTAATATCTTTGGAGCCCTCGCATACCCTCCTTTTTTTGAATTAAGTTTAACATGCTTTAAAAATGGTAAATAGTTTTTTCAGTGTACTTATTGAGAAGAAAACATTAAAAATATAAATACATTTTATCAAAATTATAATATGAATTAAAAATGTTCAACCTTTTGAGAGTTTTATAAACATGATTGCCTCACATTAAACAATATTTATGCACTCAAAAAAAAGTGATCTAAAATCTGGGAAAATTAACTGAATTTTGAGAAAAAGAGGGAATGATTTGGTTTTAGTTCAAAAATAAGGAAAACAAAGTTATTTAATTTTAACCCAATTTTAACTAGAAAATGGGAAAAATTATATTACACTTTAGTTCATTCAGAGTTTAGAACTAGATTGGGTTTAGACCCTGGACCCATGGGTCGAGCCCCTGTTAACGCGAGACTCCGTTGGGTCCTTTATGGGTCCCCATAGAGTTTGCCCTAAAACTTGTGTCCGTTTCGCTCTACCTTGCTTAGTTTTTGGGATATGGTAATAAGGGGTCTGATAGGGTCTTGAGAATCTTAAAAACTATTAATCGAAGGGCTTTCGGGTATTTTGCGGAAGTGTTCTACGAGTCAAGAGCTACAAAAATGCCGTTGGACCTTTTCACAAGTTGGCAGTATTTACCGAGATATGTGCATATATAAAATCTCGGGAATTTAAAATTTTAGATCTGAAATTAGGGTCTTGAGACCCCGACAGATATGCAGAGCTAGGCTATTCCATATTTTTCTTTGTAGTATTTCTTTTGAAAATTTCATCCGTTTCGCTCTATCTCGATTAGTTTTCGAGATATTGCCATTTTGAATTTTTAACTGAATTCTAAGAAGTTATTTACTAAATTCTCAGAACTTATTAACTAAATTCTAAGAAGTACACTTCCCCAATTCAAAGAAGAGAAAAACGAAGATGTTTTTTTTAGTAAATTTTAACTAAACTTGAACTTAATTGTTTTTTAAGAAATATGTCTTAAAAATAAAGTTATGTTTCTTAGATTTAAGGAAAATTTCTTTGGCGGCAAGAATTTTTTTCCTAATATTAAAAAATTCCATTTAAAGAAAACTACACAGAAAGAATTGAAAACGAAAGTCAATCAACAAAAACGCGGATTCAATTAATTTTTTAATTGAAACTCCTCCGATAAAGAAAATTGTTATATCAATCATCAAATTGTAGGTGATTAATTGATTTTTATTTCAATTAATCATTTTTTCGATATTGATCAAAAATTTGATTGATTTTTTATTTAAAGTCAATTAAAATAATGATTGATTTAACAAATGAATTTCACGCTTATGAAAAAATTATGAAGATATTCATATTTTTTGCTTTTCAATATATATATTTTTGAGATAATGTATTTAAATAAATTGACGACAAAAAATTTGGTATGTTGAAAATTTGTAATTTGATAGTTAAAGAAAATAACAAAAATGTTGATCAAAACAATAATTGACTCATTTAAATTTTGTTGATCAATAGATTTAATTGAAATTTTTTAGCCAATAATTTTTTATGTGTATGAACTAATTATAAGTAAATTAACTAAACTTTTTTCCTCATAGTTAAGAAAATTTCTCATTTTTTAGTTAAATTTAACTAAATTTTAGGAAATTTCATAATAAATTTTCAAAGACATTTTTTCCTTAATTTTAGTTATGTCTTTTTTTCAGTGTGGGAGTTCGTTATAAAAAGGTAAATACACATGAAATTGTATTCGTTTTAATCGAGGATTCGTTATAACCGAGTTCGTTACAAAATAAGTATTTTGTGTGAAAATTGATGCCAAAACGTCGGGACTTTAGAATTAGTCCGTTATAACCGAGAATTCGTTATAACCGAGTTCGTTATAACCGAGTTTGACTGTATTTAACAAAGATCAAGTGGAAATGAAAAATTTTATTCGATGACACAGGCCAAGAAAATATGAAAAAAGTCAAAACATCAGGACTAAGGGTTTAAGTTGGGCTGAGCCTGAACCTGTACTCACACTCAAAAAAAAGACTTAACTTAAACTTTGGAAAAATTTCCTTTAAAATAGTTTATAAATTTTCCCACAACTTAGTTAAATTTAACTAAAAGTTGGGAAATTTTCTTAAGTGTTACAAAAAAATTTAAGTTCATGTACTGTTAAATAGTCCATTATTTTCCTTAAATGGAATTACCAAATACATGGAAGAAATTCTTACCGCCAAAGAAATTTTTCCTAAATATATTACAAAAATCTTTATTTTTAAGACATATTCCACTTCTTTAGTTTAAGGACGTAATTGCCTACCAATTAGTTAATTTTCTTAGATTTGAGGAAGTTTTTCCCACTATTTTAGTAAAATTTTAATAACTCGGGCAATTTTTTTTTTTCAAAAACTTAAAATGGCGATATCTCGAAAACTAAGCCAGCTAGAGCAAAACGGAGGCCATTTTTGGTTCTTAAAATTTCTGTAGTATCGCCGGTCCTCTTCACATGTGTGAACCCCAATGGGTCCTAACTTTGGATTTAAAAAAGTTGGCATTCCCGAAAATTTTAAAATACTCATATCTCGGTAAATAATGCCAACTCAACAAAAAGTTCAAAATCATTTTTGTAGCCATTAACACGGAGAATAAGGCCGCCAAATACCGAAAAGCTCTTCGAGTAATAGTTTTAAAGTTGTCGAGTTTTTAAAATTCTCAAGACCCCAGTGGTGCCCCTAAATTCACGTATCTCAAAAACTAAGCAAGGTACTAAGGGTTTAAGTTGGGCTGAGCCCGAACCTGTACTCACACTCAAAAAAAAGACTTAACTTAGTTAAACTTAACTAAAAGTTGGGAAATTTTCTTAAGTGTTACAAAAAAATTTAAGTTCATGTACTGTTAAATAGTCCATTATTTTCCTTAAATGGAATTCCCAAATACATGGATTTCCATGTAATTTTCCCTAAATATATTACAAAAATCTTTATTTTTAAGACATATTCCACTTCTTTAGTTTAAGGACGTAATTGCCTACCAATTGCCTACCAATTACCAATTTTGTAATATATTTTCCTAAATATATTACAAAAATCTTTATTTTTAAGACATATTCCACTTCTTTAGTTTAAGGACGTAATTGCCTACCAATTAGTTAATTTTCTTAGATTTGAGGAAGTTTTTCCCACTATTTTAGTAAAATTTTAATAACTCGGGCAATTTTTTTTTTCAAAAACTTAAAATGGCGATATCTCGAAAACTAAGCCAGCTAGAGCAAAATGGAGGCCATTTTTGGTTCTTTAAATTTCTGTAGTATCGCCGGTCCTCTTCACATGTGTGGACCCCAATGGGTCCTAACTTTGGATTTAGAAAAGTTGGCATTCAAGAAAATTTTAAAATACTCATATCTCGGCAAATAATGCCAACTCAACAAAAAGTTCAAAATCATTTTTGTAGCCCTTAACACGGAGAATAAGGCCGCCAACTACTGAAAAGCTCTTCGAGTAATTGTTTTAAAGTTATCGAGTTTTTAAATTTCTCAAGACCCCAGTGGTCCCCTAAATTCACGTGTCGCAAAAACTAAGCAAGGTATAGCGAAACGGACAAAAATTTTGGATCAAAAAATATGAAGATTCTTAAGGAACCCAACTGGGTCTGGGTCCATCGGGGTCTGAACCTATCGGTCCGAACCCAATGGGGCCTTCACCCAATCGGGTCCTCAAATGTGTATGAACTAAATTGAAATAAAATTTTTCCCATTTTTTAGTTCAAATTGGCATAATATTAAAATTTTTTTTCTTTCCTTATTTTTAAGAAAAATATTAACTTAAAAGAAGGAAAACATGGCAATGGAGCTAAATCATTATCAATATTCCTTGAATTTAGTTAGTTTTCTTATTTTTTAGTTAATTTTTTTTCAGAATTTCTTCATCACATCAGGTTTTCGAGAAAATACCATGTTTTTTTGTTATATACGAAACATCCCTGCAAACAATAGGGCGATATGTCGCCGAAAAGATATTGCGGCGATACGAAAATTTATCAATTCAATAAAAAATCAAAGTACTATTTTTATTATATCGCCGTTTTCTCATACGAACGATATTTTGGCGATAAACAAAAAAAAATATTTAAAATTTTTATTTCTTTGTCAATTTAAAATAAAATAATTTATCAAACACAACAAAAAATCTTTGAAAGAATATAAATTTGGCCGAAAAACACAAATATGCGTTCAAAGATAAAATAAAAAATTCAGCGAATGTTGCGGATATATTTTTCGGGTGAATGCAAATGTTTTTAGTACTGTTAACACGACCAAAATTTGAATGAAAAAAATAATGTCTATTTTCAGCTTCAGGGAATCGATATATGTAGCTGTATCGCCGGTTTATCATTTTGGTGATATTCCGGCGATACATACAAATCTATTTTTTTTTCGTTTATACGATTATCTGGCGATATTGCCCTTTTATCGCCAAGACGAATCGTTTTCGTATCGCCATCGGGTAACAGTTTCTCCCGAAAGGTGTATCGCCGGCGATACGAATTCGATAATTGCCGCAATAACATTTATCGTATCGGCAATACAACCGGCGAATCGATGTCGTATCGTATTACTGCCCAAATTCACCTTTATTTATAAAACCTGATATGCAGTCTGAACGTCCTACTAATTCCTTTTGAAATAAATGTTTAACTGCTGTAATATCTTGTTTCTTCTCTGAGATATCTTAACATAAAATTTTAAAAATTCAGGTTTTCGCTATGTTCATAGTATTTTTGCTATGAATGCAAATTCGACAGATTTTTCGTTACATTTCGCCTTTCTTTTACGGCAAACTTATAAATGTCACTGTAAAATGCTTTTTGAACTGTTTAGATAACCATTCTATTTGCTGAGACATCGTGATAACCTTTCTATTTGCTGAGACAATGTGTTTGATAAATATATTCTGCTACTCTCACCCGAACCCAGAGTCACGAACCGAGGACAAATTTCAGGTTATTTTGACAAAAAATAAAAAAAAATTTAGTAAAAAGTGTCGAAGTCTTACAAATTAAAGCAGGCATTAGTTATATCAATCAAATTTTAAATTAAATTTCCAACCATACATTAAGAACTCAAATTAAATTTAATTTGAACCCTCCACTTTTCGCATATCCATCCAGTCGATTCATTATATTAAACCAAAAAAAGTTGCAGCAATCTTAAAAATTTAATTCAAATTAAATGCCACACATTAAAAACAAAATAACATGAACGTCTCTGTGCATACAAAATTCATCAATCACACATATTTTTATCCTAATTACGTAGAAAAAAATATTAAAAAAAAAAAAACAAATCAAAAAATAATTTAATGTTTGCATGTACAATAACATTACAATAAAATGTATGAATGTTGTTTAAGAAATACCCTACCATATGATATGGTCGAAGGGACTCAGAGTTTGTGAAAAACATACCCTGGAAAGATAAAGAAAAATATTGAAAACTTCGAAAGTAAGTCAGGGATGCTAAATGGGATATTGGAAAAATATGTGGATCTTACCTTTGTACTAAAAACTTAATAATAAAAAATTTTGAGTTAATCCGATAAATTTAAGTGGACGCGGAAACGACCTGAAGTTTGAAAAACGGTTAACAAGAAGAAAAAAAGGACTTTTTACTCATTTTCTCAATTTTTTCAATATTTAAAGTTAAGTTTGAATTCAAATTGTTACAGAATTGTGATGTGGAGTAAAAACTATAATCGGTTAAAAATCAACCAAGTTATTACAACTGCCCCAGGTAACTAGCGTGTTAGTTATACAAATCATTATTATCGGCGGATTTCGCCGGAACAAAATTGCTGAACTAGCCAGAAAAAAACATTGTCTACAATTTTTGTAGTTTTTATTCACTTATATGTGCTTAACAAAATCCTATAGTCCAGCGGTTACCAACCTATGGTACGCGTACCACTAGGGGGTACGCGAAACTGTCCGCGGGGGTACGCAAAATTTTAGTAATAGATTAACCTTTCTATGCTGGTTCCGTATCTGGCATCCAAAGTTTTCCATAACGTCCGGTTTTTAAGAAAGTTAAGGTAAAAATTCACAAATAACGTATTTTTGTGCAATTTAGAGAGCATGTTTTGCTATATTTTTTTATGTTATTTTGATATCCAACCACTTGTTTTCGATTAATCTTTCGATGCTGATTGTGGAAATTTTGGTGCCATTTTGTTAAGCTCCAAAATGACATTTTATTGTATATACGAGTGTGTTTCATTCGAAAAGTCACGGAATTATTGATCTGCCCTCGTATTAAAAAAAAATGAACACAAATTAAAAACATTATGTTTCCGCCCCCTGTGATGGGTTTTTGAAACTTTTTTAAAGAGTTAAAAAAACGTTCGTTGTTTTAATTTTTGATGTAGAATCGACTGGTGAAATCAGATTTGCAATATTTTTATCTGTTTTTGCTCTGCAGAAAAATCAGCTTCAGATGCATTGAACCACCCCAATAACACCATTTTTGATCTCCCCTTAATCCTTCAAAAAAATGACAATACCCGTAGATCAAAAATTTCAAAATCAACTCTAATTTTTATATGAGAAAAAACTCGTTAGGGGGTACGCGGCTAATTAAATATGAAATTAGGGGTACGCGAGCCAAAAAGGTTGGTAACCGCTGCTATAGTCCAATGGTCGATTTTTTAAATTTTCTTTGCCAAAAAAAACATATAAAATTTAAAATTGGAGATTTGAAAACAGGGTTGAAAAATTTAGACCTTTTTACCATTAATTTAAAACAAGTTAACATAACACAATATAAAAACACCTATTACCTTAGCACATTGGTGATAAATTCAATCAATTTCAAAAATGGAACTCAAAATCTTTGATCAAGTGGTCTGCCTCACGCTAGTTGCCTAAGGGCAGTTGTTATAACTTGGCTGATTTTTAACCGATTTTAGTTTTTATTGTCTTATTACAAAGGTAATGTACTCCACATCACAATTCTGTTACTATTTGAATTCAAACTTAAAATTAAATATCGAAAAAATTGAGAAAATGAGTATAAAGTAATTTTTCGCCTTATAATCCGTTTTCAAACATCAGTTCGTTTCCGCGTCCACTTAAAGTTATCGGATTAACTCCAAATTTTATTATTTTTTTAAGTTTTTAGTATAAAGGAACAATAATTTGTCCAGTGCCAAGCAATTGAAACACTTTAAATTTTTCCCTTACTATTAAAAACACCCTTAAGGGACCCACATGATTTTGGCACTCCAGCAGGTCTATTTCCTGTCAACATTTACTTTCCTCTAACGAAGCGATTTGTCCCAATATAAAGCCTGATCTTAGGAGAGATACTCTTGTATCTAAAAGGAAGTTAAAACCCTTCTGCAAAAGATTGGGAAATATGATTAGTCTCCGTTGCGCAACAAAGCCGTAGGTTTTGCTTGCAAGTTTCTAGAGGCATACCAACACATTCCAATTCTGTTGGAACCTGTAAGGCAGTTCCCACTCTGGCAATCTCATCGGCTTTTCAATTCCCTGAAATGTCTCTGTGCCCTGAGAACCATATGAGTCGTATGTCAAACTGCTTGGCCATCTCATTTAAAGACCTGCGGCAGTTAAGGGCAGATCTTGTTTTCAAAAACATTGACTCCAGGGACTTGTCAGAATAGATGTTGACTGCAGTTGTAGACAATACAATGCAGCTTAACCAGTCAGCCACTTCCTTTATTGCATCTTTGCCTGTTAAACACTGCAATGATCCGGAAATCTTCGAGCCAAGCTCAACTAAAGCTGCTCCGAATAGACTCTAAAGCCCACTTGTTCCTGCAGCCTCAACGTAATTTTCTACCAATTAGTTCATCTTCTTAGATTTGAGGAAGTTTTTAAACTATTTTAGTAAAATATTTATAACTTGGGAAAAAATTTTTTTTTTTCAAAAAACTTAAAATGGCGATATCTCGAAAACTAAGCCAGAGAGAATGAGAAAAAAATGGAGTCCATATTTGGTTCTTTGGATCCCCATACAATCGCCGGTGCTTTTCACATGTTTGAAGTCCAAAGTTCTAAAGCATTTTTGTAGCTCTTAACACTTAGAACAAGACCACCAAATATCCAAAAGCACCTCGTGTAATAGTTTCAAAGTTATCGAGTTTTTAAAATTCTCAAGACCCCAGTGGTCCTTTAAATTCACGTATCTCAAACACTAAGCACGGTAGAGCGAAACGGACAAAAATGTTGTATCAAAAACTTTAACGATTCTTTAGGAACCCAACTCGGTCTGGGCCTATCGGGGTCTAAACCTATCGGTTCCGAACCCAATGTGGTCTTCACCCAATCAGGTCCTCAAATGTGTATGAACTAAACTGAAATAAAATGTTTCCCATTTCTTAGTTTAAATTGTCATAATATTAAAAAAAAAATTTCTTTCCTTATTTAAAAAAAAAAAAAATATGAACTTAAAAAACGAAAAACATGGCAATGGAGCTAAATTATTATCAATATTCCTTAAATTTAGTTAATTTCCCCATTTTTTAGTTCATTTATAAATTTTCACTTGAGTTATACTTGAATTCCATTAATTTTTCAATGGACTTTTCATTGAGACGCGGGTGCATCAGTTTAGAGATGGGCGCGTGAGTAGATTTTGACTCACTCACGCTCACGCAAAAAATAATCGAATCACTCACTAATCACTCACGCAATTTTTTTTTTTACTCAGGCTCACTCACTATTCACGTGAGTAATAAAAATCTTACTCACACTCACGCGTGAATCACGCCAGATTCAATCACGCTCACGCGTGAGTCACGCAAAATCTACTCACGCAATAAAATTTTCTTACCAAAAAAAGAAAAAACTCAAAAAAAAAATCTAATCACGCAATCTCACGCAAAAAATAAAAGACTCACTCACTAATCACTCACTCAGATTTTTTTTCAACTCACACTGACTCACAATCACGTGATTGAAATGAAAATTACTCACACTCACGCGTAATTCACGTGAATCACGCAAATCACGTGACCAGCGCCCATCTCTACATCAGTTCATAGTCGACTGTCGCACAACGCATTACAATAAACTCCCCGCAGTAGTCTTCCCAATCGGATACGATTTAGAAAATGTAACATTAAATGTTCTAAAACAATACTCCTTTTTTCCTTTACATAACCTATTTTTCTAATTTTAATACAAGGCATTGCATTAGTAAGGCGCAACTCAACAAAAAACGCGGATTCAATAAATTTTTTGATTGAAACTCCTCCAATTAAAAAAATTGTTATACCAATCATCAAATTGTAGGTGATTGATTGATTTTTTTTTTTCAATCAAACATTTTTTCGATTTTGATCAAAAATTTTATCAATTTTTTATTTCTAGTCAATCAAAATAATGATTGATTTAACGAAAGAATTGTAAGCTTAGAAAAAATTATCAAAAAATTCATCTTTTTTGCTTTCCAATAATAAAAAAACAAGTAAAAAAGTTAAATTCGGCCTTGCCGAATGTAGTGATACCCTCCACAATTTCTTAAAGATTATTGAAAAAAACTTTATTTAAAAGGAAATTAATTTTGAAAAAAAAATTTTCGCGAAAAAAAAAATTTTATAAAAAAAAAAAAAATCCGCGATTTTCTATTTTTTGTCAAAAAATATGTTCGTATTTGTTTAAATACCAATTGGTGTTCAATTAGGTTCACATATGTCAACAAGCAGCCGAATTAAAGCATTTTGTATTTTCAGGTAATGTTGAATGTACTAAAATTTTTGAGGTGTCCTTACATTTTCGTTCATAACTTTTGAACCGCTGAACCGATATCGCTCAAATGCAATACCAAATTTCACGGGAGAACTTCCAAAAAATATGTTAAGTTTCAGTCATCACCGTATAATATTTTGGCCGTGATTACCATTTCCACAGACAGACGGACATCGCTAGAATATCTTAAAATCGATCGGGGGTTATGGTTATATATGGGGCATTCCATGTCAAATCAGACACTTTGAAATTTTTTTTTTTTAGATTTTCCTAATTTGTTAACAGTTTTTAGTACACTTCGAAAACTCCTTCGTGGTAAATTTTCAGATTTTTTTGATGACCCGTTCAAAAGATATCGAATTTTGAAAAATTGGTAGTTTGCTCCTTTACTCAAACTTCTTTTAATCATAACTTCTTCAATAATGGTCCAAATTTCAAATTGTTTTTTTCAAAATTTTTGTTTTTTTACGTACTTTTTAATAAAAATCCTAAAAAATTCTTAAAAGCGCTCTAGTATGCGATTTTTAAGTTTTAAAATTTAAATCTAATTTTTGAAAATGTTTGTACTCTTCGATTTTTTTGAAATTTTTTTGTGTAAAACTTCTATCAATTCTACAAATTTTTTATCCAGGAAGATCGTGGGATAACGATTATTACTATTTTTTAAAATTTTTTGAAAAAATTTTATTGTAATTTTCCAATCTTAAAATCATTTCTACTGCTCCAATGGTGCGTCATAGAGGGGTCCTTTATAAGACCGACCCCCATTAATTTTTACGTCTTAACATTTCTTTGGAACAAACTAATACCCTATCTTCAATTTCTAAGGGGGCTCCCACACAAAACGACATTTTTAAAAATTTGTTCCAACCGCTCTAACTGCCCTAATAGTGCCCTTAGAGCAACAAAATGTATGACCGACCCACAATATTTTTTAAGTCCAAACATTTTCTCTGAACACACCTACCCTTTATCTTTAACTGTTAAGGCAGTCCCCATACAATTTTTTTTTATTTTTTGTAAATTTGTTTTATTTAATCAGCTTCTACCGGTCCAATGGTGCGTCTGAGAGGGGTCATTAGTGAGACCGACCCCCATTTATTTTTACCCTACAACATTTTTTCAAAATAAACCTACGCCCTATCTCAACTCCCTAAGTAGGCTCCCATACAAAATTACATTTTTATAAAATTTGCTCCAACTGTTATTTGTATGGGAGCCTACTTAGGGAGTGGAGATAGGGCGTAGGTATGTTTTGAAAAAATGTTGCAGGGTAAAAATAAATGGGGGTCGGTCTCCCTAATGACCCCTCTCGGACGCACCATTGGATCGGTCGAAGCTGATTAAATAAAACAAATTTACAAAAAATAAAAAAAATTGTATGGGGACCGCCTTAACAGTTAAAGATAAAGGGTAGGTGTGTTCAGAGAAAATGTTTGGACTAAAAAAATATTGTGGGTCGGTCATACATTTTGTTGCTCTAAGGACACTATTAGGGCAGTTAGAGCGGTTGGAACAAATTTTTAAAAATGTCGTTTTGTGTGGGAGCCCCCTTAGAAATTGGAGATAGGGTATTAGTTTGTTCCAAAGAAATGTTAAGATGTAAAAATTAATGGGGGTCGGTCTTATAAAGGACCCCTCTATGACGCACCATTGGAGCAGTAGAAATGATTTTAAGATTGGAAAATTACAATAAAATTTTTTCAAAAAATTTTAAAAAATAGAAATAATCGTTATCCCACGATCTTCCTGGGCAAAAAATTTGTAGAATTGATAGAAGTTTTACACAAAAAAATTTCAAAAAAATCGAAGAGTACAAACATTTTCAAAAATGAAATTTAAATTTTAAAACTTAAAAATTGCATACTAGAGCGCTTGTAAGAATTTTTTGGGATTTTTTTTTAGAAAGTACGTAAAAAAACAAAAATTTTGAAAAAAAAATTTGAACTTTGGACCATTATTGAAGAAGTTATGATTAAAAGAAGTTTGAGTAAAGGAACAAACTACAAACTTTTAAAAATTCGATATCTTTTGAACGGGTCATCCAAAAAATCTGAAAATTTGCCACGAAGGAGTTTTCGAAGGGTACTAAAAACTGTAAACAAATTGGGAAAATCTAAAAAAAAAAGTTTTTCAAAGTGTCCGATTTCACATGGAATGCCCCATATATACTTTATGGGGTCCCAGACCGATAATTCGATGAGTTACAAACGGAATAACAAACTTATATATACCCTCTATCACTAGAGTGGAGGGTATAAATTTAAAACCCATTTTTTTATTCTTGAGTTAATCGATTCAAATAAATTAAAACAAAAAAAATCTGGTATTTTAAAAATTTGTAATTCGACAGTTAAAAAAATTAACAAAAACTTCAATTAAAACATTGATTGACTCATTTAAATTTTGTTGATCAACAGATTAAATTGAAAATGTTTAGCTAACAATTTTTTGTATGTAGCAACAGACAGAGATTATTGAAAATGTTATGGCACTATGTTTAGGGTGACCATTTTTTCTCGAACTCAAATTAGTACGCCTACTATTTTATAATTTTTTTTTCATTGAAGAACTCCCTAAAAACTCATACGGAAAGAACAATTATGAGGAATGTTTTAACACTCAAAAAGTTTTCGTTTAATTAACACAATTATTGTATGTTGTTACTTGTATTTTAATAAAAACAACTGTTAAAAAACAACTGACCCGAGTAAAAAGGAATTTATATAAATGTATATTATTTTATATGTTTTCATAAAACCATATACAACTATATGAGTCAAAGTATAAAATTATATCTCACTTTGAAATTTTCCAATTTTTTTAAATGATGTCATATAAAATCATATCTAATTATATTGTTCATAATATATTAATATAAATGGTAGATGTAATCATACGTTGCACATAAAACTTAATCCGATTTCATACATTATTATACGTGACTTTATATCTAATTATGTATTGACTTTACTAAACAAAAAATCCAGTATCAATTTATGTATAATTATATATGACTAATATAATACCATTTAAAACTATATATGGTTCCATACTAAAAAAATGTCCAACAAAAATAATAGATATAATTATATGTGTCTTAAACGATAACATATCTGTGTTTGTATGGTACTATATATACGCAAATTTCGTCTAATCTCAATATATATTTATAAATGGTCGCATATGTAATGGAATATATATTTTGATATAATCATGTATAAAAAAAATATTTTTTTGACCAAACAACTAGCCATATATAATTATATATGCAAGTATTTCAAAATTTATTTTTGTGTGTCAACATATATGGTTATACAAAACTTTTTATTGTATCATATAAGATTACATATGATTTTTTGGAACCCGAGTTCGATTCCCGGCCCAGTCGAGAAAAAAAAGTTTTTTTTTATTTTTTTTTTTAAATAGAAAACACTTTTTTATTGCGTTTAATTTTTTTACAACTAAAAAAATTTCATTTTTGGAATTTTTGCAATCATTTTTAAAAAAATATTATTCTTTTATATAGTTATATATAACTATATTTGATTTATTATAAAATTATCTATAATTTTTGGGAACCCGAGTTCGATTCCAGAAAAAAAAAATATTTTTTTTTTATTTTTTTTAAATAGAAAACACTTTTTTATTGCATTTGTTTTTTTAGAATTAAAAATTTTTCTTTTTTTAAATTTTTGCAATCATTTTTAAAAAATTATATTGCTTTATTATAGTTATATATAACAATATTTAATTTATTATAAAATTATCTATCATTTTTGGGAACCCGAGTTCGATTCCAGAAAAAAATATATTTTTTTATTTTTTTTTTAATAGAAAACACTTTTTTATTGCATTTGTTTTTTTCAATGATGGGTACCAATACCTTTTCGATACCAATACCCGTTAATACCAATTCAAATTGAAAACCAATACCAATTAAAAACCAATACCTTTATTTGTGCGATACCAATACCGATAAAAAACCAATACTGATTCCCCACTACCAATACCAATTAAAAACCAATACTTTTATTCTTCAAAACCAATACCAATAAAAAACCAATACCAATTCATTTTTTTCTACTTTCGTATCGGTTTTGTTTCGGTTTTTTGAATTCTTATTTTCGTTTGTTTTAATTGTGACGTCAAACATTTTCTTTCCATCACATTATTAGGTTTTACCTGGCTAACGAATTGCTACAGATGTTCACAAAAGATGTTACATCGATCAGTAATCGTTTGCATGCGAAGTCATATAACAAAAAGGAGTTAGGTACTTGAATTTTAAAAGCCATAAAAACATAAAACAAATATTTTTTTGTCACGTTACGTGATTTTTATGACCTCTAATAAAATTAGATCTTAAAAAATTTAGACCTTTTCTGTAATGAAATTTTTTCTTTTGCAAACATTATTAATATGTGATACATATGTATGGAATGTCACTGCACTGTTCTTTGCGTTGTAAAAAAAAAATACTAATGTCCTTTTTTGGAAATCCCAAAATTTTAATCAAGCACTCGTTACAAAATTATATGTCACAACACCAGAATCCAGAAAAAAAAATTGTTTGTTTTATTAGAGCCACAGTCATATTTAGGGTTACCAGATTTGAAATATGGAATAACAGTACATTTGGTCTCAAAAAACAGTACATTGCAAATAAAAACAGTACTTTTTTAAAAGTCTTATTTTCTATCAAACTACAAAAACTTAGCCCTTTTACCCTGATTTCAAACAGATCTCAGCCAAAACGAGCATAAAAGGTTGTTAACAGAACGGTGGAACATGTTAGGTAAACCGTCTCTATTTATTATCAGTGTTGAAAAAAATTGCGATTGACTTTTTGGAGCATTTGTCTTAGTTGCGCGATATCTTACTTGAAAAGCTTTTGTAGTCCATGCTTTCGCTTAACTAAAACACCGATCTTCCTATCAAAAACATATGAAAAAATCCATAAAACAGTGTTTTAATTAAAACACGACTTTAAAAAGCAAACGCGAAAACGGTATTATTACACTCAAACAAAGGCCTAACTAAATTTTGGGAAAATTTTTTTTTCACAATTTAGTAAAATTTAAAAAAAAAAATTAAATTTCTTTGACATAATTTGCAACCAATTAGTTCATCATATTTATCTTCTTAGAATTGATAAAGTTTTTTCTTCAGGTTTAGTAAATTTTATGCTTTAAGGAAATTTTATTTTTTTTTTCAAAAAATGTTTTAAAAATTTCAAAAACTAAGCCAGAAAGAGCAAAAAAGTGTTAATTTTCGATTCTAAAAATCTCTAAAGATTCTCCGGTCCTCTTTCAATGTATGGACTCCTCAATTTGGATCTAAAAATTTGGGCGTTTCTCATTTCTCAGAAAATATTGCCGAAACAAAAAAAATGCCAAATACATTTTTGTAGTTCTTTACACGACCGTCTCAATCCCTCCGTGTAATAGTTTTTTAGTTATCCCGTTAAGATTCTAAAGACCCTATTGGGCCCTTAAATTCCCGTATCCTAAAAACTAAGCAAGGTAGAGCGAAAAGGGCAAAGATGTTGAATCAAAATCTATGACGATCCTTAATAGACCAAATGGTACTGGGCCTAAGGTGGTCTGGACCCATGGGTTCCGAACCTAATGGGGTCTGCCCGCAATCGGAACTTTAAATGAGATGAACTCAATAAAATAAATTTTTTCCCATTTTCTTGTTTTTTCTTTTTCTTATTTTTCAGAAAAATTTAGATAAAAAGAAGGAACACATGGCAATGGGCTAAATCATTATTGAATTTAGTTAAGTTTTCCACTTTTTAAATAATTTTTCTTTTTGAGTGTGGTATAAAATTAAATTGCTTTAGCTCCTTTTTAAAAATTGAATTAAAATTTTGTCAAATATGAAACATTTTTCGAAAAATGTTACATTATGGTGATAAGTATAAAAAAACAGTACAAAAACAGTACACGCTTTAAAAAACAGTACTTTTGCGTACTGTTTTAGGTGCTGTGCATAAAACAGTACTTTTTATAATAAACAGTACATGTACTGTTTAAAACAGTACGAATGGCAACCCTAGTCATATTATAAAAGAATTTAAGAACGCATAATGTGCGGTTCACACTTGCTATTTTTGAGAGTTTAAGGGTTACGTGTTTAAAAAATTATTTGTTCTGTATCCATTTCGTTTTTATTCAGTTACTGGTGTTTTGTTAAACAACTTGTTTAAGGTCGAAAGTGTGAACTGCATATAAGGAAAACAATTTGCACGTGTAATTACAAAAAGATCTAAAATCGAAAACCCATTCACGATAACCCATTTCAATCACCTTTAAAAAAAATATTATGTATGAAAGGATGGATTTCAGGTATATTTTGTTACAAATGTTAAGTGTCATCTTTCTGCAATTAAAAACAAGTAAGAAAATTATAGTCGGTCAAGACCGAAAATATAATACCCTACACTAGAGTTTCCCGGAAAATTAGATCTATATTTTGTCAAATCTTTAATACGTGTAAAAAACACTCACAAATCAAATTTGAGTGAAATAGGCTATTTGTTGACAATAAACTGCCTTAACTGAATATAGGGCGAAATTTTCACAAGGAGCCTAAGTCCAAAACTGGTTCGATTATAATCAGATTTGGTAAGGTTATTTAAGTACGCGTTTAACATACACAAACAAAATTTTAATTAAATATTTTCTATTTTCATGAAATTTGAGAGATTTATGTGAAAATCGGGAAGGTGGTTTGTATGGGGCTACAAGAAGGACAGGTCCGATTTCTTTAAAATTCGGAATGGTGATTTGTGTAAGATACAAAAAGATACCTATTAAAATACGGCTATTAGAGTCATTTGAGCCAAATTAAAGAGGACCTTTGTATGGGGGCTAGGTCTAAATATGGACCGATTTTTTACAATTTCAATAGGCTTCGTCCTTGGGCAAAAAGAGGCTTAAGTTTTAAATTTCAAGTCAATTGATTAAAAATTGCGACCTGTATCGTGTTTACACCGTTTACATGGACAGACAGACGGACGGACGGACATCGCTAAATCGACTTAAAAAGTAATTCTGAGTCGATCGGTATACTTAAAGGTGGCTCTAGGACCAATATTTCGGGTAGTTACAAACATCAGCACAAACTCATTATACCCTGTACCATAGTGTGGTGTAGGGTATAAATATCTCCCTTACCACCGCAATTTATATGTACATTAAATGCAATGTGAATCAGAACAGAAATTGTTTCAAGCATAAAATGTTGAAATACAGGCTTTTCTGAAATAACGGAATATTAAAAATTTTTTTTGACAAGATTTTTAAGATCTGCCGGTGCTAATTTCACTAAAAAAGTACCTTTTTCCAAAAAAGGAAAAATAAAATTGAATCTTATACCCAAATCACACCTGAGGTGAAATCTTGTTCGAACGAGATTTCGATCATATCGCTCCTTTACTTGTATAGTGTCATAACTCAAAATATTTGATTTTGCAGAAAACACGTTTAAAGTTTACTATTGAAACTGGTTTTTAATTGAAAAAGGCCGGTACATAGAAAATGTAATAATGGCGTGTACTCCTCTCAAACGGTGAGTTTAAAAGATATTAATACGAATTTTTGACACAATATAAAGCATGATATAACGAATAATTCTGCATCATTAACTCAAAAAACGCATTTTTTGAGTTATGACACTATACAAGTAAAGGAGCGATATGGTTGTCTATAAAATGATACAGACCATATGATCGAAATCTCGTTCGAACGAGATTTCACCTCAGGTGTGGCCTTTAGTTTTATAAAATTTACTTTTTTTAATTTTTCTCAAAAGAGATAAAATTAAAACGCCTTAAAATATATATTTTTGTAAACCACTTTTGATTTAGTTGGCTTTAACTTTAATTTTATCATTATTATTTAAAAAAGAAGCGAAAAATAAGTTCTTCTCGCATTGGTACAGTGGACCTAAATGGAGTAAAAACTGACCAATAAAAATTAGGTAATTTGTTACTCATTTGAGATTATCGAAAATCAAGGAAATTTTTATTTTTTATACCCTCCCTCTTCTTTTCCACAATGGAACATTGTCAGGCTTAAATGTACCTACAGACGACGCAATATTATGTACAATATACAATTTTATTGATCGTGTGTGGGTAAGATTGACGATTGTACAATGGTCAATCTAACCCACACACCATCAATATAATAGGATATTGAACATAATATTGTATTTTATAAATTTTATTTTTTTTATAAAATTTATTTTAGTTCCATTTTTGAAAACGGACACAAGCGGTCAAATTTTTTGGAAAGTTGGGATAGAAAGGATAATTCTGGCCCAGAAAGTTTTTTGAAAGGGCGTAGAACTTTTGATAACGATGAGTTTAAAAATGAGGTTTCCACAATTTTTTTTTATTTTTTTTTTTAAAGGGATTTTTCAAAAAAACTTCACGCAAAAATTCTACCCACTCTCTAGACACTCACTCAGAATTTTTCAAATCAACATCACGTGATTTAAGATGTTATTTAAAATGAAGTGTCCATTCTTGAAAAAGTATCCTTGTAGGTCTGAATTCAAAAAGTTTCAAGGCACTTATTTATTATCCTAGGTTACGTTAGGTTAACCTACCCTAATATAGTCACTTAATTTAAATGAAAATCGCTCAATAATCACGTGATTTAAATAAAAATCGCTCACGCCTGAATCACGTGGTTTTTTGAGTCACTCAAATTACGGGACCACAGACCATCTCTAATTCAAATACATATTCAAAAGACAAGTGTCTCTTCATTTGATTCATCTATAACATCTGTAAATTTGATTAAAAATTAAGTGTCCACCCTGAAATAGTTTCCTTGTAGGTCCGATTTCGAAAACTTTCAAGGCACTTATTAATTACCTTAATATAGGCTTATTTTCTGAATTTCCAAAAAATCGGTTAACATTTACGACCTGTAGAGACTTTTGACCAAAAAACCTACCATAACGCCCCAGTGTGCACTGTGGGGCGGACAGAAGGACGACGTTAGTTAAATTAATTAATATTAACGACAAAACCTTTTGCATACAAATACCAAAACCGATATAAGATAAATACCAATACTTATTAAAAACCGATACCAATTCGAGGCTAAAACCAATACCAATACCCAATACCTAAATAATTCAAAACCAATACCGAAACCTATACCAATTCAACAAAAAATGAAAACCAATACCTATACCAATACTAATATAATTTTAAAAACCAATACCAATACCAATACTTTTATCGAATTGGTACCCATCCTTGGTTTTTTTAGAACTTAAAAAATTTTACTTTTTGAATTTTTGCAATCATTTTTAAAAATTTATATTGCATTTATATAGTTAATAATAGCTATATTTGGTTTAAATTATCAAATTATAAATGATTTTGTGAACCCGATCTCAAATCTAATTCTTATTTCCTGATTCCATGAAAAATTTCAAACTTATAAGCCAAAGTCTTATTTCACTTTGAAAGATTATGACTTGGAAATAAGGCATACCGCTACATTAAAATTATTGTTTAAGCTTACCATGGAAGCCCCTAATAGCGCTGTACGTCATTCCAATTTTTTTTTTTTTTGCAAATTTTATCAAAAATTTTCTAAGTCTTTTTGAAAATTGTGTACAAGTGAATAACATATTTAATTGGATGTAATCATATATTACTATATGTTTGATCAATTTGATATAATTAGATACGATCAATTTTTTTAAAACTAAGTCTTTTAAAGTTGTTATTTGCTAACAACGTCCGCTGGTATAGAGGGTAGAGATTGCGATTACAAAACGGAAGACTTGTGGTTCTAATCCCCGTCCGTTCGAAGTTTTTTTTTTTTTATTTATTTTCAGTTTGGCATTATTATATCTCAAAATAAATCTAAAAACAGAAACATTTTTTGGATAAAAATGTATCCAATAATTTTTTTATAAAATCAAGATATCAGATATTATAAAATAACTTTGGCGCGGCCAAATTTCGGATGAAATTACATTATATAATATCCAATTTAATATAAAATCATGATATTGGATATTTTAAGATAACTTTGGCGCGGCCAATTTCCGGATGAAATTACATCATATCATATCATATTTAATACAAAATCATGATAATAGATAATTTGGGATAACTTTGGCGCGGCCAATTTCCGGATGAAATCACATACAATCAAATATTAAACTGTAACTTCATATATTATAAGATGTTATGAGATAACTTTGGCGCGGCCAATTTTCGGATGAAATTTAGCAAAATCAGATCCAATAAATTATATATAATTTTATAAGATAACATGTTTTAACATACAATTTTTTTTTACTCGGGGACATGAACAGTTATATTAATTTTGTAGAAAATGAAGCTCATCACAGACAACAATTCAATACAAACCACAAAGGTTTTGAGACTGGCATTATGAAGACTTACAATTAGTTCTTTTGAGAATCGCCCCGATTCTAAGGACTTTTGTCTTAAGTTCTGAGATCTCTTTCTCTTCCTTATGGAAAAACTCCCAAATCATAAGCAAACATTTTTTAAAAAACTCTTGTGTTCTTCGAACTTTTTCCGATAGGAAAAATTTCAGATCTTGTGTCCATTTTTTCGGGACCACCACGCATTTTATTTTATTTGGACATCTTTCAAAAATATAGAAAATCTATCATCATGAACTTTTCCCTATAAAAACCCACTCAGATTTTTTTTCGGACTCATAAGAAAGTATTTCAGACTTAGCTTTTTTAATACTTCTCTGAATTATTTGATGGAAATAATAGTTTTGGTATAGAATTTTTGAATAAAATAATTGTTTATGTGGAAATGTCAAAAAATCAGTACAATCAGTACATATTTTAAAAAATTAGTACAAGGTATTTTGATCAGTACACGTGACGAAAAATCAGTACATGTACTGATCAAATCAGTACGAATGGTCAGCCTAACTATGTTCCACTTAGGAATTAGATTTTGATAAGGGTAAGAAGAGCTTTAACCTAACAGCTCCTTATGTAGCATATTTCACATTCGTATTGGAACATCAGTTGATTTTCTACTTACAATGTTGTTGTATGCCGTTTTTTTTTTTTGTGAGGATTCATACCATGTTTTCTTCACTTTTGAAATCACATGTAATCGTTTATTAATGTCATAATGCTAACAGCAAAATTTTTTGTTTGCCAAACGCAAAAAGTGTGAATGAAATATACAGGCAAATGTACTCTTAAAAAAACGTAAAAAAAAAAAAAACTGCAGAAAGACTAACACAGACGGACAGATAAACGTACCGTACTTGGGCTACAAAAAATTAAACCAAAAAAAAAAGAAAGAAAGAAGAGGTTGAGTACCAGACACTTTAAAATGATTGAATACAATGTTAATACAAATATATGCATGCTAAATGTACGAGTGTTACAAAAAACAAGTAAAAAGTTTTTTAAATGCATTTAATATGCATTTTTTTCGTTTCATGATAAGTAGTATTTTTATGCATGGTTGCATATTTTGTAGCTTATTGCTTTACCGATACGAAAAAAGCTGAACATACATTCAGTCGCCATACATTATGTAGCATTTCGGTTTCAAGACATTCATGGATTCATTATACACTCACTCAGTAACTCATTCATAGCAACCGACATTCATGCATACCGCCATTCACTTAGGCATTTTTAGCCTGAATGTCAGTTATGTTGTTTAATGAGTTTAAATGAAAAATAAAATATTTAAGTTGTTTTATATTTGTTTATACTCCAGATAATTTAATTAAGGAATGCGAAAATTTCAGATATCCCCAATAGCATGCGCGGGTACAAGGGGGGGGAAAAAGGGGAAATTTCCCCCCCCAGACCGAATTTCAGAAAGAAAAAAAAAGAGGAAAAAAAGAGAAAAAAAAGAAAAAAAGAAAGAAAAAGGAAGAAAAAGGAGAAAAAAAGAAAGAAGAAAATTTTCAAAAAAAAATTCCGAATGAAAATTATCTCGAAATCCGAAAATTTTTCATATAAAAAATTCTGAAAATTTTATAGGGAAAATTTTTAAATTTTTAAAGGAAAAAATGTGACTCAATCTGAAAATTTTCTGTGAAAAAATATATGTCAATCTTATTATGAATTTGGGTATCTTTTAATAGTACTTATATTTTGAGAATTTTTCTACTAAAATCCCTAAAAGAAAATATTTGAGGATTGAAAATTTTTTCTTTGTAAAAAATCTGAGACTTTTCTATAGAAAAAATGTGTCGGAATTCGAGACTTATTCTATAAGAAAAAAGGTCTTAGAATCTGAGACATATTAAAAAGTTTCCAGATTCTGAGACTTTTTTTTATAGAAAAGGTGCAGAGAAACTCTTAAATGTATCACATTCTAAAAAATTTTCTTTTTCGGATTTTTGAAGAAGAATTCACAAATTCTAAAAGTCTCAGAATCTGAGTATTTCTCTATGGGTCTTAAAATTTGAGACTTATTTATAGGAAAACGGTCGCAGAATCTGATACTTTTTTGAAAAGAAAAAGGTATAAGAATCTGAGACTTTTTCGAAATAAAAAAGGCATAAGAATCTGAGACTTTTTCTATGGGAAAAAGGTATCAGAATCTCTTAATTTCAGACTTATTCTAAGGAAAAAGGTCTCAGAATCTTAGTCTTTTTTAAAAAGAAAAATGTCTCAAAGTCAGAGACTTTTTTTGTTGAAAAAAAGTCTCAGAAGTTTAAACTTTCTCAATTGGATGAAGGTCACAGAATCTGAGACTTTTTCTTCTGGAAAAAGGTCTTATTGTTAGAATCTAAGACTTTTTTTATAGGAATAAGGTCTCAGAATCCCAGAATTAAAGACTTTTTCTATAGGGAAAATGTCTCAGAATCTGAGACTTTTTCTATAGGAAACAGGTCTCAAAATCTAGGACTTTTTCTATAGGAAAAAGGTCTCAAAATCTTAGAAAAAAAGTGACAGAATCTTATACTCATACTTAGACTATAGCAAAGAAAAGGTCTCATAATCTGGTACCTTTTCTTTTAGAAAGAGTTTCACAATCTCAGACTTTTTCTATAGGAATAGGGTCTTAGAATCAGAGACTTTTTCTTTAGGAAAATCTATAAGAAAAAGCTCTCAGAATCTAACACTTTTTCTATGAGAAAAAGGTCTGAGAATCTGAGACTTTTTTAGGAATAAGGTCTCAGAATCTGGGACTTTTTCTAAAAAGATCAAGGTCTAAGAATCTGAAACTTTTTCTATAGGAAAAAGGTCTGAGAATTTGAAACTCTTTCTTTAGGAAAAAAGTCTCAGAATCTGAAACTTTTTCTATAGAAAAAAGGTCTCAGAATATACATTTTTTTCAGTACGAAACAAATATACTAACTTGAGACCTTTTCTATTAGAAAAATATATTAAAAATGCTTTAAAATATAAGATACTTTCTATAAAAGGTTTCAGAATCTTAGATTTTTTTGTGGAAAAAAGTTAGAATCTGAAAATTTTTTATACAAAAAAAGTCTCAGATTTTGAGACATTTTTTGTAAAGAAGAAGTCTTAGATTTTGACTTTTTATGCGTCAAATTTGTTAGAATCTGAGAGTATTTCTATGTATACGAAAATGTACAATTTTCTTTTTAGACAAATTAAAACAAAATGATCTAAACGAAATACTTATGATCATGAAAAAACAAACCTCCTACAGCAAAAACTTTTGAATTTGATGATTTTATCAAAAAAAGAATCCCTGTTTTTGCCCGTCCAACATAGGTAAATTTATAATTTTTTTTTCGAAGTAAAAAAAAAAAATTCCCCCCCCAAACCCAAAAGCTGTACCCGCCACTGCCAATAGTAATTTGGTTCTGGATACAGGGAAAAATATTTGATTTTTAAAGACAACTACCAACATTTTGGTACATTCTACATTATCTAAAAAACAAAATGCATTAATTCGACTGCTGGTGGACACATGCAAACGAATTTGATACAGATTGACAAAATTTTAAATCCTCCAACCAAATTCTGATTTTTAAATCATTCCCCCAGTAACGCATCGAAATATCGGTCGGGGGACCCCATCTTGTATACATAAAAAGTAGCTTCCATTGTGTTTGTAATGAGTGAACCGATTTTGTTCCTGCAAATTTCCCATGAAAGGTAACTTCAATACACAGGTTTTTATGTGTGTACGCAGTGCAGTTTTAAGGTATGGCGAGACCCTTGGGCTCAAAAGAGTTTAAGTGCCCCGCTGGAAAGAAAACAGAAGCATAACAAGAATTCGGAAGAATTCAGATAATGTCTCAGATTCTGAGACATTATCTGAAGGCAAAATGTTTTAGAATCTGAAACCTTTTTCTAAAGATAAAAATATCACAGAGTCTGAGAATGTCTCATTATACGAAAAATGTCTCTGAATGTGACTGTTTCTATACTAAAATTTTTTTTCTCAGAATCTAAAACATTTTTTATACGAAAAATGTCTCAGAACGTGAGACTTTTTCTATACGAAACATATTTCAGAATTTGCGATTTTTTTTATATACGAAATTTATTTTAGAATTTGAAACTGTTTCTATACGAAAAATGTCTCATTGTCAGAATCTTAGACATTTTCTATACGAAAAATGTCTACAAATCTGAGACTTTTGCTATGTTTTAGAATCTGAAACTTTACATATGAGGCAGTCCACACCAAAATGCCCGCTACAGAAAAACATGTGTCCCGTAAATTGTCTGAGTAGGTTGTTTGTATAGCCCTATATCAGTGGCGGGTGCAGCTTTTGGGTTTGGGGGGGGGGGGGTAAAATTATTTTTTTTACTTCGAATAAAAAAATTTTATCAATTCACTATAAAATCAAATAATAATCGGCTGCAGAACACTTGTAAGCGATTCTTCAATTAAAAATCAAACAATTTCTTAACGAAAAATTTCTTAGAATCTGAGACTTTTTTCCTATAGAAAAATTTTCGGATTCTAAGAACTTTTTTCAACAAAAAAAGTACCAGATTCTTAAACTTCTTACTAAAGAAAAAGTTTCATACTCTAAAGAATTTTTGAGATATTTTTCCTACAGAAAATGCGACAGATTCTTAATCCTGAAACCTTTTTCCCATAGAACAAATCTTATTTGTGAGACCTGTTTCCTATAAAAAAGTCTCAGATTCGGAGACTTTTTTCCTATAGAATATGTATCAAAGTCTCTTATAGAAAAAGGCCTAAGATTTCAAGACATTTTTCCTATCGAAAAAGTCTCAGATTCTGCAACTTTCACCCAATAGAATAAGTATCAGCTTCTGAGACTTTTTTTCAACAGAAAAAGTCTCAGATTTTGAGACTTTTTCCATTCAAAAATGTCTAAGATACTGAGACCTTTTCCTATAAAACAAGTTTTAAATTTAGAGATTCTGAGACGTTTTTTCTGCAGAAAAGTTGCAGATTCTTAGCCTTTTGCCAATCGAAAAAGTCTCAGATTTTGAGACATTTTCCCTTCCGAAAAAGCCTCATATTCTGAGACCTTTTCCTATAAAATAAGTCTCAAATTCAGAGATTCTGCGAACTTTTTCCTATAGAAAAAATGCCAGATTCTTAGGCTATTTTACTATCGAAAAAGTCTCAGACATTGTGACCTTTTCCTGTAAATAAGATGTGTTTCCCATTTTTTCTATAAAAAGGTCTCAGATTTTGGAACATTTTCGCTATACAAAAAGTCTCAGATTCTGAGATATTTTCCCTGTAATAAAGTCTCAGATTCAGAGACATTTTTCCCTTGAAAAAATATTTTGCCATTTGTCCAATAGAAAAAGTCTTAGACTCAGCGACATTTTTCCCATAGAAAAAGTTTCAGATTTTGAGACAGATCCTGAGAAATTTTTCCTAAAGAAAAAGTCTTAGATTCTGAGAAATTTTTCCTATCGAAAAAGTCTCAGATTCTGGTACATTTTTTCTTTAGAAAGTCTCAAATTCTGAGACATTTTTCCTATAGAAATAGTCTTACATTCTGAGACATTTTTCCTATAGAAAAAGTCTCAGATTCGGAGACAGTTTTCCTATAGAAAAAGTCTTAGATTCTGAGAAATTTTTCCTGTAGAAAAAGTCTCAAATTCTGAGAAATTTTTCCTATAGAGTAACACTCAGACTCTGAGACCTTTTTCCAATAGAAAAAGACCCAGATTTTTTCCATTTTTTTATAACAAAACTGTCACGTTCACAACAATTTTCCCATTGAAAATTTCTTTTTGCAATAAGGACTTCACGATTGACAGATATTTTTTCACAAAAAAATTTCAGATTTAGTCCTTTAACAATTTTTAGATTTCCCTATAAACATTTTTAGATTTTTCTTTTAAAAATATTCAAATTTTTTCCGATGAAAAATTTTCGGATTTCTAATATCTTTTCCTGTGGAACATTTTTTAGAAAATTTTATTCCTTTTCCTTCTTTTTCTGTTTTTTCCTTTTTTTCTTTCTTTTTATTTATTTTTTTTTATTTTTAAAATTTAGTCTGGGGGGGGTGGGTAATGCGTATATGGAACTAAGAAAATTGCGTTTTTGGGTTTTCTAATTTTCAAAAATTGGCCTTAGAAGGCGTGGTCAAATCTTGGAAAAATGGTCAAATTTGTGGCGAGTTGCCTTGATTAAATATTTGTCACATTAAAACGGAATGCACCACAATCTCAAAAATTTACATTATTATATAGTTTTGTATGGGCTATTGATTAAATTTTTTTTTGGAAAATTTTTAGAACCCGTTCTGAAATTTTCCATTTTTAAAAAAGTCAATTTATCAAAAATCCGGCCACTTTTTTTTATTTTTATTTTTTTTAAGTTTAGTTGTTTGTCCATCCACACAAAAAATTCAGACAAGCGTTCGTCGTTTTTCTTTGAGAAAATCGCATTTGAATTTTAAATTTCATAACAATTTTGTAATTTGCTTGTATTTTCTTGTTTTAACGTTGCGAATGAGTAATATTAATTGCATAAATATTACTCATACGCTATGCTAAAACAAGAAAAATACAAGCAAATTACTAAATTGCTATGAAAATATATTTTTATTCGAAATTAAACTTGAATTTCCATATAATAAGTCGTCAGAGTAGTTTTTTATATCTTAAGTCTGACAATGAGATAATTTGTATTAATTCTAAGGAGCATAGGAGTATATCAAGAGGTTCCTTAACTCAGAAATGTATTTGAGCATGAGATTATTTTGATCGTCATAAATTTATATAAAAGGCGCACAGAATGTTTGCGGTTTTCTATAACGAAAAGTTTAGGAGATAATGAATTTCCTACATTTTAAGGTAGATAATGTAATTGAACGAGGTGTTCGATGAGGTAATGTCATCAGAATTTATTGGAAAAAGCGCCCAGAACATCAGAGCTGGAAAGTTTTCTTAAAGGAAGAGTTATTAAAACTTAAGAGAAAAAGTCCTCAAAATCTGAGGGATTTTTTTATTCTCAAAGCCTGTGGGTTTTTGTTATATTTAATACACGGAAATGAAGTTGTTAAAAGTTAACTAAATCTTATGCAAAATAACGACAACAGGCCATGGCAGTTGTTTTTTTAACAGTTGTTTTTTAAGAGTTGTTTTTCAACAGTTGTTTTTACTGAAATAGTAATTGAGTTTGTTAGTCTACCGACATTTTTTGACTGTTGAAAAAACCATCAGTGTTTTCCCATAGAAAAGAGTTTTCAGAGAGTTACTTCTAAAAAAAACAAATAAACCCAGCAAAATTTTCGGTTGCAAAGAACCGATTGTGGAACAACTTATACTTCCCTAGAACCTGTTCTAATTCTTGTGCAACACCGATTCTTTTTACAAAGGGATTGTCCCAAAAGCAACAGGTGTTTGTAAGCAAAATTAGAACATATTTTTGTTCTTCGGAATCGGTTCTAGAAGTAAAATTTGGAACAGAAATGAGAATTAAAAAATATTTTAAATTGCATTAAGATATTAAGTAAATAAAAAGATAATCTTATATGACATGGAATATTCACATCCACATCCACAACTAAATCCTTTGTCTCCTCCAAAATTGCATTTTGGGCTTTGCAATAATGATATACCAGAACATGAATTTTCTGCAAACAAAAATGGAAAACATTATTTTATTAGCATTTGACCCGACCCAGACAATCAAAATTTAATTTACTTACCTTTGTATCAACAATTTTCACGATTATATCCTGATAATTTGATAGAATTTCGTGTTTTCTTCTTGGTTAACAAAAAATTGATATTTATTTTTTTAATTTTTTTGACACATAATTTTTTTTCAATTCCTGAGAACCAAAATGTTATGAAACTTTGATTGCAGAGAACAAGATTCACAATAATTTTCACTTAACTTGTTCTGAATAATTAAAGTGTAATAGTGTATAATTACCGAAGAACCTGTTCTAGAACAAGTGTTGTCAGAATCGGTTCTAAAAAATTTTCCTGGGAATATACAAAACTTGGGCGAGTTCAGAAAAAATTGGTCACCCTACACATACTGCCATTTTTGGTATCCTTTTCCATTTTTTTGCTACTTGGGCGTTTCAATCGAAGGCTTATTTTTATTTTAAGACCCTTTTAGTAATTTAGGGGAATCTTAAATGTTTGTTTTCCAGTTTTGTTTTAAAAACTTTAAGGGCGGATTACTCAATGAAAATTTAGCTGTTAACTGCCAATTTAACGGAGCCTTATGTCAAAATTTGTATGAAAAAGTTAAATTTAAGGGAGAGTTATTTTAGAGTTTCTGGCAACTCTCTTTGAATAAAGTCGCATTATTATCTTGCTCCGTTGTGTTTTCTTAATTTATTAATTAATAAACTTTTAAAAAACTTAATCTTATATCAAAATCATTATTAAAATATTTGCTTTAAAATCATTTTAAAATTGGTGTAAACAACATAGTTTGAAATAACAAAATCTTAAATAAAAAACTTTAAAAGAATTTTTTTTTTCCCAAATTACATTAAATTACAACAATAACATTAAATACTTAAAAACCAATAAACACAAAATCAATTTTAAACAGTTCAGTATAAAGCATAAAAAGAAATAGAAAAACTTAAACAAACAACAATAACTATAAAGTGCATTCTCTTTAAAACAACAACAACAAACAATCTCTTTTTACAAAGCAATATTAATAACCAAAACAAAAAACAGAATATTAAACAGTGCTGCCAGTTGATTAAAATAATAAATTCCTATAATAAATTAAAAATCGCTCTATTATGACTTGTCTAATTAAATCCTGTAAATTGCCATATGATGATGGTATGATTTGTTGCTGGTTATGCCATGAACTGTGTCACTATAAATGCAGTGGTCTTCCTGGGCTTGTTGCTGAATCTTTATCCAAAGATATTGGCCTTCATTGGTGTTGCAATGCGTGCAGAAAAATTGGCGTAAGTTTTTATCGATTTTTCCAGGGAACAAAAAAACATTTCCTCGAAATTCAAGATGAAACTGCCAAACTTTCGGATCGTATATCCACCTATGGAAAACTATTTGATGATTTTAATTCTTTAGACAATTTAAAATCTCCAATTCAACGACGTAAATCTTCAAGAAAAACTAATAAGGATAAAACTGATGATATAACCGTATTACCTAGTACTTCACAACAACAACTTATTAATAATCCGAATATTAATAATTCTACTTTGAATAATCGAGATAAAGAATTAAATCCGCCTGCTTCTGTAATGAATAGTCAAAGTCAAACTAACAATTCTGAAACTGTTCCAAATAATAACATTGCTCCTAGAGCATTACGTGTAATTCCTCCCGGAAAATCCATTTTTATATCCCGTTTCTCATCTGATACGACTGCTGAAGAAGTTGAATATTACATAAAAACTGAACTCAAATCTAACGCAAACATTTTAGTCCAAAAATTCACATACTCTCAACCAAGAAGTATAACGTCATTTAAGGTAACTGTTCCTGATGATATTTTTAATGATATTGTCAATCCTCTTTTCTGGCCTGATCATGCCTTCGTTCGAGAATATGAATTCAAAGAAAGTAAACGTAGAAACAATGTTGCACGCTTGCCTTTACGTGAAAATAGTAATCCAAAAAACTAATTCCTGTTCCTGAAAGTCAACTCTTCATAATTTATCAAAACGTTCGTGGACTAAACACCAAATTGTCAAAATTATTCATTGAAAGTTTTAATTTAAATCATCATGTTATAGTTTTTACGGAAACCTGGTTAAATTCAATGATTTTTAACTCTGAAATATTTTGTAATAAATACTTTATCTATCGTCGTGACAGAATTACAACTACAACTGGTGGCGGAGTTTTGATTGCTGTCTCCAGTCTATTCCCATCTGAAGAAATACAACTCACATCTGAACAAATATCTGCAAATATTGAATTCATTGCTGTTATGGTTAAATTAAATTGTAAAAAAATCTTTATAACGTGTTCCTACATTCCTCCTGATTCTGATATATCTGTTTACATTAAACATTTTGAATTCATAAATTCTGTCGTATTGAAGACTAACCCTGAAGACTCTATATTTGTTATTGGTGATTTTAACTTACCTCGTGTTCAATGGCAATTTTCACCCGATACTGATAATTATTTACCCATAAAATCAAACGATGACACCGATAATTTTTTTAACAATTTATTCGATCTATGTTTATTTCAAATTAATGGCATTTTTAATGATAATGGTAAACTTCTGGATTTAGTTTTTGTCAACGAACCCAAGGACTGTACAATAAACCGAACTCATCCTATAACTTTGCCTGAGGACCGATACCACCCTACTATCGAAATCAGTTGCAACATTCAACATATTCTTCAACGCAATTCGATGAACCAAAATATAAAAGTTTTTTGGTTTAAGAAAGCAAATTATAACGATTTAATTAGCCTCTTCAATAATACAAATTGGCTTCAATTACTCTACATTCCCAACGGATCACCAGCTGCTATCGACAATATGATAACATTATTTTACAAAACTATGTATGATTACATGGATCAATGCATCCCTAAATTTACACCGCAAAAACTGTCTGGCCCACCTTGGAGCTCACGACAACTTTCAAGACTTAAAAATTTAAAAAATAAACAATATAAAAAATATAAAGAATCTGGTTCCATTGTTCAACTTGGAAAATATTCTGTTACTCGTGCTGAATATAATCTACTTAATACAAAACTATACAAC
Source organism: Pegoplata infirma (assembly GCA_963921195.1). Classification (NCBI taxonomy): domain Eukaryota; kingdom Metazoa; phylum Arthropoda; class Insecta; order Diptera; family Anthomyiidae; genus Pegoplata; species Pegoplata infirma. The sequence goes on from OY992536.1 coordinate 63,511,421, forward strand.
GAATATTTAACTAAAATAAAATTCAACTTCAAACGCGATCCTAAATCTTTCTACACATTTGTTAACTCTAAAAGAAAATCTACTGGTTTCCCAACAGTCATGAAACATTTAAATCAGGAATCTTCTGATGATCTTATTATAAGCAACATGTTTGCAGATTTTTTCGCCACCACATATTCAGATGCCCAATACAACAATTCTACTGACTACCCATTTAAAATAAGTTCTAACCAATCAATATCATTGTCTCCTATTGATACTTCTCACATTATTACTTGTTTGAAAGGTTTTAAATCATCATTTTATAGTGGGCCTGACAACGTACCAAGCTGTATACTTACAAATTGTGCTCCAGCTGTTGCTATACCTTTATCTATTATTTTTAACATTTCAATAAAGCATGGTTATTTCCCCAAATTTTGGAAGGAATCTTACATCATTCCCCTTTTTAAATCTGGAAATAAGTCTAACGTAATCAACTACAGAGGCATTGCTAAACTAAGTACGATTCCAAAACTTTTCGAAAAATGTATTACTGATTATCTGGTTCACCCAGTATCATCATTACTCACACCTTTTCAACATGGTTTTCGTAAAGGGCGCTCAACAATGACAAATGTTCTACAGCTAACAACCATAGTAAACCGAGGATTTACAAATGGACAATTTACCGATGTGATATTTACGGACTTTAGCAAAGCTTTTGACAAAGTCAATCATAAACTTTTGCTCGAAAAATTGCACTTAATGGGGTTTACTGGTCTTGTTTTGAGTTGGTTAAAGTCATACCTTCAATTCAGAACGCAATCTGTCCGATACATTAATGCTACTTCAAGGAATATTTTGGTAAACTCTGGAGTACCGCAAGGTAGCCATCTTGGACCTATTTTATTTCTATTATACATTAATGATCTGCCAGAAGTTATCAATTACTGCAATGTGTTAATGTATGCTGACGACGTAAAACTTTTTCTAAGCTCTAAAAATTCATTTGATCAAGTTCTTTTACAAAGTGACCTTGATAGTTTCTTTTCTTGGTGTAATATAAATTTAATGGATTTAAATTTAAATAAATGTAAACACATGCATTTTTCCAGGAGATGTGATGCTTCTAATTACTATGTGTTAGGTGGCTACCAATTGGAATTAGTTGATGTGTTTTTAGATCTTGGAATTTTATTAGATGCCAAACTTAATTTTATCCAACACATTGAAATGACTGTCAATAAAGCTCGAGGTGTGTTAGCTTTTATAAAACGATGGGCTAAAGAATTTTCTGATCCGTTTGTTACCAAACAGCTGTTTATAACACTTGTACGACCTATCTTAGAATTTGGTTCGATTATATGGGATCCCCAATATAATAATCATATAAGTCGTATTGAATCTGTACAAAAACAATTTCTTTTGTTTTGCTTAAGGGACTTATACCGAAACGATTCGTTTAACTTACCTTCTTATGAAACAAGGTTATCTAGAATAAGATTGCCAACGTTAAAAAGTAGGAGAACAATGTTAAATGTGACATTTTTGATTAATTTGATAAATGGTAATGTTTGTTCCGAGTTTCTTTTAGAAAATTTATCATTCAACGTACCTCAACGTACTCTACGCTACTTCAGTCCGTTATATATAAAATTTTCCCGCACAAATTACGAAAATGCTGATTCATTTAGGAGAATGTGTAGTAATTTTAACGAACTATATAATTTTATAGATTTTTCAACTAACATTGATCAAATAAAACGCAATATTATCATGTTTTTAAATAATTAGTTAATATGTAACTTTTATGTTTTTCTAATCATTATGTAAATTATATTATTGTAAGCTGTATTATGTTTCTAGTCTGTAAGGATTTATTCCATAGACTTAAATAAATAAATAAAAAAAAAATAACGGAGCATTGAGAAATCCAGCCTAAATTGTTTTTTAAAAAAAATTAACCTCATTCTTCAGTTAAGTAACGCAAAGTGTATTTTTGTATACTGTTTACTCATTTAATAATTATGATTTCATTTTCATTCGAAATATATTTTAAAGTAATTATCCTTTTATTGTTTCTAAGTCATCTTCTATGGCTCCCCTTTTTTTTTGAAAATAAAAGCAATTTCAAATATCATGCCTTGACTGCTGGGTAGGTATTACCTTAAAAATCTAAATTCAATTGTTTACCGCTTAACTCAGATAGACAGACAAACAAATTGTAATGATGACGATGATGATGCTACAGTTATTTTTTTTTAATATTATTTATACAATTCGTTGAACAGCTCCAAAGACAGGCAGTCAGTCAAACTGACTGAGTCATTTTGGTTTAACAGCAAAGTACATAAGTAGTATGCAAACAGGGTTCCATTGAATTTGTTCAAGTATTACTTACAACACACGAGAAACAAGCAAGGAAAAATAGGAAAAAAAAATTCTTTTAACTATCAATCGTGCTTAATATCTGTAGAAAACTTTAAATTAAGCTAAATAACCTATAAATTTAATCAAATAAAGCACAAATAAAATTTTCTTTAAAACAAAAAAAAAAAACAATTCGTACGTATTAAAAGCCAGAACTAGCATATTTTTTGACATCTTAACAAATACCTCGAAAACATCCCTGTTTGCATACTGCCTATGTACTGCGCTTAACAGCCATCAGCAATTTTCGGGTAGTATATAGTAGTTCATACTTACGTTTAGGGGGGATACAAAAAATAAAGAACATATTTTTTTTGCTTTGTTTATCTGTCTGCTTCATCTTCTTCAGTGTTGCCAACAGTGGTTGCGGAAGTTCACACATGTTCGCCTACGGGTCTTATAATTCATTTAGTTTAGTTTGATTGTATGTTGTTTTTCCCATTTATTTCAAGTAAAATGCTTTGTTGTGATTTAACCAACCATTCATTCATTTTATCCATGCCATCCCATTGAGTCAACCCATTCCATTCAACCATCCATCCATCAGTTCACATTGATAATAATTCTTTTTTTTTGTTTTTCAGTTTGATACCATAGAAATATAGGAAAATAAATTGATTGCTTTGTTTGCCTGCTAGTTTGGTTTGCACAAAAGAAAGAAAAGGTATTTTATAAGGGAACTGATTGTTTAAAGTTTAAAAAAATATAGATTTTTGATTGTTTTTAATCTTTAAATTTAAGATGAATAATAAAAGATTTAAAAAGGTTTAAAGCAGAAACTTTGCGCTTTCAAAATTATTTTCATGTGTCTTTTTGGCGCTAAAAGACGCACTCTTTAGTAGCGCCGACTAAGCGCAATAAAGGTGCAATTAACTAATGTGCCTTATTCAAAAACCAATAGGTGAGGTTAGGTTTGATGGGCGCTCGCCATTTGCCGAGTTCGCTTGGAGACCATAAGGCCCATTGTAATTCAATTAATTGTTATTTCCTTACTCCCCGTGTGATACAAAGTTCAACTTCTAAGACCACCCCGATTCCCTAAGGTATTCTGCTAGAAACATTAATGAGACACCATTTAGGTAATCCAGGTCATCGAAAAATCTTTGCCTCGGATGTTAAATAACGGCTCCTCATCAAATTCGGACATGCACATAACAAGTAGCTCACTGACTCCTCCTACTTCACTTCCCTACAGTTCCTACAATAGTCCCTGTCAGAGATTCCCATACGCACGGCTATTTGGCCGATCATACAATGTCCTGTCTGTACTCCCACCAATAGGCTAACCGTCCTTTTATCAAAAAGTAAGAACACTTTCGGTCCTCTTAAGATTTGCCACAGGGCTCTCGATATCCTGCACGTAATCAATAATATCCACCTATCCATCATTTTATTCTCTGATATACTATAATTTCTTTTAAAAATTATATTTTAGGAACCAACCCAGTTGGAAAATGTGTCTTTGAGGAAATTTCCACAGTGATTCCTTGAGGAAATGTCTTCAGGTTCTGACAAATCATAGGCAATCCTTGATGACATGTCCTAACATTGTCAGCACTGAATGTTTGCTTTAAGAGTGTGAACAATTCCTCTAAGACGTCTAAAAGGAAATGTCTTCATAATAGCAGTATATTAAATTAGAATTTTAAATCTGGGCAACTCTTTAATTTCCAAGAAAAAGATGGCAATATTATCGACTTTATTAAAATAAAATCAAAATCTAACAAGTAGAATAAAAGTAATAAATAGACAAACAGTTTTAAAAATAAATTTTGGAACAAGTGGTTAGGTGTGGGACTAATAAACTGGAGGTTCCAGGTTCAAATCCAGTTGGGACTAAAAAAGACGAATAGTTTTTTTCTAAATATGAGAAAGATAATTTATAAAGGAAAATGGATAAAAGTAAAAACTAAAGGAAATACGAAAATTTTTTGTATTTTCGCATGACATTTCCCCAAAGAAGTCTTAGGTGACATGTCCCCAGAAGGTCAGCCCTGACCACTGCTTACTTTGAGTGAGGACATTTTGAAAATTTGTATGAAACTGTCCTCAACCCAGTACATAGAGATGTCTTGTGGATGTCAGGTGTGACTCTGACATGTCATCGCTCCGTCACTGGCTCGACGACGTTGCCAACTGGGAATATGTCAGGTTTAGCCTGATCCCCCACTAACTCAGAGCCATTTCTCGCATATTCATCAGCCAATTCGTTTCTAGCGACCCCATTATGTCCAGAGACCCAGATTAACTTGACTGTGTGTTAACTGATTTGACAAAGGAAGTGTAAAAAAACCTAACGATTGCCGGTTTCACATTGTTTGATTCCAAGGCCTTCAGAGCTGCAAGACTGTTCACAAAAGTGTTAATGGCGCAAAAACGTAAGTCCTTTGTCATAATCATCCGAGCAGATTTATCAATTGCTAGTAACTCAGCCTGGAAAACACTTAATTTTTCCGGCAGTCTCAATGATGCCCTGATTTCAAGGCATTTCGAAAATAATTCCGAACCCGTACACATTTCTATCTTCGATCAGTCCGTAAAAATTGAGATCGACTTGTATTTCATAACAGAGTTTGCCGTCCAGTCTTCCATTGTTGATACTTGTACTTCGAAGGTTCAGTCAAAGTTTGTCTGCGATAAGATATCGGTTTTCTGTTCCAGTTCCGTCCCACCGTACTTAGAATAGTCGAGTGTCCCGCAAAGCGTTGCTTAAGAATTTGCGGCTTGTATCGGTTGCTAAGTGATTTTTCTGCTGTGCTCTTGATGTGGATGTCTACGGGCTGATTGTTTATTATCACTTCCAGCCGGGTTCGGGTGTCGATCTGATAGCAGTAATGATACCCACACACGCCAGAGATTGTACCTAATGTAAGTTGCAGAGATATGAATTCTTATTCACTGCTCTCCACTAAACGAGGGCATAATAGGTTAGTATTGGTCTAATTATCACACCATACATCCTGTGAATGATGTATGGTTATGATTTTAGATCCCACCTTCTTCCTTATTCCCCTCCTCCACCACTTTCCTACAACTTCTACAATATTCCCTATTAGAGATTCAAACACTTACGGCCATCTCGTCGATTTGATCCTGTCAGTACTGTCACTAATAGGCTGACCGTCCGTTTACCAAAAGTAAGTATACTTTCTGTCCTCTTAGGTTGTGGCAGTGGCCCAGGGTTCGCGATATCGTGCACGTAGTCAGTAATATCCACCCATCCTTCGTTTTATTATCTGATAAACTACTATTTTCCTGCATCAATTCCACTATAGGAACCGAGATGTTAGGTTCAACTTGTTGATTCACCGACTCGGAGCCATTTTTCGCGCATTCATCAGCCGATTAGTTCCCAGCGATTCCACTAAGCACAGATACGCTTGACTGAGTGCTGACTGATTCGAAGAAGTGATTGTATACAGTTCCGAACGATTCCCGGTTTCACGTTGATTGGTTTTTAGGCTTTCAGAGCTGCAGGACTGCCCACGAAAATGTCTGCGATAGAATATAAGTTTTCTGTTCCAGTTCCGTCCCGCCTACCGTACTTAATATGGTCGATTATCCCCCCTTAAGCATTTGCAACTCTCTTAGCCTGAGAGCCGATTTCGCTGCTCTTGATGTAGATAACCACGTGCTGAATGTTCAGTATCAATTTCAGGCAGGCCTCGGGTGTCGATCTAATAGCACCATTGATATCCACTCATGTACCTTTTGTTGAGATATGAATTCTTATCCTCGTGTGGTGGAGAGACATGAGGTCAATTTTTGTTAGTATTACCCTTATTATCGTACCATATATCCAGTGGATGATACACGGTTTTATACCCCCAACATCTTCCGAAAGTTCTCTTACAGGTGTGAAAGGAACATAACGACTTTCCTCTGTATTCCTTTTCCAAAAAAGCTTTGAATCTAGGTTTACACCTAGGTATTTCGATTTATTAGATAGTTTCAGGATGATTCCATACTATTTGGGGAGATCATTAGTGTCTATCGAAACGATTTCGGTCTTAGCAGGATTAGCTCCGAGAAAGTTGTACATTGCCCACGCCGAGAGTATCATTAGCGCTGATTCCATGAGTTCGCTAAAAGTTTGTAAAACCTTGCCTTTGATCGTTTTGGAATTACAGACTCAAGTTCTATGTAAAATTCATAAAATTTATTTTATGTTGAAAGTCTGTGTTATTGATTCTTAATCTAGCAAAAATTTTTAACTGCTTTAGGTTAGTAAACATAGATTCTGACGTCCGTTGTGATACCACGGGACAGTAATGGGGTTCCCCTTATTGTCCCTGCCGTTAAACCAATTTGAGCTTTTTATGAAACTATTAAGATATTGAATTTTGTCATCCGACAAATCAGAAAGATCGTGCAGCTCCCTAGATACCAGTGAAGCAAGTCGCTGACCAGAAAGTTTCGGGAAATGGTAGATAAGATGTTCTATAGTTTACAACTTGTCCTCAACCATACAACTCCGGAAAAAGTTATTTGATGCCCCATTTAACCGCTCTGCGTGCTTTTCTCTAAGACAGTGTCCTGTAATCACAGCAGTCACCGTCGAAATCTTTTCTCATGGAAGCGATTTCAGCTCATTTCTGTACTTCTGATTAAGAGAAAGCTGTCTGTCGTGTAGTCTCACACATCCTCCCATGTGCCCATCTCTGCTTAGTCTCCGTCGCGGAACAAAGCTGTAGAATTTGCTTGCAAGTTTCCAGAAGCATATCAACACACTTCAATTCCGTTGGAATCTGTTATGTAGTTTCCAGTCTGGCAACCTCATCGGCTTTTCAATTACCTGGAATGTCTCTGTGTCTTAGGACCCATATGAGTCGTATGTCAAACTGCTTGGCCATCTCATTTAAAGACGTGCTGCAGTTAAGGGTAGATCTTATTTTCGGAATCATTGACTCCAGGGATGAGTAGCGTCACAGTTTGACGCTATAGTAATATAAAAACTCTACATTCACTATTAACTTCATGTTTCTTTGTGCTGTGGGCATTATTTAAAGTCATTATTGACATTTTCCATAATTTTGTTCATAATTATTAAATGAGTTTTCTTCTATAACCAACCAGCTTGGTATTACTTTATGCTACTACATCATTTTATTCCCATATAAACTTTCCCGTCGCGTCGTCATCGTCAGCCTCACCTCATACAGTTTTTACTTCATCTTATTCTGATTCTTCCTCTGTTTTTTTTTTTTTTGCTTATCTGCACGAATGCATCCGATGAAATTTTTTTTTTTGTTCATTTTATTACAAAAAGTTTCATTTCCGTTTTAAATGTTTAAATATTACAACATCAGCTGCCAAATGTAAAATTACAATCATCATACTCAAGCACACATGAAAGGACAAGAAGAAGTAAAAGATGATGACGATGATGACGACGATAATGATTTTAAAATTTTCATGTCAAATCTGTGTTCCGTCTCCGTACTCGAATTTAACAATCACTCATTCATACTTAAGAAAACATCCATCCATCCATTCCCTACAACAAGTACAATTTATGTAGTTTTATGTGTTTATGTTACTGCTGCTGATGCTTATTTTCCCATTAAAATGTACATTAAGTACATTTTGACAATCGTAAAAACTGGCAAATAAAATTTTTTGGAAACATATTAAATGGATTTTATTTGTGCTCCCTTCACCCTTAAGATTCGTTTTACAATCAGTTATATTTTACTTATGGAATTCTGTTTTTAGGCTTTTCCCTTAGAATGAATTTCTTATACAGTGGTTTAATTTGAAGTGTTGGAATATTTATTGAGTGTAACTTTTGGAATTTGGTTGTATTATGGGATTTTTCTAATTCAGTAATCCTAACTTGACTCAAGTAAAACTGTTCAAGTATAATCGACGATTGATGGAAATAAAGTAATGGCTCAATTCTCAGTTGAATTGTAAGCCAAACTTTCTCATATGAGCACTGACCGGCTCAAGTTTTGTGATTAGGTAAAGAAATAAAAATCTTTAACAAACTAAATGATTTAAGATGTTACATAAGGGCTTAAGATTTGATTTCATTAAAAATTAATTGTGAATTCCAAATATTCGCTACTACTAGTAGTAACAAACAAATCTTTCATAACTTTATAAGGTCTCTCCTTCGTCTCAGTACCCTGCAAACAATAGGGCGATATATCCCCGAAAAGATATTGCGGCGATTCGAAAATTTATCATTTCAATAAAAAAATCAAAGTAGCATTTTTATTATATCGCCGTTTTCTCATACGAACGATATTTTGGCGACAAAAAAATATTAAAAATTTGTATTTCTTTGTCAATTTTAAATAAAATAATTTATCAAGCGCAACAAGAAATCATTGAAAGAATATAAATTTGGCCAAAAACACAAATGCGCGTTCAAAGATAAAATAAAAAATTCAGCGAATGTCGAATATGAATGGAAAAAATATTGTCTATTTTCAGCTTCAGGGAATAGATATAACTGTATCGCCGGTTTATCATTTTGGTGATATTCCGGCGATACATACATATCTTTTATTTTTCATTTTTACGATTATCTGGCGATATTGCCCTTTTATCGCCAAGACGAATCGTTTTCGTATCGCCGGGATGTATTGCCGTCGGGTAACAGTTTCTCCCGAGTGCTTACTCGTATTTGTATGAGGGGCATTCCGGGTAGTGGAGCTTGCATAAATTTTTACCCAGATGGATCGTAGCAAAACAAGTGATTTTCGAAGTCTTTTTAAAGAGCTGGGATTGAGTCTGGCTCGAAGATTGCCAGATCATTGCAGTGCTTACCAGGCAGAGATACTGGCCATAAAGGAAGTGCACTTCTTGTCTACATCCGCAATCAACATCTATTGTGAAAGTCAAGCCGCAGAGAAGTCCTTGAAGTCAATGTTTCTGAAGAGAAGATCTGCCCTTAACTTCCGCACGTCTTTAAATAAGATGGCCAAGCAGTTTGAAATATGACCGAATTGCAAAGCCGATCGAATTGCAAAGCCGATGAGCATGGAAGACTGGGAACTACCTTACAGGTTCTAACGGAATTGGAATGTGTTGGTATACCTCTAAAAACTTGCAAGCACAATACACAGGTTCGTTCCTCGACGGAGACTAATCAGAAATAGGCACATGGATGAGACTCCACGACAGATTTGGCCTTAGCCTAATCAGAAGCGTACAAATGAGCTAATACCGTTTCCAAGGGGAGAGAATTCGAGGGTGGTTGCTGTAATTACCGGGAACTGCCTTGTTGGAAAGCACGCTAAGCGGTTAAATATGCTGTCAAATGACTTTTTCCAAAGTTGCCTGAATGAGGAGGAGTTGGAAACTATCTAACACACTATGTGCCATTACCCGGTGCTTTCTGGACAGATACATGCTCAATTGGAATCTAGTCACTTCTTTCTGGACAGAAAAATGCTTTATTGGGATTTAGACGGCAGCACTTTCTTTCAGCTTCGTTAGAAACTGAAATACATGAACGGCGGTCAAATATGAGCTAGCACCCTAAACTTATGATGTCATGATATCAAGCGCGCGTACCAGGGGTAGGGGAAGATGGAAAACCCCCCACACAAAATTTTAAAAATTGAAAAATGGAAAAGAAAGAAAAAATAAAGAAAACAAGTAAAAAAGTTAAATTCGGCCTTGCTGAATGTATTGATACCCTCCACAATTTCAAAAAGATTATTGCAAAAAACTTTATTTAAAAGGAAATTAGTTTTGAAAAAAACAAAAATTTTGAAAAAAAAAAATTTCCGATAAAAAAAATTTTGGTAAAAAAAATCCGCGATTTTTTTTTTTTGTCAAAAAAAAAATATGTTCGTACTTGTTGAAATACCATTTGGTGTTCAATTATTTTCACATATGTCAACCAGAAGCTGAATTAAAGCATTTTGTATTTTTAGGTTATGTTGAATGTACTGAAATTTTTGAGGTGTGCTTACATTTTCGATCATAACTTTTGAACCGCTGAACCGATATCGCTCAAATGCAATACCAAACTTCTCGGGAGAACTTCCAATAAATATGTTAAGTTTCGGTCATCTCTGTGCAATATTTTGTCCGTGACAGCATTTTCCACAGACAGACAGACGGACAGACTGACATCGCTAGAACGTCTTAGAATCGATCGGGCATCATGAATATATACACTTTATGGGGTCTCAGATCGATATTTCGATGAGTTACAAACAGAATGACAAACTTATATGTACCCTCTATCACTAAGTGGAGGGTATAAAAATAGAAAAAAATCCACAGAATCAGAGACTTTTTCTAATGGAAAAATGTCTCTGAATCTGAGACTTTTTTTCTATAGCAAAAATGTTTTTATAGGAAATTTTTTCAGAATCTGAGACGTTTTCTATAGGAAAAAAGTTTCTCAATCTTTGACTTTTTCTATAGGAAAAATTTCTTATAATCTGAGACTTTTTCTGTAGGAAAAATGTCTCAGAATCTGAGACTTATTCTATAGGAAAAATGTTTCAGAATTTGAGACTTTTGCTATAGGAAAAATGTCTCTGAATCTGAGACTTTTGCTATAGGAAGAATGTCTCTGAATCTGAGAGACTGTCTGAATGTGGAATTGCCAAAGGCAAGCGATGAGATTCTTTACTCTATCCAGCTCGGTGGCAAAACTGCTTTTATCTTGGGACAAAAAGGATGTGCGACGACCTACAATACCACCTTAGTAAATGAAATCTATATGGCATGGACACTAAGGGTGGGATAGTGTTGTGTGAGATTTTAAGCAGCAATATTTGGAAGCACTAGAACCGCTCATTTTGTGAGGTTGGTAAAAAAAGTGTATGAGCCAAAAAATGGGGGAGGTCGGATAGGATCTAGGGGTCGCTCATCGGTGTCAAAGTTGGGCGTAGAGGGGAAAAAATCTACAAAAAGCCCCAAAACTCCCCTGGTTTTGCTCCTAGAGGGGTCAAATGTGAGACCGGCCCCCATTATTTTTTCCCCCTGAACACTAAGCCCTATCTCCAATCCCTATTAATTTTTAGCCCCCAACACTTCTTCTGAACATACCAATTCCATATCTCCAATTCCTAAGGGGTCTCCCACACAAAATGACATTTTTGTAAAACTTGCTCCCACCGCTCTAACTATCGCAGGAGTGACCCTAGAGAAGTTAAATGTGTGACCGACCCCCAATATTTTTTCAGCCCCAACATTTTCCCCAAACAAACCTACCCTCTATTTTAAAGCCTTAAGGGTGTCCCCACACATTTTTTTTTAATTTTTTAATTTTTTTTTATAAACTCTGCTCCTACCGCTCCCATTCTGCCTTTTAGGAACGGTAAACGCAGACTGACCCCCATTAATTTTTGCCCCCTACATTTTTCTGAACAAACCTACGCCGTATTTCCACTTTGTAGGGGTGCCCCCCTGGGGAAACTCCTGCGATAGTTAGAGCGGTGGGAGCAAGTTTTACAAAAATGTCATTTTGTGTGGGAGACCCCTTAGGAATTGGAGATATGAAATTGGTATGTTCAGAAGAAGTGTTGGGGGCTAAAATTAATTGGGGTTGGTCTTGATAATGACCCCTCTCGGAGGCACCATTGGACCGGTAGGAGCTGAGTTAATATGACAATTTAAGAAAAAATAAAAAAAATGTATGGGGACCACCCTAAGGATTGAAGATAGGGGATAGGTATATTCTAAGAAAATGTTGGGGTTAAAAAAATATTGGGGGTCGGTCATACATTAGATCCCTCTAGGGTGACTTCTAGGACAGCTAGAGCGGTAGAAGCAAGATTTTTTAAAAATTGAACCTTTGTATGGGACCCCCCTTAGGGATTGGAGATAGGACTTAGGTATGTTTGGCAAAAGTGTTCAGGGGGAAAAAATAATGGGGGCCGGTCTCACATTTGACCCCTCTAGGAGCAAAACCAGGGGAGTTTTGGGGCTTTTTGTAGATTTTTTCCCCTCTACGCCCAACTTTGACACCGATGAGCGACCCCTAGATCCTATCCGACCTCCCCCATTTTTTGGCTCATACACTTTTTTTACCAACCTCACAAAATGAGCGGTTCTAGCGTGTCGAAATCGAAAACTCGTGCACTATCCCACCCCTAATGGACACGTGCGAGATAAAATAGGAGACAGCAGAACTTATTCCTTATTCTTTGCCAAGACTGACTGGTAGAAAGCTTCGACATTTGGGTGGACACACTTGATATATCCGACTCCCTACAAAACAGGATTATCGGCTTCATTAGAAACCTGAATATTTGGAGCACCCATTTAATGCTGCACAAATAATCTTAATGGTCATAGTGCATAGAGCCTCTTTAATCTAATCCTAATTGCAAGAATCTCCTTCTAAAAAACATTTCGTACAGAGTTGGGCTTGAATCATGAAGTCATTGATTAATGAAATCCATTAAATTGAATAATTTTTTCATTGATCAACTACGAGTACCCTGCAAAAAAAGTCATTACCACTTCTCAGTGGAGTGCTTTAAAACTATAACAAATGTAATGAAATACAACAAAAATAACAAAAAACACAAGACAAAAACACACAAACAGTTTTTTCTACTCCAGAATACATAGATATTCAGCACTTAACTCATTACCTATCGCGACACCTCCATACAAATGTAAGTAGATATTCAGTAGATAAGAACTACTCCTTGGAAGTAGTTGGAAGTTGTTTGAAAGCTCGGAGTACTTCTTATCTACTGAATATCTACTTACATTTGTATGGGAGTGTCGCGGAAGGTAATGAGTTAAGTGCTGAATAACAACTTTTTATGGAGTAGAAAAAACTGTTTGTGTGTTTTTTTTTTGTGTTTTTTATTATTTTTGTTGTATTTCATTACATTTGTTATAGTTTTAAAGCACTCCAAATAGAAGTACTCCGCACTTTTTTTGCTGGGTATGAACAATTTTTCGTAGTTATCGGACATGCCCTAGTTGTCTGGTACAAGCATTTCAAAAACTGTTGTCTAAAAACTGTTCATAGCAATTTATTGCCCTTTCTTGGGCGCCTGATTTTAAAGTAATTGCGAATTTCCAAATAAACAAAATGGTTTGAAAATTTTGAGTTTAAGTTTAAATAAAGGTGTGAAATCTGAACTTAATAATGTTTATATAATCTCCAAACTCCTAGTTTGTCATTCCATGTTAAAAATGTTCATCCACATTCACTGTCTCTTACAAAATTTTCAATTTAATTCAAATTCTATAAAGAAATTTTGTTATGCCTTAAAAGTTTTTCTATAAAATTGAAATTATTCACACATGGCTGGATAAAAAAATATAAGACGGCAAGTTTAAAGTAAGAAACTTCCTTCGATAAACTTACTATGTTTCTTGTATAAAGTCATAAAATGGAAATATTATTCCATAAACTATTTAAACATACGGATGAATACCTACTACGTGTGTATATAAGGTACACCCATATATACTATACACTCCTAGTAGTATTATCTTTAATATCATCAGCCTTCTTGTGGCATTTATAATGCGAAACAGTGTGTGTAAATATATATTGAAATGTTATGAGCGGGTTAAATATTTCAAAATCGCCTGTAATTTGCCATCCTCCTCCTCCTGCTCTACCCCCACATCTTTTTCCTATCGTCCTCCTCCTCATCCACCCACACTTACACACAAATAAAAATAAAGTTCTACATTCAACTTGCTGTACGTGTTTCCTTCGTCAGCAATAGCTTTTAGAAACAGCTCGAGTAGCATGTTTTTTTCCTGCCATTCTTGGTCATATTTACTTTTCTCTCTCTGGCATAATAACGGTGTGAAGTAGTTGTTTTGGGCTGTTGCTGCCTTTGGAGTGGGCTGTAAAATGTTTGTTGTATCACATGCCCTTTGGGGCCAATTAATGTGTAGGCATGTTATGGCACGTTTTCACAGAATACAGGGGGGGGTAAAATGAATTCAATTTTATACAAACAAACAAACGTCAATTGTGTAGTTGCTGTTGTTTTTTCTTTTTTTCTTTTTTGCTGACTGCAGCTTTATAAAATTTCCTTCAATTAATTGTGAAATTTATCATCATTTTTTTCCAGAGTCCCCCAGGAAAGTTTTTTTTTTTTGCAATATAAGGGTTAGAGTAGCCCAGGAAGATTAACATTTACTGTTGTCCTTTATATGGCTGTGTGTGTGTGTTACTAAGGATTATATAAGGATTCTTTAGTTTTTTTTATATAATTTTTTCTTTCTTGTATAAATAATGAAGTAAAAAATTTAATTACAAGATTAACAATTTTTGTGAGAGATTATAAACTTTTTAACAAATTTTACTTTATTTTTGTCAATCATCGTTCATCCCTATTTAAAACAAAAACGAATTTTAATGAGCATAAAAAAAGTTGTAAAATCTTTACAAACTTTTTGCCAAAATCATTAAAGTGTATAAATAAATTAAGATGTATAAGTATGACATTTTAATAATCTAATTATGTTTTAAAGAAAATTTTATATAAAGTTGAAATTAATTTTTGAAGGTGATTTAAGGGACAGCCTGGATTTAAACTGGCCTCATCACTTCAATTTGTTACAGTCTTAAGAAAGCTGTTTTGTTAAATATTTAAATTAATAAGAAATATTTAAAATTTGGCAACCATCGTGGGTTTCCAAGTTTGAAAATGATTCAATTAAACAAATAAAATCAGAATAATTTTGAAACAAAAAAGTCGCAATGTGTTTTTGGCGCCCAACGTGGGGCCTTGAGTATGAAAATAATGTTTTTATTGACTTCTCTCTTTTATGGGGTCTTTTAAAGTTGAATTACAAAATTGTATAGTATTTTGAAAAATGAATTGTTAAAGTCTACGAGACATCAATTATGAATTATTACAGAAACCCATAAGACAATTCTGGAATATTTTATTTTAAAATTATTTTGCACGCTTTGCCGAACCTTTAACCTCAAGTTGCTAACACTGTAAATGTCTTTCTTGATTCTGAATCTGAGGTGCCCCACTATTAATAAGTTAAGACGTGTAATTGTGACATTTTAATAATCCAATTACGTTTTAAAGAAAATTTTATTAAAGTTGAAATTAATATTTGAAGGTGATAAGGGGGACATCCTGAATCAAAACTGGTCTCATGCACTTTTTAGAAAGCTGCTTTGTTATATATTTTAATTAATAAGAAACACTTTATTTCTGTTAATTTTTCTGTAAACTTTAAATTTGAATATAAATAAAATTTGGCTGCCAACGTGGGGCCTTGAGTTTGAAACTTATGCAATTGAACATATTAAGCTAATCCTCGAAGATGGAAGGAACTTGGGACAAGTCGTATAAGCAGAACTTTGTGGCCACGCTATGATTTAGGAAGAACTAAATTCTTACTTACACTTACGAGAATAGAATGTAGTATGTTGACAGGTTTAATAACGGGACACTGTCTTGTCGGAAAAAATGCCAAGAACATGAATCTTATTACGGACGCAAGCTGTAAAAGGTGCGAGACACCAGTCGTCGAAGAGACCATTGAACACATCCTGTGTCACTGTCCGGCTTTGGCACGAACTCGACTATCAATTATGGGAAGTTCACAGTTCGAGACTTTGGAGGAAATTACGAGAATAGACCTGAAATGTTTAAAACAATACGCAATGAAGGTCAATGTATTTAGTTTACATCGATAAGCGGAAAAAGTTTTGTTGTATGGTCTATGCGGAGTGCCATCTGGCACCGCCACCCTAACCTAACATATTAAATCAGAATAATTAAAATTTGGCGCCCAAATTGGGGCATTGAATTTGAAAATGATTCAATTAAACAAATTAAATCAGAATAATTTTAAGACAAACAAGTATAAAAGTTAAATTCGACTTGGCCGAATCTATGAACACCCTCCACAATGCCTTTTTTAAGGATAGTAAATTTTTTAATGTAAAAAAATTAAAAATTTTGAATAGAAATATTTTATTTTGAGTAAAAAACTTTTTTTTGTCATTTTTGTAAGAAAAAAAAAAATTTACTAATTTTTTTTTTGAGTGTGAAATTTTTTTCGAGTGTAATTTTTTTTTTTTTTTAGTGCAAAAATATTTTTGAGTAACAAAAAAGCTTGGTTTTTTAAAACTCGGGTTTTTCAACACGTGAATTTTAGATGAAACCAATCTGAAATTCAGGGTTTTGCTTATAAATTTTGAACCACTGGACTGATTTCGCTGAGATTTAAAACGAACCGGGACAGAGGATCGGAAAATATATATGCCACACTTCAGCACACTCAGAATTGTTGTTCGAAAGTTACCGTGTGTTTTATCTCGTAAATTCATGAAATACCCTTGCCAAAATTCAGTCTTTTGCTCATAACTTTTGAACCACTAAACCGACTTCGCTGGAATGCAATACCAACCTGACCAGGTAAATCCCCAGCATATATGCCGAACTTCAGGAGCCTCTGTAAAGTCTTTCAAAAGGTAGCGTGTTTTCAACAGGCAGATAGACAGACGGGCAGACGGACGGACGGACATCGCTAGATCGTCTTAAAATCGATCGAGGATCATGAATATATATACTTTATGGGGTCTTAGACCAATATTTCGAGGTGTTACAAACGGAATGACAAACTTATATATACCCTCTATCACTACACCATTTCCAATTGAAATTGAGAGCTTTCTATATGAAATTTGAAAAATTGCAAATGAAATTGAGAATTTATATTTAAAATTGTGAAAATTCCATTTGAAATTAAGATTTGCCATTTGAAATTAAGAATACTTCAAATGAAATTGAGACTTTCCATTTGAAATTAGAAAAATTTCAATTGAAATTGATTTTTTTTTTTTGAAATTGAGAATATCTATTTGAAATTGAGAAAATTTCATATGAAATTGAAAATTTTTATTTAAAATTAAGAAAATTTCAAATGAAATTGAGAAAATTTGAAATGAAATTGAAAAAGTTTCAAATGATATTGAGAAATTTTTATATGAAATTGAGATTTCACATTTGAAATTGAGATATTTATATATGAAATTGGGAATTGTACAATTGAAATTAAGAAAATTTTCAATTGAAATTGAGAATTTCCATTTGAAATTGAGAAAACTTTAAACGAAACTTACACTTTCCTGTTGAAAATTAGAAAATTTCAAATGAATTTGAGATATTTTCAATTGAAATTGAGAAAATTTCAAATGAAATTGAGAAAATTTCAAATAAAATTAAGAAAATTTCAAATGAAATTAAGAAAATTTCAAATGAAATTGGGAAATTCTCTGAAATTTCTTATTTGAAAATTTCTCAATTTCATTTGAAATTTTTTTAATTTCATTTGAAATTTTCTCAATTTCATTTGAATTTTTTTTTAATTTCATTTGAAATTTTCCCAATTTCAATTGAAAATATCTCAATTTCTTTTGAAATTTTCTCAATTTCAAATGGAAAGTGTTAGTTTCGTTTGAAGTGTTCTCAATTTCAAATGAAAATTTTTAATTTCATTTGAAAATTTTCTCAATTTCAATTGTACTTTTCCGAATTTCATATGTAGATTTCTCAATTTCAAATATAAAGTCTCAATTTCTTATGAAATTTTCTCAATTTCATTTGAATTTTTTTCAATTTAATTTGAAATTTTCTCAATTTCATATAAATTTTTCTCAACTGCAAATGATATTGTCTCAATTTAAAATGGAAAGTCTTAATTTCAAATGAATTTTTCTCAATTTCAAATGAAAAATTTCAAATCCATTTGAAATTTTCTCAATTTCAAATGGAAAGCTCCATTTTCATTTGAAATTTTCTCAATTTCAATTAGAATTTCTTAATTTCACATGGAACTTTATCAATTTCAAATGGAAATTTTCAATTTCATATGGAATTTTCTCAATTTCAAATAGAAGTTCTCAATTTTATTTGAAATTTTCTCAATTTCAATTAAAAATGGTGTAGAGTGGAGGGTATAAAAACTCGCAATGTGAGACCTTTATATTCAAAATAATTATTGCCTTCTCTTTTTCATGGCGGACTTTTAAAGTTGAATGATAGAAAGTTATATACACACAAAAAAAAAACTTTGTCAAATTACTAAGAAAAGTCTTGTAATCCCATTTTGTTAATATTTGACAGTTTTCCTTGTTTTTTAACAAACAAATTTGGAACGAAATTTAATTTTTTTTTGTAATTTTACAAATTTTCAAGATAATTTTACCAAAAAAAAAAAAATCTAGTTAATTTACGAGAATTCTTTGTAATTTTATTTGCGCCAAAAAAACTGTAAATTTACAATTTTATTGGTAAAAAGCTAGTAAAATTACAAAATTATTGGTAAAAAGTTTGTAGCAAAAAATCTAGTAAAGTTACGAAACATCCTTGTAAATATTATCGTATCAAAAAATTTGGAAATTTACAATTTTGTTAGTAAAACTCTTGTAAAATTACAAAATTACTGGTAAAATTACTAGGAATTTTTGTCAAATAGGAGGTAGCAAAAAAAGTTACAAGTTTTTCTTGTAATTTTACAAGTTTTTTTTTTAGTGTAGTATTTCAAAATTGAATTACAGGCGACACGAAATAACTCCCACATGAAATAACTCCCACCTAAAAAATTAAATAAGTCCCAAAAAAAACTCCTTACAAAGTTGGGAGTTATTTCAAATGAAATAACTCCCAATTTAGTGGGACTTTTATCATTTTTGATGGGAGTTATTTCATAATTTTTTCGGTGGGAGTTCTTTCATATGAAAGAACTCCCACTACAATAGCGATGAAATAACTCCCACTATTGTTTCATTGTTGGTGAAAGTATCTGGAACATTTTGACTTATAGAATATTATTATTAATAAATTAAAATTTTTTGTGATTTTGGTACCAAATTTTTGGACGAAGTGCTTTTTTAACAAATTTGTATGTTTTAGAAATTTTGCTACCAAAACTTACAAGGATTTTTGTGGAAGAGCGCACTGCAGCCGAAAATGTTTTCGTTAGAATACAAAATTGTTGTAAAAAAACGAAGAACGCGAAAGTTATCCAACGTGTTGTGTTTTCGATAACATAGAAAGTTTTTCGATAATATACAAGATTGTTGAAAAAAGCACTGCAGATGAAAATTTAAAAGATTTAATCAGAACTTGTTGTAAAAAGCGCCGCAGGCGAAAATTTAAATCTTTTAAATTTTCGGTAACATAGAAATTTGTCGCAATAACGAAAATTTAAAAGATTTAATCAGATCCTGTCGCCGCGATATTTGGTACCAAATTTTCGCCTGCGGCGCTTTTTACAATAAGATCTGATTAAATCTTTTAAATTTTCGGCAACATACAAATTTGTCGCAATAAGCGTCGCATGCGAAAATTTGGTACCAAAAATCGCGGCGATTTTTGGTACCAAATTTTCGCATACGGCGCTTATTGCGACAGGTTGTAATTAAATCTTTTAAATTTTCGGTAACAAACAAATTTGTCGCAAAAAGGACCGCAAGCAAAAAATTGGTACCAAAAATTGTTGCAAAACATCGCCGCGATGTTTGAATGTAACCAAAGCAATTCAAATAGAACACTCGATGTATTTTTGCATGTTTTCGAAAAACTCTGAAAAACAAACAAATCAGCCGTCAAGTTTCGCATTTGGCAGTTATTATAACTTGTTTGTATTGTACCGAAAGTAACATCAGGATCCTCGTTCTCGACTTAACTGATATATTTTCCCTTATTGTTTGTTTAATTTTTGTTGAGATTTCTAAATATTGTTATTGGGAGTTCTTTCATTGTTAATGGGAGTTATTTCATTGGCACTTATTTCATTTTGTAGGTGGAAGTTATTTCATTGTGGTTGGGACTTATTTCATTTTTTCTCCATTGGGACATATTTCACTTTTGGTGGGATTTATTTCATTGGGAGTTATTTCGTGGGAGTTATTTCATGTGGGAGTTATTTCGTGTCGCCCTCGAGCTCGAGTATTTTAATTTCTTAATATTATATAAAAGGTCGAATAAAATTCAAAATTATATTTTTAATAAAAATTATTCAGAATTAATCTAAAACAAAAATAGAGCAGAACATCGCAAAAGTACCAAAGAAGAATTTTTAACACTTTTAGAATCAAAACTTTCTAAAAAGTACTTTTTTCTTACATTCTAAACAGAGCTTCGAACGAATTAATTCTATTGAGAATTAATTCCCAAAAAGTTCAATTCTGTTTTAAAAAGTTTTGAATTATCATTCCTTACTAGCATTCAACACGAATTAATTCAAAGGCTTAATTCTCAAAGCTTAAATCAAATTGAATTAATTCCCAAGAGAATTAATTCCTTGCAAGCTAATCATTCTATTGAATGATCAAAATTGTGCATCATTCAAATCTATTACAAATTGAATGATGATTTTTTTATTTCATTCCCTTTATATATTCATAAATGTGATGCTTGTGTGCATTTTAAGCATCTTCGTGTGTAAACGATTGGTTGTTGTTTTGTTGACGTCTCGTCTGCTGCTTCCCACACAAGCATAAATGTGTGTGTATGTGTGTTGCGCTTCACTGTTTAAAATTGAATGATAAGAAAATTCCACCATTCATTTTGTAGTAGATTGATTTGGATAAAAAAATAGTTCATTCCTTAAGAATGATCATTCTTAAGGAATGAATTCTTGAAAGAATTAATTCAGTGATTTTGAAAGTTGAATGATTTTAGGGAATGCCAAATTCTATTTTTTTAATTCGAATTAGAAAATTGAATTAAAGAATTAATTCTTTCGAACCTTTGATTCTAAATTTTAAGTTTCTTTGACTTTTATTTCAAAAAGTATCAAAGTAACATTTTTTACCTCCTTAAACTCAAAATATAAACATCGAAAATTACTAAAGAACACTTTTTAATCCTTTTGGAATTAAAACTTTCTAAAAAGTACTTTTTTCTTACATTCTTAATTTTAAGTTCCTTGGATATTTGTTTTACCTCCATAAACTCAAAATATACAAGAATTCACCTTAAATAAATCTACTACCCGAAAGGTGTATCTACATTACATATTTCAAGCCTTTAGCTGCCGTGGTTTGTCATGGATTCTTTTATTTGTATAGAAGCCTCAGAATCTAACGCTTTTTTTTAAATGTGATCCCTTTTTATATAAAAATGTCTCAAAACACAAATAAATTTAAAGAGAAAAAAAATTTTCCTGAAAATTATTCTATGAGAATATCATAGTTTTAATTAGTAATGAAAATAATAACCTCGAGCTAGAATAAACCCACTCAAAATATAATATTTAAAGGTCGAATAAAAATAATTTTTTATTTTTTGTAATAAAAATTAATCAGAATTAAATGTCTCCAAACTATGGATTTTCTTAACATACCCTCTTTAATGCAGTAGTCTCAGTTTTTTTTGTGTATTTAGATATTTTTAATTAAATTATTTAAAATTATCTTATTTATTAAAATTCTACAGATTTATTATGCAAAACAAAAAATGTTTTATGTAAACATACAAAAAAATAGAAAACTGTATAATTTATTGAAAGTTTAAGACATCCCAGCAAAAAAAAACATTACTTAGAACAATGATAAAAAGGACTTCTACTGCTTCTGGAGTAGTGAATATCTACTGAATATCTCATTACATTTTCATATAGTTGTCGCAGCAAGTAAGTAGTTGTTTCAACTCGTTTTTCAGTACATATGAAGTGGTCTTCATACTATTCTATAACTTTGAACTTTTGATTATACTTATTAACCACTTCATTGCGAATGCAAAATATTGTATATTTAAGAAGTGATTAAACACTAAAATCAACTGAAAATGTCAGTTAAAATAACTACTTTGTAAGTTGTTTTGGGGTCAACTACTAACAATGTTAGTTATTTTAACTGACAAAAAACAACTGACTTATGTAGTAAAAACTACTAACATTTGTAGTCAAAACAATAAAAATGTAGTAAAAATAAAATAACAAGCGCGGGTACAAGGGGGGAAAGGGGAAATTACCCCACCCAGACCAAATTTCAAAAAGAAAAAAAAAGAAAAAAGAAAGAAAAAGGAAGGAAAAGAAAAAAAGTAGGAATCGCATACGACTCGTTTTAAATTAAACGACTCGTTTTAGCTCATCATTCTATTACCATATAGTGTCATTTCGTTGTAATGGAATAAATACTAAACGAGTCGTTTAATTTAAAATTAAAAGACGTGTATGAGAATACGGGATTATAGCACATTCGCATTGCTATGGTAAAACACGGTTTAGTTGAAACATTGTTTTATGATTCGTTTAACCATAGTTTTTGATAGCAAGAAACATTAGCCCTGTTTTCGCGTAACCGTTTATATTTTAACATTAAAATTTTTAATTTTTTTGGCACCACTTTTGTGTAATGTCAAAGTTTATTTAAGCAAACATGGAAAAAAACATTTTATTTTCAAATGCGAACTTTTTATCGAAACTTAAATTTAATGTCAATAATTATACAAGTTAAAAATAAGCGTGGATAGTTTAAAATTTGTATAGGTGGGCGTATATACGGTTATGCGAAAACAGTGCTATTGCTAAAACCGAGTTTATAATAGTCATAAACTTGGATATTACAAAAAAAAAGCTGTAGGAAAAAGCTATAGAAAACAAAAATCAAACCTAATATTCTGAATTTTCATGATATTTCCTTACTATGCGTAAGAAGCTTAATATAATTTATAAATACATTCCTTAATTGAATTATGTCATGTAATTTTTAAATATAAAGCATTTGAAAAATAACCAATATTTATTAAATAATTATTGATAATTTCCAAATTTTTTAATGAAGTTTTAAAGTGGAGATTTCTTTAGTGAGGAAGTGCATACTAATGTCTATATTTGGAAGTGGTGCAAGCCATAATTTATGACATTATATATCAATTTTTGGAAGTTGTTTAAAAGTATCTTCATTTGAATAATAAATCAGGGGTTAACTGCTTTTTTGCGAGTACTTCAGAAGTGGTTTGATTTGGACTACTTCCCTTATTTTTTGCTGGGATCTTGATATAAAAAAGTGATATAACTTAATAAAGAGAATAAATAAACATAAATAAGATTAACCCGCTAAGTGGTGGTTAACAAATAAATTTTCATAAAATTGTCATTGAAAAGAAGTAAAATTATAAAGATATTTTGATACATATATAGAGCAGATGGGGTTCTAGTCTTTAGTGGGGTACATCCACAATCCCCACTTATATTTGAATTCGAAAGAGCGCATAATATGAAACAAAATACAACTTAAGCAGTTATCGATCAATTTAACTCAATTCAACTTTAATTCCAATTCCAACTCAAATTCCAATTCAATTCCAATTCAGTTTTAATTTAATTCCAATTCAATTCAATTCCGATACAATTTCAATTCAATTACAATTTAATTTCCATTCAATTCTAATTCTAATTCTAATTCTAATTCCAATTTAAATTCCAATTTAATTCCAATTCAATTCCAATTTAATTCCTATTAAATTTCAGTTCAATTTCAATTAAAAATTCAATTTAATTCTAATTTCAATTTAATTCAATTCCAATTCAATTCCAATTCAATTCCAATTCAAATTCCAAATCAATTCCAAATCAATTCCAATTCAATTCCAGCTTAATTCCAATTCCCATTCCTATTCCTATTCCTATTCCTATTCCTATTCCTATTCCTATTCCCATTCCCATTCCCATTCCCATTCCCATTCCCATTCCCATTCCCATTCCCATTCCCATTCCCATTCCCATTCCCATTCCCATTCCCATTCCCATTCCCATTCCCATTCCCATTCCCATTCCCATTCCCATTCCCATTCCCATTCCCATTCCCATTCCCATTCCCATTCCCATTCCCATTCCCATTCCCATTCCCATTCCCATTCCCATTCCCATTCCCATTCCCATTCCCATTCCCATTCCCATTCCCATTCCCATTCCCATTCCCATTCCCATTCCCATTCCCATTCCCATTCCCATTCCCATTCCCATTCCCATTCCCATTCCCATTCCCATTCCCATTCCCATTCCCATTCCCATTCCCATTCCCATTCCCATTCCCATTCCCATTCCCATTCCCATTCCCATTCCCATTCCCATTCCCATTCCCATTCCCATTCCCATTCCCATTCCCATTCCCATTCCCATTCCCATTCCCATTCCCATTCCCATTCCCATTCCCATTCCCATTCCCATTCCCATTCCCATTCCCATTCCCATTCCCATTCCCATTCCCATTCCCATTCCCATTCCCATTCCCATTCCCATTCCCATTCCCATTCCCATTCCCATTCCCATTCCCATTCCCATTCCCATTCCCATTCCCATTCCCATTCCCATTCCCATTCCCATTCCCATTCCCATTCCCATTCCCATTCCCATTCCCATTCCCATTCCCATTCCCATTCCCATTCCCATTCCCATTCCCATTCCCATTCCCATTCCCATTCCCATTCCCATTCCCATTCCCATTCCCATTCCCATTCCCATTCCCATTCCCATTCCCATTCCCATTCCCATTCCCATTCCCATTCCCATTCCCATTCCCATTCCCATTCCCATTCCCATTCCCATTCCCATTCCCATTCCCATTCCCATTCCCATTCCCATTCCCATTCCCATTCCCATTCCCATTCCCATTCCCATTCCCATTCCCATTCCCATTCCCATTCCCATTCCCATTCCCATTCCCATTCCCATTCCCATTCCCATTCCCATTCCCATTCCCATTCCCATTCCCATTCCCATTCCCATTCCCATTCCCATTCCCATTCCCATTCCCATTCCCATTCCCATTCCCATTCCCATTCCCATTCCCATTCCCATTCCCATTCCCATTCCCATTCCCATTCCCATTCCCATTCCCATTCCCATTCCCATTCCCATTCCCATTCCCATTCCCATTCCCATTCCCATTCCCATTCCCATTCCCATTCCCATTCCCATTCCCATTCCCATTCCCATTCCCATTCCCATTCCCATTCCCATTCCCATTCCCATTCCCATTCCCATTCCCATTCCCATTCCCATTCCCATTCCCATTCCCATTCCCATTCCCATTCCCATTCCCATTCCCATTCCCATTCCCATTCCCATTCCCATTCCCATTCCCATTCCCATTCCCATTCCCATTCCCATTCCCATTCCCATTCCCATTCCCATTCCCATTCCCATTCCCATTCCCATTCCCATTCCCATTCCCATTCCCATTCCCATTCCCATTCCCATTCCCATTCCCATTCCCATTCCCATTCCCATTCCCATTCCCATTCCCATTCCCATTCCCATTCCCATTCCCATTCCCATTCCCATTCCCATTCCCATTCCCATTCCCATTCCCATTCCCATTCCCATTCCCATTCCCATTCCCATTCCCATTCCCATTCCCATTCCCATTCCCATTCCCATTCCCATTCCCATTCCCATTCCCATTCCCATTCCCATTCCCATTCCCATTCCCATTCCCATTCCCATTCCCATTCCCATTCCCATTCCCATTCCCATTCCCATTCCCATTCCCATTCCCATTCCCATTCCCATTCCCATTCCCATTCCCATTCCCATTCCCATTCCCATTCCCATTCCCATTCCCATTCCCATTCCCATTCCCATTCCCATTCCCATTCCCATTCCCATTCCCATTCCCATTCCCATTCCCATTCCCATTCCCATTCCCATTCCCATTCCCATTCCCATTCCCATTCCCATTCCCATTCCCATTCCCATTCCCATTCCCATTCCCATTCCCATTCCCATTCCCATTCCCATTCCCATTCCCATTCCCATTCCCATTCCCATTCCCATTCCCATTCCCATTCCCATTCCCATTCCCATTCCCATTCCCATTCCCATTCCCATTCCCATTCCCATTCCCATTCCCATTCCCATTCCCATTCCCATTCCCATTCCCATTCCCATTCCCATTCCCATTCCCATTCCCATTCCCATTCCCATTCCCATTCCCATTCCCATTCCCATTCCCATTCCCATTCCCATTCCCATTCCCATTCCCATTCCCATTCCCATTCCCATTCCCATTCCCATTCCCATTCCCATTCCCATTCCCATTCCCATTCCCATTCCCATTCCCATTCCCATTCCCATTCCCATTCCCATTCCCATTCCCATTCCCATTCCCATTCCCATTCCCATTCCCATTCCCATTCCCATTCCCATTCCCATTCCCATTCCCATTCCCATTCCCATTCCCATTCCCATTCCCATTCCCATTCCCATTCCCATTCCCATTCCCATTCCCATTCCCATTCCCATTCCCATTCCCATTCCCATTCCCATTCCCATTCCCATTCCCATTCCCATTCCCATTCCCATTCCCATTCCCATTCCCATTCCCATTCCCATTCCCATTCCCATTCCCATTCCCATTCCCATTCCCATTCCCATTCCCATTCCCATTCCCATTCCCATTCCCATTCCCATTCCCATTCCCATTCCCATTCCCATTCCCATTCCCATTCCCATTCCCATTCCCATTCCCATTCCCATTCCCATTCCCATTCCCATTCCCATTCCCATTCCCATTCCCATTCCCATTCCCATTCCCATTCCCATTCCCATTCCCATTCCCATTCCCATTCCCATTCCCATTCCCATTCCCATTCCCATTCCCATTCCCATTCCCATTCCCATTCCCATTCCCATTCCCATTCCCATTCCCATTCCCATTCCCATTCCCATTCCCATTCCCATTCCCATTCCCATTCCCATTCCCATTCCCATTCCCATTCCCATTCCCATTCCCATTCCTATTCCCATTCCCATTCCCATTCCCATTCCCATTCCCACAATTGTTGGTACCAATTTTTCGCGTGCGGTCCTTTTTGCCACAAATTTGTATGTTACCGATAATTTAAAAGATTTATTTACAACCTGTTGTAAATAGCGCCGCAGGCGAAAATTGCGACAAATTTGTATGTTACCGAAAATTTAAAAGATTTAATCAGAACTTGTTGTAAAAAGCGCCGCATGCGAAAATTTGGTACCAAAAATCGTGGCGATAATGAAATAAAGGTACTTAGGCAAAAAATTATGAAATTTTCAATATTTGACCATGCCTACAAGGCCCAATTTAAAAAAAAAAAAAAAACAAGTGAGAGTGTTAAATTTTGCTGTGCCGAATCTTTAATAACCTCCAAAATGTAAAAAAAAAATTAAAAAAGTTGTCAGGGGCGTTTTTTTGGGGGGGGGGGGGGTGGAGGGTGATGGGGACGTTAAGACCAACTATCCATTGCAATAAATATACCAAAAGTTTTATTTATTTAACAAAAATACAAAAAAACATGAAAAAAAGTGTATTTTTTCAGAGGATGGTTCAGTTCTTCAAGGGGGAAATTTTTTCCCCTGGCCCGATTTTATCCATTCACAAACTTAACCTGCTTATGAACATGAGACATATTTGTGCCAAACTCCAGGAGTCTAGCTGTTTTATTTTGGAGTGCATCGTGTTATCTACAGACAGACGGACATTTATAGAATATCTTAGAATCGATCATGGATGAATAATATATGTATATGGGGTCTGTGTCAAATCGGATACTTTGAAAAAAATTTTTTTTAGATTTTCCCAATTTGTTTACAGTTTTTAGTACCCTTCGAAAACTCCTTCGTGGTAAATTTTCAGATTTTTTTGATGACCCGTTAAAAAGATATCGAATTTTGAAAAACTGGTAGTTTACACCTTTACTCAAACTTCTTTTACTCATAACTTCTTCAATAATGGTCCAAAATTTTTTTTTTTCAAAATTTTTGTTTTTTACGTACTTTTTAAAAAAAAAATCCCAAAAAATTCTTAAAAGCGCTCTAGTATGCGATTTTTAAGTTTTAAAATTTAAATCTCATTTTTGAAAATGCTTGAACTCTACGATTTTTTAAAAATTTTTTTGTGTAAAACTTCTATCGATTCTACAAATTTTTTGCCCAGGAGGATCGTGGGATCGTTCTCAATCTTAAAATCATTTCTACTGCACCAATGCACAGTGGTTTCCATTATATGGACAAGCGGTCAAAAATCAATATATCCAAGACTAAAAAAACAAGGGGCTTCAAAATTTTTCAGCACATAGTATGCCCGAAGAACTTAAAGTTTGCAAATTTGTAGGAAAAAATATTAACAACTGTAGCCACAGTAGCCATTTGATCTTTTAAGGGTTAATTGGCTAAAAGACTTGTTTTAAGATTTACTTTGTATACCCTCCAACCACAGTATGGGGGTATACTCACTTTGTCATTCCGTATGTAACGCATCGAAATATCGATCTAGGACCCCATATTATTGATCAGTGATCGATTCTAAGACATTCGAGGGATGTCCGTCCGTCTGTCGGTCTGTCCGTCTGTCTGTGAGAGACACAATACAGCCCAAAATAAAAGAGCTATACTCCTGAAGTTTGGCACAAATATGTCTGACGGTAATAGGCTGGTTAAGTTCGGAGATGGGCAAAATCGGACCAGGGGGAAAAAAGTTTCCCCTTGAGGAACTAAACCAACCTCTGAAAAACACCATATTTTTACATGATTTTTTTGTGTTTTTGTTTAACCAACGCAACATTTTTATGCCTCAAGAATCTCAAAGTTCTGAACTTGGACCCGGGGGACTAAAAATATTGTTTTTTTCAGCCCGCCCCCTTTTGTGGGCGTGGATTAAACAAATTAAAAATAATGATAAACTTGTATTTCTTGAGTGCAAAAAGCATAAGAAAGATATTTAAACATATATTTCGGGGGGAAATTTGCCCCCCCCCTAATGACCACTGCCGACCTTCCCCCCCTCCCCCCCTAAAAAAAACGACCCTGGATTTTTTTTTTTTTTTTTCATGTTGGTCGAGTACAGTCGAGTTTAACACTCTTACTTGTTTTTCTTGTTTTAAATACAAAAATATTTTTTTTTTTTGAATATTCGGCTGCGGCTTCGGTTTCGGCCGAATAGTGAAAATTTGGCCGAATATCCGGTCAAAAAAGGTGTATTCTGTCGGACACTAGTAACTGTTATTGGTTGCAGATCTTAAAAATCATAGCTAGTGGCAAATAGCTTTGCCCAAAAATGCGGAATCGTCAAAGGGCAAATTTTTTCAATAAAAAAATAAGGGGGAAGGACAATTTCTTCAAAAAAACGTGTTTTCTCTTTACTCAGAACTGCAAGTCAAATACCATAAAATTGCAATATTAAGTTAAAAATAACAATAATTAAAAAAATATTTCACTTTACAAAACAAAATGCAATTTTTCACCATTTTTCGTTGGATGACTATGTAAATCACAACCATATGCGAAAATATGCAAAAACCCGCGGCCACAATATTTTTTAATTTAAAGAGGGGTAAAAAATCTTCAATTTGATGTATAAAAGATGGTGGGGAGATGAGGGCAAAATAACTAAAAGTCTATGTGAAAAAGTAGTTTTTAAAAAACGTGTGTTTTGAAAAGGTTAAAAAAGTGTTCTTCAGGGATTTTTTAATGGGCTTATATTTTTGCAGCTTTTATTATTTAATTTGGTACAAAATAGGTTAAACTTTAATGTTTGTTGGGTTTTTGGAAACTTCTGCCACAATATCGCGAATAACTTCTTAGATAAACTAAAGTATTATTTTATGACTATGCAACCACAATATATGCAATATAAACATTCCCCCACTTCCAACGAACACAAACATCAAATCTCGTAAAAAAAATCAGAAAATTGGTTAGATTCAAAAATTTAGAGTGTTATAAATAAATTTAGTGCAATAAAGCTTGAAAAAAAAAAACAAAATTTTTTTTATTTTTGACCAATGGGGGAAACCACTGTGCAATGGTGCGTCATAGAGGGGTAATTTATAAAACCGACCCCCCATTAATTTTTACGTCTTAAAATATCTTTGGAACAAACTAATACCCTATCTCCAATTTCTAAGGGGGCACCCACACAAAACGACATTTTTTAAAATTTGCTTCAACCGCTCTAACTGCCCTAATATTGCCCATTCAAAATCGGAAGAATAACTTTTTTGCCATATAAAAAATTACGATCTAAAAATATACAGCCTTACCTCAAGAAAATAAAATAAATTTAAAATGAGCTTTTAATTTTATTTCCATACAAATTTTTTTTGTTTTTAAAATCGACTTTCAAAAAATGTATAGAAAATTTTAAATTTAAAATAAAACATTTGTTAAAATAGACTTTTTATTTTTCTATGGTACGGGCCATAGTATATTGCTGAGTTTCCCCATATTTGTCTTTAACATCAGCAACAGGAATGAGCATTTTCTTTTGGTATCAAAAAGTATTTTAAAAGTACCCAGCAAAACTTTGGTAATGGATAGTGATTATATAACACATTACCAGGTAATGTATATACCTTATTTGTAGCATTATTTTTGGATGTCTTACCAAACATTTGTTCCACAAAATGTTTGAGTCTCATCGCCTGTTAAAATCATCAATGCTGCAATGTATAAAATAAGAGATCCTATACCTTATTTTATACCTTATTTGGTAATCTAAGTTTTGCTGGGTACTTTTTTTGACCTCCAATGTACTAAATTTTTTTCATAATCACTTTAAGAACCAAAAACTTCGTACAGAACCAGGTATTCCTTTAAATCTACTCAAATAGTAATGAAAAAACTATTTAAGTTCAAGATGAAGATTTTTTTTACATTGGTTCACATTTAAAATTTTGATTTAAACATTTTTTCTATATGATATTAAACTCTTTCCTTTATCAAAAGATCAAGTATTTAAATCGGACGATTTTCTCCGCAACAGCTTTATTTGGTCAATAGTGAAAAAGTACCAAATTCGTCGCGGGCATATCAATGTACTTTCGAACATTAAAAGGTATTAAAAAAAGTACATTTGCATAATTTTTTCCATCCCTGATAAGTTTTGTGTATTCGAAAATATAAAAAGTTGATTTTTCGTAAATTTTATTTAAAAGTCAATTTAATTTCTGTTTCATAAAATTACCAAATATTTTAGTACTAAACAGAACACAAAGTTTTAAGCCTTTAAGATTTACTTACTCTTATTATCCTTTAACATTTTAACGTAGGACTTTATTGAAAAAAAAAAATCATTTTAAAAGAATTTAATTCGATAAGTACATACTCTTACACCCAAACAAACTGGGTGGTTTTATTTAACATCCTTTTGAAATACAAAACCAAAAAATAAATAAAGAAAAGTTTTTCAAACATTATCACCAACATTTTATTTTTATACCCTCCACTCTAGTGATAGAGGGTATATATAAGTTTGTCATTCTGTTTGTAACTCATCGAAATATGGATCTGAGACCCCATAAAGTATATATATTCATGATGCCCGATCGATTTTAAGACATTCTAGCGATGTCCGTCTGTCCGTCTGTCCGTCTGTCCGTCTGTCTGTCTGTCTGTCTGTCTGTCTGTCTGTCTGTGGAAAATGCTGTCGCGGACAAAATATTGCACAGAGATGACTGAAACTTAACATATTTATTGGAAGTTCTCCCGAGAAGTTTGGTATTGCATTTGAGCGATATCGGTTCAGCGGTTCAAAAGTTATGAACGAAAATGTAAGCACACCTCAAAAATTTCAGTACATTCAACATAACCTAAAAATACAAAATGCTTTAATTCGGCTTCTGGTTGGCATATGTTAACATAATTGAACACCAAATGGTATTTAAACAAGTACGAACACAAAAAAAAAAAAAATCGCGGATTTTTTTTACCAAAATTTTTTTTCGCGAAAATTTTTTTTTAAAAAAATTTTTTTTTTTCAAAAGTAATTTCTTTTTAAATAAAGTTTTTTGCAATAATCTTTTTGAGCTTGTGGAGGGTATCACTACATTCGGCAAGGCCGAATTTAACTTTTTTACTTGTTTTTTATTTTTATCGTTCTTTATTTTTAATACCCTGTGATGAAGGATATGAGAAATGCTAAAGGCGTTATGGTTCATTTTATTTTTTGTTGGATAAAATGTTAAAGGAAATTGAAAAGTATTTTTCTGCCATTTCCTGTCTAATAATTACAAATTCTTTCTTTCTTACTTGTTGTAATTTCATTTTTTTTTTTTTTTTATTCATTCATTTTACTAAAACAATGAATCAAACATCCATCTTTTAGTTTAAGTTTTGAACAGAAATTTATATGATTTTTTCTTTTTTTTCAACGTCATTCATGTGCTTTTTTTTGATGGCTGCTGTTACAATCAAATTTTTTTTAAATTATTTTTTTTTATTATTATTCCAGTTGGCAAAATAAAATCACACCTGACATACTGCTGACACTCCCTTTATGAAATCGCTGACATCTTCATACAATTTTTCAAAATGTCATCAATGACATGTCAGCAGTTGGTCAGCAGTGTCCACCAGCATCGGCGGCCACTAACAATTCGTTTAAACAACCGCTGACCAACTGCTGACATGTCATTGATGACATTTTGAAAAATTGTATGAAGATGTCAGCAATTTTATAAAGGGAGAGTCAGTAGTATGTCAGGTGTGATTTTTTTTGCCGACTGGGATATTTTTGCTTCTTCATTGAAGTGCATTTAAGTTGAAAGCCAAGAAGCGATAAAATGTACTTTTTTTTTCTTTCTTTTATATATTTAAGTACATAAAGAAAAAAAAATATAATAAAATATTTTTAAATATCATACTTTTTTTTAACAATGTTTGAAAATTCATCTCAAGTATGTTTTATAGGCTACATTATGGATTTTTTTTGTTTTTGCTTTTTTGCTGAATTCAAAATTTTAGTTGGAGAAAGACTAAAAGCCGGCAAAGGAAGTTATTGTTTTCCTTGAATAAAACAAAAAAAAAAAAAAACAAGAAATAAAAAACTTAACTCAAACAAAATATTAAAAAAGGATATGCAAGTACACATGTATAGATGGAAGGATTCATAAGGGTAGACTGGCATTTTTTTGTATGGAAAAAAAACATTTCTTCTCCGATTTTGATCATCAAGCAAGTTTTTATTCTCTTAGACCAAAAACGTTGGTACAATTTTTTTGGTCAATCGGAATAAATTACTTCGATTACGTATTGGATTTTTGAAAATTTTGTTTATCCGACAAATCATATTTATTATTTTTGGTGCTCTTAGCATGAATATAAAAAAATCGGTCCAACGGTTCTCGATATATCGCTATTTTAAATTAGCAAAATTGGCGGATTTTTCCGGGGGGTGAAATAAAGCCATAGGCAATAAGGCCATATGGCCTTATTTCTCAATTCAATGGGAAATAAGGCCATATGGCTTTATTGCCAACACGATTGAGCAATAAAGTCATATTGATTTTGCAACCAAAGTGGAAATAAAGCCATATCAGTTGAAAATGTGGAAATATATTTACCCGTAAATCCTGCTACCCAAAAAAAAAATTATTTAGCGAAGCAGCTAAATTATTTTTGGAGTTTGTAATCCCCAAGCCCGGCCGAAGGCCCGCGACGCAGAAAAAAAAATTTTTTAGACTATCTTTAAAATAAAAAACCACATATACCAGGGGTCTAGAGGCACCAATTTTTTATTGGCAGGGTTTTTAATTTAAAGATTGTTTAACAAAAAAAGTTTTTACAAAACCCATGCATTAAACCCACCCTCTCCGCAAAGTAAATTTTTCTAGGGTAGCAGGCCTTTGCGCTATCATATTTGTTATGCCTCAAAAAGGCCTGATAACCAAAATAGCTTTGGTTTGCAGAGAGGGTGGGTTTATTGCATGGAGTATGTAATCCCTAAGCCCGGCCGAAGGCCGGCTACGCAGAAAACCTTTATTACAAAAACACAAATCATAGAAGTCGTAAGTTCGACATTTCGCCCAAATAAAATATTTCGGATTTTTTGACAATTTTGTTTTGCGAGAAGTAACATTTTTAGACCTATCATTTTGGGCTATATGTCGCAGCTTGGGCGATATGATATTTACGGGTTTGGGCGATAAGACCTTGGGCGCTATGTCCGTACGCCATTTCAAACTCCATAAATTAATTTAGCGGCTAAATAATTTTTTTTTGGGTAGCAGGATTTACGTGGAATTTCCAACAGTGGTTGGTAATAACGCCATATGGCCTTATTGCCTATGGCTTTATTTCACCCCCCCCCTTTCCCCTCACCCTTTAATAGAGCTTTAGATTGTATTTTATTTAAACTTAATTTGACCTGAATCCAATAATTTTAACCCGTCGCGCCCTTTGAACAAAATAATGAATTTTTAGAAAATTTCCACAAAAATTTTTGAATTTTTGAAAAAACAAAAAAATCCATTTTGGCATTTTGAATACGAATATCAAAAATTTCTGAAATCAGTAGAACGGCTTACGAAATATGTATATACCATTTGTTGAGGTGACAGGACATAATCAGCACAGACATTACCCCCATAACAAAAATGGGGATTATGACCGAATACTTCACGGTCATAATACGATATTAGTTGTGGCGAAACTTTTTCGGTCATATTCCCCAATTAAATTATGGGGACTAACAATAAGTCCAAAACAATTTCGGTCATAATCCCCTTATTTTGCGGAAAACGTGGGTTTAATGCATGGAGTATGTAAATCTTTATCGGCCACGCATGCAAACTTTAAAGACAAAAGAAAATATTTATATACCCAGTGAAAAATGTTCAAATGTGAATCATATATATTTCACATATGATTACTTATATGAACATATATATTTAATATATGAACATATACGAAAATTGGCGGCATGTGGACAGACATATATGAAACATATATGAACACATATGCACATATATGAACCCATGCCATATATGTACACATGCCGCCAATTTTCGCATGTGTAACATATATTTACATATATGAACATACCCAGCAAAAACTTGGTAATGACACATCATTACCATTCGAATTACTTAGTAATGACAGAAAATTACCTTTAGCATTATTTTGAAATGTAAAATAAGGACTTATTAATAATGACTTACATAAGTCATTATAATAAAATAAAAAAATTTCAGAACTAGATTTTCACTTTTTGACTCACTGTACATTATTTTGAATAAAAATAAAATTAAATTAAATATTTTTTTATTTTTTAAAAAAAATTTTTTAAATAATTTTTTCATTACCTATAAGTATATATGTAATTAGTTATTAATATTGGTTTGATAATCATTACATTTGGCACATTTGCTTGTAAATGTAATGGGAAAGGTAATTCGAATCAGAAGTTTTTTTGAATTTTTTTTTTGAATTTCCCATTACACATTTCATTACTTGGTAATGCAAGTTTTTGCTGGGTACATGTTCATATTTGGACCACATATGATTCATATATAAACATTTTTCACCGGGTAGACAAAATTCCCCTAATAGGGAAAAATATGTTGGACATTTTGCAAGACCTAGATACAAAGTATCTAGATGCAAAGTATCCAATACTGTGGTTGAAGAGTATAAAAATAAGTTTGACAAATTTTTAAAAATCCAGAAGTTTATTAAAACCATATTCAGGAAGAAATAAATTTTGAAAAAATATTTTAAGTTTTTTGGGTTTTGAAAAAAATCTATAAAAATGCTTTTAGGGAAAACAAGTTTTTAAACCGATTTTTTTGGTACTTTTAAGTTAAAAATTTATTAAAAATGCTTTTAGGATTAATTTTTTTTAAATTTTGGGAAAGTCCTGAAAAAACTGTGATGTATTATGAAAATAAACAAGGTTGGTTACCGAAACGAATAACGGTAAGGGTAACGGTAACGGTATCTAATTTTTATTTATTTCGGTAAAGGTAACGGTAAGTGTTTTCAAATCGTTTCGGTAACGGTATGTACCGGTACCGAACCAACCAAACCGGTACGTACCGGTATTATTAATTTAGTTAAAAATTTGAAAAAAGATAGAACTGAAACCTAAAAATATTTTATAGACCCAAAAACCAGTATAGATTTGATATGATTATTATTTTTGTCATTTATTTTATGATAATTTGCAAATTATAAATTTAAAATTATGTTAGCAATTTGATTTTATTTTTTTGTTCGTTAAAATCCCTTAAAACAGGTAAAATTTTGAATACCGCTACAATACCGGTAACTTCTAATAATTATAACGGTAACGGTAAGGGTAACGGTATTCTAAAAATATTTTTAGCGGTATCGGTAACGGTAACGGTATTCGATTTGAAAGGGTTTTGAATCGGTAACGGTATAATAAGGGTAACGGTAACCAACCATGAAAATAAATAAATTTTAATTTCAAATTTAAATAAAAACAAGTAGAAAAGTTAAATTCGACTTGGCCGAATCTATGAATACCCTCCACAATGCCGTTTTTAAGTGATAGTAAATTTTCTAATGTGAAAAAATAAAATTTTTGATTAGAAATATTTTATTTTGCGTAAAAAAAAGTTTTTTTAAAAAACAATTTTTTTAACTAATTTTTGAAAAAAAAAATTATTTACAAAATTTTTTTTGAGTGTTAATTTTTTTTCAAGTGTGTTTTTTTTTTAGTGCACAAATATTTTTGAGTGTCAAAAATACATTGTAAAATATTTGGTCCAATGGTTCAAATCGAACCAGGCAAGGGGAACGGCAATATATATGCCAAGCTTCATCATCCTCAGAATTGCTTTTCGAAAGTTAGCGTGTTTTTATCTCGAAAATTCACGAAAAACCCTTGCCGAAATTCAGTCTTTTGCTCATAACTTTTGAATCAATAGATAGATTTCGCTGGATTGCAATACCAACCTAACTAGGTAAATGCCCAACAAATATGCCAAACTTCAGGAGCCTCCTAACTTTTCAAAAGTTAGCATGTTTTCAACAGACAGACAGTAACAAACGGACGGACGGACATCGCTAGATCGTCTTAGAATCGATATAGGATCATGAATATATATACTTTATGGGGTCCTAGACCAATATTTCGAGGTGTTACAAACGGAATGACAAACTTATACATATATACCCTCTATCACTAGAGTGGAGGGTATAAAAATCAAGCATTCGACAATATCGAATAATTCGACACAAAAAAAAAAAACGGTTTCTCGAATAACTCGAAATAGAAAAAACCCGGTTGATCGCATAACTCTGAAACCGGTTTTGACAACTCTAATTTGGGCATGCTGAATACAAATCTCAAAAATTTCTAAAATCAGTTAAACGGCTTTCGAAATTTCGCCATATGAACAGCTCATGCTAATAAGGACGTGTTTGTTGAATTGCACCGTCCGACAAAAATAAAAAAAGTTCGTTAAACACGAACTGGATACTATATGTTTGAAACTAGAGACTAAATGTAGTAAAACTGAATTTACAGTTTTTCTTTTCGTGATCCTGTTTCTTTTTAAAAGAACTTCAAAGTTTTAGAAGACTAAATTTTATAAAATATTTTTTTAATATTTGTACTTGCCCTAGGATGCCACTAGTGATAGAAAATGAAAAAGGAGGATCTCCTCTAATTTTACAAATTAGGGGAGATTCTCCTCTTTCATTTGCCATCATCAGTATTATCATAGGACAAGCACAAATATTTCAAAAATATTTTACAAAATGTATCCTTTTAAACTTTGAAGTCCTTTTAAAAGGAAACAGAATCGCGAAATGAAAAACTGTAAGTGTAGTTTTACTACATTTGATCTCTACTTTCAGACGTATATCATCCGGTTGATGTTGATTACACAGGTTGACAAAATTTGAACTTTTTAAATTTGCCTGACCTTTGACAATCTGTTATCCAGTTGTTTCCATCAGCTAGCGTTCGCGAGCAAATCGCTGTTAAAGAGTGGAAAAGTGCGTTTTTTTACCAATTTTACTTGCATTCAGAAAAAAAACTAACTAAAAAATGAAAAATTAACTAAATCCAAGGAAAATTGATAATGACTTAGCTCCATTGCCATGTATTCCTACTTTTTAGTCCACATTTTTCTTAAAAATAAGGACCAATTTGAACTAGAAAATGGGTAAAAAATTCCCATTTTTTAGTTAAAAAACACATTTCTGATGAGGACATTTTAACTAAATATTAGTTAATTGCATATTTTTTATTGGTTTATTTATAGAACAGCAGGTAAATACACCCAGAATTTTCATTAGGTACATTTTTTTATTATAAATATAAAAAAACGTTTGTTTCTTATAGTCAAGTAATAAATTTCATTAGTTTTTAAAGTTAAATTACAACAAAGACTTTGTCTTTAACGTTTGTTCCCAGACTATGGGAAAACACGCCAAAACTAAGGCATTTGTTGTGATTAAAATATTATTTTTTCCCTAACACATACATGTGTAAAAAAAAATGTAAACATTAAATTTATTACTTGTTATACAAGACCAAACTCTTTTTGTCATATACTACAAATAATAAACAAAATGTGAACTACAAGCTAGCATGAAAAAAAAAAATAAATCAATTTCAAGTTATGAAAAATTTACTTAGCTTGTGGAAAAAACTTCCCCAAATTAAAGAAGATAAATATGATGAACTAATTGGTAGGAAATTACGTCCTAAAACTGAATTTTTTAAACTAAATTTTGTTTTTAGAAATATGTCTTAAAATAAAGATTTTTTATTAATTATTTAGGGAAAATTTCTTTAGCGGTAAGAATTTCTTCCATGTATTAGGAAATTCCATTTAAGAAAAATTATGGCCTATTTAACAGTACATGAACTAAAATATTTTCCTAATAGTTAGGAAAATTTCCCAACTTTTAGTTAATTTTAACTTAATTGTGGGAAAATTTATAAACTATTTTGAAGAAAAATTTTCTAAAGAGTAAGTTTCTCCTTTTTTTTGAGTGTAACAATATCAAAGAATTTGACACAAAAAAAACCGGTTTCGCGGATAACTCGAAATAGAGAAACTCTGACAACTCTTTCGAAATTACGCCATTTGAACAGTTCATGCTTAAAAGGATAATATATGTTTGAAACTAGAGATTAAATGTAGTAATACTAAATTTACAGTTTTTCTTTTCGTGATCCTGTTTCCTTTTAAAAGAACTTCAAAGTTATAGAGGACTAAATTTTATAAAATATTTGTTTAATACTTGTACTTGCCCTAGGATAGCACTAGTGATAGAAAATGAAAATTAGGATCTCCTCTAGTTTTGCTATTTCAATATTTTTACATATCAGGAAAAGGAGGTATAATACGTCCTTTCAAAAATGTATCCTTCAATATCATTCAAAATTAACAAAATATTTTGATAACGTTTCAAATGACTTTA
Source organism: Pegoplata infirma (assembly GCA_963921195.1). Classification (NCBI taxonomy): domain Eukaryota; kingdom Metazoa; phylum Arthropoda; class Insecta; order Diptera; family Anthomyiidae; genus Pegoplata; species Pegoplata infirma. The sequence continues at coordinate 63,550,934 of OY992536.1, forward strand.
TTTACATCCTTTTATCCTAAAATGGCAAAATAATCCTAGGACAAGCACAAATATTTCAAAAATACAAAATGTATCCTCTAAAACAGCGGTTACCAACCTTTTTGGCTCGCGTACCCCTAATTTTAAATTTTATCAGCCGCGTACCCCCTAACGAGTTTTTTGTTTTCGTTTAAAAAACTTCACATATAAATATTAGAGTTAGTTCTGAAGTTTTATATCTGCGGGTATTATAATTTTTTTGAAGGATTTAGGGAGATCAAAACAATGGTGGTATTTTTTTTGGAAAAATGTTCGCTCCTTTGGGTGCACTGAAAAAAAAAGACATAACTAAAATTAAGGAAAAAATGTCTTTAAAAATTTATCATGAATTTTCCTAAAATTTAGTTAAATTTAACTAAAAAATTAGAAATTTTCTTAACTATGAGGAAAAAAGTTTAGTTCATTTACTTATAATTAGTTCTTAGTTTTCTGTAAATGGAATTTTTAAATATTAGGAAACAAATTCTTACTGCCAAAGAAATTTTCCACAAATCTAAGCAACGTATCTTTATTTTTAAGACATATTTCTTAAAAAACAATTTAGTTCAAGTTTAGTTAAAATTTACCAAAAAACATCATCGTATTTCTCTTCCTTGAATTTAGGAAGTGAACTTCTTAGAATTTAATAAATAACTTCTTTTAATTTAGTTAAAAATTCAAAATGGCGATATCTCAAAAACTAAGCGAGACAGAGCGAAACGGATGAAATTTTCAAAAGAAAGACTACAAAGAAAAATATGGAATAGCCTAGCTCTGCATATCTGTCGGGGTCTCAAGACCCTAATTTTAGATATAAAATTTGAAATTCACGAGATTTTATATATGCATATATCTCGGTAAATACTGCCAACTCGAGAAAAGCTCCAACGGCATTTTTGTAGCTCTTGACTCGTAAAACTTTCGCAAAATACCCGAAAGCCCTCCGATTAATAGTTTTTGAGTTATTCAGTTTTTAAGATTCTCAAGACCCTATCAGACCCCTGATTACCGTGTCTCAAAAACTATGCAAGGTAGAGCGAAACGGACACAAGTTTTGGGTCAAAATCTATGGGGACCCATAAAGGACCCAACGGGGTCTCGAGTTAACAAGGGCCTGACCCATGGGATCCGAACCCATGGGTCCAGGGTCTAGACCCAATCTAGTTCTAAAATGTGAATGAACTAAAGTGTAATATAATTATTCCTATTTTCTAGTTAAAATTGGCTTAAAATTAAAAAACTTTGTTTTCCTTATTTTTGGGAAAATTATGAACTAAAACCAAGTAAAAAAATCTTTGGAGCCAAATCATTCCCTCTTTTTCTTAAAATTGAGTTAATTTTCCCAGATTTTAGTTCACTTTTTTTTGAGTGTGGTTAGTTCAATGCATATGAAAACGCAGATTTTGAGCTGATTTTTCTGCAGAGCAAAAACGGCTGAAAATATTGTAAATCTGATTTCACCAGTCAATTCTACACCAAAAATTAAAACAACGGACGTTTTTTGAACTCTTAAAAAAATATATATAATTTTTTAATTTTTTTTAAATGTTTTTTTAATACGAGGAAACACCCCCAAATACAATGGAAGGGCATTTTGAGCTTAACAAAATTGTAATAAAATTTCCACTCCATTACAACCCGTCTCAAAAATGCCCAAAAACACGTTTTTTGAAAACTTTGACATAAATTTGCTCAAAAACCAGGCATCAAAGAAAAATTTGGGAACAATATTCGGAATCAGCATCGAAGAGTTAATAGAAAACAAGTGGTCAGATCTCAAAATATCATCCAAAAAAACCGCAAAAAATGCTCTCTATATTGCACAAAATATCGTTTTTTGTCAACTTTGAGCTCAACTTTCTTGAAAACCTGACGTTATGGAAAACTTTGGAAGCCAGATGCCGAGCCAGCATTGAAAGGTTAATCTAAAACAAATGTCCAAATTATTAAAATTTGGCGTACCCCCGCGGACAGTTTCGCGTACCCCCTAGTGGTACGCGTACCATAGGTTGGTAACCGCTGCTCTAAAACTTTGAAGTCCTTTTAAAAGGAAATCTCTACTTTCAGACGGTTGATGTTTAATATTGGCTGTCAGACAGTTATACAGGAGACAAAAAAAAACGCAGGAAACGGGTAAAAACTAACATTTTTGTAAATGCACACAAAAAAATGAGTAAATTTTTTAGTATTATTGAGTAAAAAATTAATCAATTTTGCACCAGTAAACGATTTAATAGTATTGAGTAAACTCTTAATAAAAATTTATTAATAAATGTATGTTAAAAAATTTTAGTAAATTTTTAATTGACACAATTAAAACTTTAAAAATCTTTCGTTTTTTTAATTACGTTTTTAATTGTGTAAAGTAAAAATAAACAGTCAGCTGTTTAAGGGTTAAAATAAGTTGTGCTTTGAAAATTTCGATTTATTTCTGCTGAAAATTTAATCTAATCTCTTAAACTCCCAAAATAAAATCCACCCTAGTAAATATATTTTAGTACATATAATAAATTTATATATAGGCATGTTTTAAAAATTCAATTTTATTTCAATTCTTTTATACTGCATATATTTTTTTGTAAATTTTTTGTGTGCATAATTTATGATTTTATGAGTGCTATTGTATTTTATTTGCATATTAAAATTTATTCTTGTAGTTTTTTTTTTCTTTTGTCAGATTTTTTGTTCGTTTTATTATAATTTTTTTTTTTTTTCATTTCATTTTATCTTCAAAAGTAGTTAAAATTGTTTGACCAGTTTTATGGCATGAGGATTCTTTTGATTCTTTTCTTAAAAAGAATATACGGTTTCTGATTTTGTATTTTTATTTTTTTTTTTATTTTTGTAATTCTAATTAAGATTGTGAAATAAATGGAGAAAAATAAATTGTATAAAAAAGCAGATGTTGCATGCAATATTAAAATCAGAAAATTTAATTAGCATTCAAGCATGACTTTTAAATTATACAACAATTTGTGATTTTCTTTTTTGAAAAAATAACAGCTTAAGGGATATATTGCATGAGGAAGACGAGTTTTTTTTTTTAAATTACATATTTGAAACATTCAATTAGTTTTTGTATTAAATTCTGTAGTCAAAGGATAAAGCAATGGAAACCATAATTTCTAATTATTCTAGTAAACCTGGCAACAATGGCAAAACATATATTTGTAAGGATTCAAGGTAATATGACATGGAAAGAAATGAAAATCTAGAGGCATGAGAGTTTTTAGTCAAATGCATTAAAGTAGATTCAAGTCCTTCAGCTCTTTTAAGAGCTTTAGTCAGATCAAAATTTTTCCATTAAAATGAAGTGAGAGAAATGTTTAAATACAGATTTCACTGATTTTTAATAAATGTTTACTCCATGAATAGGTTGGTAACAACAACAAATTGTGACACAAGGAATTTAGTTAAAGCAAAATAAATTTCACTGAACAAACTGTCCGACAAAAATGAAAAAAAAAGTTGTTAAACACAAAGTGAATAGCACACGTTTAAAACTAGAGACTAAATGTAGTAAAACTGCATTTACAGTTTTTCTTTTCGCGATCATGTTTCCTTTTAAAATGACTTCAAAGTTTTGGAGGATTAAATTTTATAAAAAGGATGGTCTCCCCTAATTTTCCTATTTTATTATTTTAACATATCAGGAAAAAGAGGTAAGTAACGTCCTTTTAAAAACTTATCCTTCAATATCATTAAAAATGTTCAACAAAATATTTTGATAAAGTTTTCAATTGAATTTATTCACCTCCTTTTATCCTGATATGGAAAATAAATAAAAAATTAGGGGAATATCCTCCGCTTTCATTTGCCATAACCAGTGTCATCCTAGGACAAGTACAAATATTCCACAAATATTTTACAAAATGTATCCTTTAAGACTTTAAAATCCTTTTAAAGGGAAACAGGATCACGAAATGAAAAACTGTAAATGCAGTTTTACTCCATTTGATTTCTACTTTCAAACGTATATCATTTGCTTAATGTTTAATATTAGCTGTCGGACAGGTTACCAACAACAAATCGGATATTAGAAAGAAATTTAGTTGTTGGAAATGATCCATACAGTTGTTACCAATGTCGGTACAACGGGGCAAGTCACCGACTCGTTTACTCGTTAGGTGATGTTGTAAGTAGATACTGACGTTTTACGTCACGGGACTGTAATAGGTTTCCCTATAAGTGCCTACCGTTAAACCAATTTCAGAATATGAAACTACTTAGATATTAAATTTTGACATCCGACAAAATAAAAAGATCGTGAAGCAAGCCTCTGACTAGAATGTGCCGGGTAATATGTGATGCAGTTTTATTTTCCAGCTAGGATAGAGCTCAGTCTGTCCAGGTTCGGCAAAGGTCTGCTTCCTTTGAATAAATAAAAGACGAATGCTTTTGTGGTTTAACTACAAAAGTACGATCTTATCTCTCACACAACTTTATTACCAAGATCTTAACCTAGTCGTCTTATACTACTTAAGCTAATATAAATTCAATCGGCTCCTCGATAGTCTTCGGCAATAACGATTCGCTTCAAGGTCGTCGGCAACCACGGCGTTGGTTGCAGGCTCTCCAGGATTTGTCCAATATTATAATGTAGACACGAACAGAACACGTCGTTCGTGTATGTTTATAAGATTGCAAATACGTGCGATAACAGGCGTTTCGGTTACTGAAGTAGTGCCAAGCTACGAAGCGAACAGGTTAATGTAATACCACTGAGTAAACACGAACGATAAACGGCGTTCGTGTTAGCAAAATATATACGAACAATAAACGGCGTTCGTGAAAGTAAATACGGTGGCTAATACGAACAATAGTCGGCGTTCGGATTAGTAAGATGCATTCAAAAACTAAAAGGTAAATACGAACAATAAACGGTGTTCGTGTAAGTAAGCAAGGCGGCTAATGCGAACAATAATCGGCGTTCGGGTTAGTAAGATACTTTCAAACTACAAAGTAAATGCGAACAATAAACGGTGTTCGGGTAAGTAAATACGATGGCTACTACGAACAATAATCGGCGTTCGGGTTAGTAAGATGCATTCAGAACTACAAAGTAAATACGAACAATAAACGGTGTTCGGGTAAGTAAATACGATGGCTACTACGAACAATAATCGGCGTTCGGGTTAGTAATATACTATCAAGCTACAAAGTATATACGAACAATAATCGGCGTTCGTATAATCTACGGACCAACTACGGCATACGGCGGAGTCGGGAACAGGAATCTTGTCGGCTTACGGTTATACAACGTCTGCAGTACGAAATATAGCACGAACTCCAACTGGATTCTCGTTGTTCTGGTCAGCCAAACTTTGTCATTATATATAACAATTTGACCAACTCAACGAGAATTGCGAGATAGTATTAACTGTTTGCTAGTAATAACTATCAAACAAACAACTATATATTGGGTATGGGTACAAGTAGAGTGATGAGGTATATGGAAAAGTATAGTATAGATAGTTTCCAACTCCTCTTTGTCCATGCAACTCCGGCAAAAAACATTCGACGGCACATTAAACAGCTCTGCGTGCTTCCCTATAAGACAGTGTCCGGTAATTATAGCAACCACCGTCGAAATCTCTTCTCTTGAAGCGATATCAGCTCACTTGCACGCCCCTGAAGAGAAGGCCAAATCAGTCCTGTAGTCTCACACGACCATCCATTCCAACTTCGATGAGTCTCCGTCGCGGAACAAAGCCGTAGATTTTGCTTGCAAGTTTCTAGAGGCACCCCAACACATTCCAATTCTGTTGGAACTTGTAAGACAGTTCCCAGTCTTGCAAGGTCATCGGCTTTGCAATTCCCTGGAATGTCTCTGTGCCCTGTTACCCATATTGATCGTATGTCAAACTACTTGGCTATCTCATTTAAAAACGTGCTGCAATTAAGGGCAGATCTTGTTTTCAGAAACATTGACTCCAGGTACTTGATCGCGGTTTGACTGTCAGAATAGATGTTGACTGCAGTTGTAGACAATACATTGCAGATCAACCAGCCAGCAACCTCCTTTATTGCCAGTATACTTCCAATCTAGAAATACTCCAAGATACTTGGCTTCATCTGAGAAGGTGATTTCAGAGTCGTCCGGAGAAATAGAATCAAAATCATGATTTTGCCATAGATTTTGCTTGCAAGTTTCTAGAAGCATACCAACACATTCAAATTGTGTTGGAACCTGTAAGATAGTTCCCAGTCTTGTAAGGTCAGCTGGGACCCATATGAGTCGTATGTCAACATACTTGGCTATCTCACTTAAAGACGTGCTGCAGTTAAGGGCAGATCTGTGGCTTGACAGTCAGAATAGATGTTGACTGCAGTTGTAGACAATACATTGCAGAGTAATCATTGCTTTTCTCACCCGTTTCTCAATATTACGCCTGAAATTCAACTTCCTATCTAGAAATACTCCAAGATACTTGGCTCCATCTGAGAAGGTGCTTTCAGAGCCGTCCAGAGAAATAGAATCAAAAGCAGGAATCTTATTTTTCCTTGTAATTAAAACAAGCTCCGTTTTACTTGGATTAACTCTTCTTGACCATTTAGATAGAACTTTCAGAGAACCCTGAAGAATTCCCCTCAAAGTTGGCAGATGCTTTACCGCTATCGCGACATCGTCAGCATATGCGACAACATGACAACCACGTGCTTCTGGAGAAAGCAGCATTGAATTCCAGTTTCCAAAGAAATGGCGAAAGAACATCTCCCTGTGGAATGCCCCTATTGACAAATCGAGATATGACAGACGCTCCCAATTCAGACGTCATACGTCTGTTGGCAAGTAGATTTTCCACCATTAAAGCGATCACACGCTTCACTCCCAGACAATACAATGCTACAATTACAGAGTCTAGGATGATATTATTAAAAGCCCCTACTATATAAAGAATGGCCACCATAGTGTACTCCTTTACCGAAAGCGATGGTACCGACGAGCTCATGAAGAGCTGTTTCCTTTAATCTACCCTTGCTTAATGCATGTTGCCTCGTCAAAAGCAACCTCTGGTCAATCACTATACGGAAATATGAGGCTCCCAGCAGAAATTTTGCTGAACGTTCAGCAGCTTTTGGAAGGGGAACTTGAGTAAAGGAGCGCATCCAATTGCGCTGAATTCATGCATGATTCCCTAAGGCGATGTCCCACTTTAGAGCGCTAGTTGGATACACAGAAACAGCGCTCTTTAGATGCACTGAAATCACATGTCTTTAGAGCGCTGATTTAAGCAGAATAAAGATGCTGTAAATTCATGTATCTTTTTAGCGCTGATTTAAGCAGATTAAAGATGCAGTGAATTCATGTATCTTTGTAGAGCTGATTTAAGCAGAATAAAGATGCTGTAAATTCAAAGTTGAAATCAAATAACTAAAATTTAAAAAAATATAACAAAAAAATTCATTCGCTTTACTTTACAAAACTTTATTTATGTGAAACAAAATGAAAAAAAAAAAATCGGAAGTGAACATCAAAAAAATATCGGAAATTTTCATTTTCACATTTTTTATGGGAACAGCGGTCAAAGATGCTATGATTGAAGCGCTCTTTGCAGCGCTGATTAATGCGCAATAATGATGCAGTTAAATCATGTGTCTTTGTCTAAAACTCATGTTTTTTTATTCAAAAAGTGTTAAAAATATTAAAAAGGAAAGCAAGTGTGAAATTTTATCAAAAAATAATTACACATTATAAGTTTTATATAAAAAATCTTAAAAAAAAATTAAAATTTTTTCCCCTTCCTTTTACAGCATCCCTAAGAGCGCTCTTTGGATGCGCTACGGTATGCTATAAACAGATGCTGTGTCGCCAAAATCTCGATTTATTTCTGCTGGGCTAGCATTCGTTCCATTGTCTTTAACTAATAAGTAGAAGCTCAAACTGGTTTAACGACAGGGACTAGTAGGGAAACCTATTACGGTCCCGTGGTACCACAATGGACCTCAGAGTCTACGTGTGTTGACGTAAAACGTCAGCAGCCACTTACAACCTAACCTAACCCTAACCTAACTAATAAGTAGACGTAACTATTAAGTTGACGTAATTTGTCTGAAATCCTTCAAAGTTGTGTGGAAATTTTTCCCAGCTTTCAGGATAAAAATATCTCAGATATCTCTCTATTTTAAAGGAATATACGACCAGTTAGTGTAGGGGGGTGAAATAAAGCCATAGGCAGTAAGGCCATATGGCCTTTTTTCTCAAATCAACGGGAAATAAGGCTATATGGCCTTATTACCAACACGTTTGGGCAATAAAGTCATATTGATTTTGCAACCAAAGTGGAAATAAAGCCATATCAGTTGAAAATGTGGAAATATATTTCCACGTAAATTTTTCTACCCAAAAAAAATTATTTAGCGAAGCCGCTAAATTAATTTATGAAGTTTGGAAACCCTAAGCCCGGCCGATGGGTTTAGAAATAAGGCCATATGGCCTTATTGCGTATGGCTTTATGTCATCCCCCCCCCCCCCCTGTTAATGCATTCTGTGTATATATTATTCAGCCAAGGCGCTATATAGTCCGGCACTAGCTGTATCTTAGCCGGGATTATACCATCAGGTCCTGGAGATTTAAAGGGCCTGAAGCTTTTACTAGCCCAGATTAATGTTGGCATATTAATTATTTCCGAAGCAATTTTAGTTGATTGGGCGTAGGAAAGATTTAAAGCTTGAAACGATGCCATGGAATTGCCCGGAAAGTGCATGCTTAGAAGGAGATCCAACGACTTTCCACTGGAAGAAGACCACACCCCATTAGGATCCTTCAGGTATCCCAGAGTGCAAGCAGAAGAAGCCAGAACTTTGCACAGCCTGGATACCTTAGAAACGTATTCTATGTTTCCACAGAAGTTTTTCGAAGAATCACATATGGCAATTCTGATCATTATACCCTCCACTTAGTGATAGAGGGTATATATAAGTTTGTCATTCCGTTTGTAACTCATCAAAATATCGGTGTAGGACCCCATAAAGTATATATATTCATGATCCCCGATCGATTTTAAGACATTCTAGCGATGTCCGTCTGTCCGTCTGTCTGTGGAAATGGTGATCACGACCAAAATACAACATGGATATGACTGAAACTTAATACATTTATTGGAAGTTCTCCTGAGAAGTTTGGTATTGCATTTGAGCGAAATCGGTTCAGCGGTTTAAAAGTTATGAACGAAAATGTATGGACACCTCAAAAATTTTAGAACATTCAACATAACCTAAAAATACGAAATGCTTTAATTAGGCAGCTGGTTGATATATGTGAACATAATTGAACACCAAATGGTATTTAAACATGTACGAACATATTTTGTTGACAAAAAATTAAAAAAATCGCGGATTTTTTTTTTACCAAAATTTTTTTTTCGCGAAAATTTTATTTTTAAAAATTTTTTTTTTAATTAATTTCCTTTTAAAAAAATGCTTTTTGCAATAATCTTTTTGAAATTGTGGAGGGTATCATTACATTCGGCAAAGCCGAATTTAACTTTTTTACTTGTTTTTTTATAACTCTTAAGTTGCAGCCTATATGCAGACCAGTCTTCGCCCGCTCTTGAAGATTTACTCGTTTTACGAGTAAACCACTTATTCCAATTCCGAACAAAATTGAGTCTGTGACATGCCCCAACATATGTGTTTTTTGGTGTAAATCGATTCATATTAGTCGAAATATGTGATTTAAATCAATCAGCCGCATAACATTTGTTACAATTTGGTAAACCTCTCTGGCATTTCAAAACTAAAATGTAACGATTTCTTTTAAATACTTTTTTTTATCAATTATTCATTTTATTTTTAATTTGTTACACTTCAAAGTTATTATTATTACAAAAAGGAAAAAAATAATGTAGTTTTTCTGTTCTAGACAACTTCATGTCACATTGGCTATGATAATAAAAAAAATATAATTGTCTTTTGATGTCATTCCATTTAGTTTGATTGTTGTTTTGAAACTAATCATTGGTATATTATACAAAGTGTATACTGGTTACACTCAAAGAAATAAGTAAGAAAAATTATTTTTAAATTGTTTGTTAGAATACAAAGAGGTTTCCTTAGCAGAGATCCATATTTCAGAGACGGATTAATCCATATTTCAGAGCTGATTAAAAAGCTATACACAAAAATATGTAAGAAAAATTCAGTCGGTCAAAACCGACCACTTTATAAACTACAATAGTGTTTGCTGAAAATTGGGTCCCATTTCCAAGCAACTGATTGAATTTATTTTTGGTTAGATCTATTGCTGAACATTTAAAAAAAACTTCGGTTTCGGTTTTTAACCGAAAGAAAAACTCTAGCAACACTTTAGAATGTTTATGATCAAAGTGTTCATTTCAATTTGTCTAATAACAGACTTGGAACGAGGTGATCTTAATTAACTATCGTTTTTATCGGGATCGTGTGAGACGTGTTTGTTCCCTTCACGAAATTGTCTTCGTCTTTGTAGATACTCAATTTTTAAGGAATGTAGGACCACCTAAGACAGGCCAAGTGTATTTTTACATGCCATGGTCAAGTCCTATTTACCTTTTATTAAAGGTCAGCTGAAATGATACCGTCTGGAGCCAGTGACTGCTAGAAAGCTCGGTTTTGATAACCGAGTACAATACATTTTTTTATGACTATTTTTCGATGTCTACGATTATATATATTTTTTTATTCTGCGTCTGGGACAGGAAGACACCCAGGCAAGTATGCATTTATGAGTATATCAATGGTTGTCAAACTGTCAAATTGCTTTTCTATCAAACCATACAGGACGTGCTCTAAATATATTCTACTTTCAGTAGTAAAATCCAAGAAGTTTGTTTGAAATTAAATTTTGTGGAAATTGTTTAGCCAATCCCCAAAAAGGATGCGGCTAATAACCCTGACAATTATAGACCAATTGTAATTTGCTCTGCGCTCTCGAAAGTGATGGAGCGCATGGCTAATTACCATCTTGTAAAATATATTGAAATCTAACTTACTTCCTAATGATCGGGAGTACGATTTCGTAAAAGTCGTTCTCCGGGAGACCTGATGGCTCTTCTATCGGAACCTTGAAGTCGGTCCATTCAAAGTTTTTGTGAGAGTGAGGTGGTTGCTCTTGATATTTCCAAATCGTTTGACCCGTTTTTAAGCCTAATGCTTTTGGTGACGGTAAAGACTTCTTCTGATTTATATCGAGCTTTCGCAGAGATCGTTCTATACGTGTTGTTATAGATGGAAACTTATCTAATGAATTTCAGTTAAAGTAATATGGTTGCTCTTAATATTTCTAAGGCGTTCGACCGTGTGTGGCACGACGCACTCGTGACTAACAATAAGTTTAATGCTTTTAGTGTCGGTAAAGGGTTCTTACGATTTATATTGAGCTTTCGCCGAGATCTTTTCATAAATGTTGTTATAGAGGGAAATTTGAGTTGAACAAATGACATCTTGGGTTAGACTTTATTCCACATACGGAATGTGTTGTGCGGTCCACTGGCCAATCGATCATAAACTGATGTGCTCTTCTAGATAATAGAGTGTTACGAACGCAAACTCGGGTTACAGAAATAAGTTCGCTTATTTCGTAAGAACACTTCCGACGATGCGGTAAGTAATCAATAGAGCTAGATACCGTACTATCGTTGATGAGCCTCACCACACTCCCTTGAACACGGTCCAAGAGCCCCAAAATAGACTTTGATGTCTTCCTTTTTCAGTCGGATATTGGTGGTATAAATAATGAGGAGATCGGATGCAGTAATGAAATTTTTGCACCGTTTCAAAAAACCAAGATTTTATATTCGCATGTCCATAACATCAAGAGTATCCGATTTCTCGATACGGACACCACCCATTATTTTGAATACGACAGTAACCTTTGTCATTCATTTTCCTTTGATCATAGGCCAAGCCTTGTTGAGATTGGACGCATACGGCAATATATGAATAACAAACTCAATCAGGACCTTCTGACAATCTCTTAGTAGGATCGAGCGAATAAAGTCGATTTTAATGGTCGTAAGACTCAGTGTCTTATGGGCAGACAGGATGTGGAGCAAACATTGTCTTTTGTAGCAATGGGTGGTGTCAGTATCGATTAAATACTCTTGATGTGCTGGGCATGCAAATATAGTGTCTTGGTTTTTTAAACGGTGCAAAAATTAGGTCACTTCATCAAATCTCCTCACTATCTATACCACCTGTATACCACCAAAAATTAAATGCAACTCCCATACATGGGCAGGGGCTTTAAAGTCAATTTTGGGGCTATTGTACCGCGTGTGTTAAGGCGCATCAACCACAGGGTTTCCAACTCTATTGATTTCCAACTCTATTGATTCAATGGAGCATCGTCGGAATGTGGGTTGTGTGAAACTGTTGTGTAAAATATTTTTATGGGAAGTGTTCTTGCGAAATAGACGAACACAGTTCTGTAACCCGAGTTTTCGTTCGTTACACTCTCAGCAAACTCGGCTCCTAGGATAAAAGAGAGTCGTGAATGCTTAAGCAACGCTCTTGGGAACACACGACCATATTACGTACGGTTGACGGGAGGGTACTGAAACAGAAAACCGACTATATCTCATTGCAGACGAACTTTGGTAAAACCCTCGAAGTCCAAATATCAACTAGGGAAGACTGGGCGGAAAACTCTGTTATAACAGAGCACGCGGTCTCAATCTTTATGGAAGGATCGAAGATGGAGTTGGGTTTGGGAGTATACTCTGAATGACTCCAAATCAGGGCCTCGGTGAGACTTTAGGACAAGTGTTGTGTTTTCCAGGCGAAGGTAGTTGCAATTGATAAAGCTACGCAGATGATTATGACAAGAAATCTAAGAGGACCATTAACTATTTCGTGAATAGTCTTGCAGCTCTAAAGGCTTTGGAATCAAACACTGTAAAATTGACAATTGTTAAGAACTTTTTACAATCCCTTCATCGAATCAATCATTATACAGTTAAGTTAATCTGGGTATCCGGACATAGTGGGGTCACTGAATGTGCGATAAATGGCTCCGAGTCGGTGAGGGAACGTGTCGCATCGGATATATATGGGTTTCTATAATGGAATTGATGAACGAAGTTGATAGGATATCAGAGAATTGAATGAAGGATAGGATCATTGACGCGCGGGATATTGCGAACTTTGTGGAAACTGTCAAATCCTAAGAGGACAAAAAATCTTCTTACTTTTGGCTAACGGACGGTTAGCCTATTGTAAGAGTACTGACAGGACACTGTATAATCGGCCAAATTGCCGTGCGCATTGGAATTTCTGATAGGGACTATTGTAGAAGTTGTGGGGAAGTAGAGGAGGAGGAGTCAGTGAAGGACTGGTTGTGTCAGGTCTGATGAAGTACCGCCTTAAGTATTTGGGGCAAATTGAAATGTCTAGAAGAATATATTAGAGAATCAGTGTAGTTTAAGAAGTAGATTTTTTTTTTAGGAGGAGTAGGGAAATAACAATTAAGGGTATTACAATGGGCCTTATGGCCTCCGAGTGTATTCGATAAATTGGCGGATGCACAAATAGTAGAGCACATTCGTTTGTGATCGATTGGACAGTGGGACCGCAAACGAACTATACGTTTGTGGAATAAACTTCCAGCAGATATCTTTCCTGTCACTTACGACGTAAACAGGTTCAAATCAAAAGTCCATAGAACCCAAATTCTTCCCGCCAACACAATGCTTTGCATCAGTAGGAGACTGACCCTGAGTGTTGGTCTGATATAAAAAACAAAAGGTCCTATGACACCAAACTAAAACATTTACTTTCGGAAATAGTTTTTGAACTAGTTCCAGAGTGCTTCTCTTCCGTGAAAACAGTTTTAAACCCCATTCTATAAAAGTTTTAGAATTGATGCAGTTAGAACTATTTCCCAAAAAAAAAATTCTTTGAGTGTAAAATATTTCTACCCTCATGTATCTATAAAATACGTACGAGTAAGTCCATACATGTAGTTTGAATGTTTCACTTGTTAAGTCAGTCATTCAGTCATACATACAATTTGACCATTTTCTATATAATTTTAGTACATTTTAGGGGTCGTCTTTGGCTGTATCTGATGGTTCATGTTCATATTTTTTTTTGTTAGTGACGCCTCATGTCACAATTTTATATTTTTTCCAAGTCTTCCCTTTTTTTCTTCATTGTAACTGCTGAATGGATGGCTGGCAGGCTGTGCTTGCTGGGTTGACTGTATGCATGGCTGTATGTCTATTATTATGGGTTCCTTTTTGTTTCTTTTGTGGTTTTAATAGTTGTTTGAATGTATTTGATTGCATCTTGGGTTGGATTTTTTATACATAGTATTTCTTTTATAAAGTCTTAAATGACGTCTAGGTTTTATTGTTTGTCTCTGTTAATTTTATATCTTTTTAGGTTTTTTTTCTGTATTATTTTTGCAGCATATGTGAATCATTAATGGTTGTCTGTCTGTCTGTTATTTTTTTTTATCAAAAGTTGATTATCATAATGATCACAGAAATTTCATTGTCTTTTTATGTTAATGATATTTCATGTCTTGATGACAATATTAGTTTTGCCCATTAAAAATGTTCAATTTGATTATTTTTCTGTTTTTTGTTTCGATTTTCTTGGAGGAGTTTGTCATTTTGATTACATATGTTGAAATGATTTGGGTTTTTTATGGATGATTAAGTGTTTTTATCTATAAAATCACAAATTTATGGATTGTAATTATAAAATATTTTAGTTGGTTAGTCAATACGTGTGGTAATTTTTTTTTCAAGACTGGTTTCTTTGGAACTCTTAAGATGTTGCATTATAGAATTTTAAGATTTTTGATAAGTATTTTTATGTGGCATTCTAACCAGATGGTATGGTCACATGATAAGAATGTCAGATTCCAGAATTCCCGTCCTAGAGAGACAAGAAGATTAGCGGACTACATTAATAAATTTTTCGAGAGCAACGGTATGGATCACAGAACATCCAGAAATGCAGCTCAAGATCGAAGCAATTAGCGAACCAGATTCGTTATTTATTTATTAATGCTTCGGTTGCATGAAAAGAATTTTTTGGCTGCGCTAAAATTAAGTGCTTACAACAGGCATACCTCCTAAATGAGAATTCCAAACAAGGCTGCTACACCTCCTATAAGTGTAGTATCCTTGATATCAAACACCTATTAAAGTTTTAAAACTTTCGACTTGGAAACATGCGTATGGCAACGGTATATCAACGGAAACAGCTCTTCGTAAGCTCGTTGGTACCTTAGCCTTTCAAGATAAAGACGAGGCCTTTAATAATATCATATCCGACTCGATAATTGTGGCATTGTTTGGTCCAAGAGTGAAATGAGATCGTTTCACATGTGGAAAATACGCTTGCCAATAGACGTATAACGTCTGAATTGGGAGCGTCTGTCATATCTCGATTTGTCAATAGGGGCACACCACAGGATTGTATTATTTCGCCGCTTCTCTGGAACCTGGCACTGAATTCAATACTGCTCGCTCTAGAAGCACGTAGTTGTCATGTTACCGCATATGCTAACAATGCTGCGACAGCGTTTAACGGAAAGCATTTGCCAAAATTACGGGATATTCTTCAGTGCTCTATGAGAGATAAAGAGACTGTGGTCTGGTAGTTAATTCAAGTAAAACTGAACTTGTCTTGTTGACAAGGAAAAACAAGATTTTTTTGATTTTACTTCTCTGGACGGTACTGTAATTGCCTTCTCAAATGGAGCCAAGTATCTTGGTCTATTCCAAGATAAGAAGTTAAATTTTATGCGTGATATTTCGTAACTCGTAAAAAAAATTAACGATTGTTTTGTATTCCTGTAAAAGGGCCATTGAAAAACAATATGGCTCTAGCCCTAGAGTCGTTGACTGGATTTATAACGCAGTGATACGTCCAACTCTGCTGTATGGGAGCATTGTCTGGTGACCTGCTTTAGAAGCAAAATGGAACTGTGTCTTTATCACGAAGGTACAGAAAATGGCATCGATGTGTATCACTGAAATCCTCGTTCACCTAATACCATTGGACATATTGGGTAGGCAGTATGCGGCTACATCGGCAATTCGAATTAATAGTACAGTGCAATAAAGGTACAGCGATTGGGGCCATAGCGCGATATTGAAGAAGATAACAATACCACAAAATGTGGACTGTGCTCCCTCTATGAGCCTTTTTGAGCGTCACTTTACTACTATGATACCATCCAGGGAACCTTGGATGAGGGGCATTCCGGGTAGTGGAGCCACCATAAATTTTTACACAAATGGATCGAGGCTGCACGAGCAAGTGGGCTTTGAAGTATATTCCGAAGAGCTTGGATTGAGCCTGTCTCGAAGATTGCCAGATCATTGCAGTGTTTACCAGGCAGAGATGCTGCAATGTCTTGTCTACAACCGCAGTCAACATCTTTTCTGACAGTCATGTCTCTGGAGTCTATGTTGCTGAAAACAAGATCAACTCTAAACTGTTCACGTCTTTAAATGATATGGCCAAAAAATTTGACACACGACTCGTATGGATCCCAGGGCACAGACACATTTCAGGGATTAACAAAGCTTACAAGACTGGGAATTACCTAACAACTTTAAAAAGAATTGGAATGTGCTGGTATTCATCTAGAAACTTGCAAGAAAAATCTACGGTGTTGTTCCTTGATAGAGACTACTCAGAGATGGAAACATGGATGGATTTGTGAGACTGAACTGCAGAATTGTACTTATCTTAATCTTATTCAAGAGAAGAGATTTCGACGGTGGTTGCTATAATTATCGGACACTGACTTATAGGGAAGCATGCAGAGCGGTTAAATGTGCCGCCGAATGACTTTTGCCAAAGTTGCATGGATGATGAGGTGTTGGAAACTATCGAACACTGTATCTGCCATTGTTCGGCACTTTCTGGTCAGAGACTTGCTTCACAGGGATCTATGGAGCTGCTCGATCTTCCTGATTTGTCGGATGTCAAAATTCAATACATAAGGAGTTTTATAAGAAGCTCAAATTGGTTTAATGGCAAGAACTATTTGGGTAACCTATTACAGTACAAAATTGGGCAGAAAACCTTTCTGCAAAAGCTCAATCCGCTGATGCAACCAAAAGATCGAGAGATCTTTATAAAATAACTAAGCATTTGACTTGTCGGTCCGTTATCTCCAACCGCAACTTGAGAAGAAATGGGGTCTTAATAACATCTAAAGAGGAAAATCTGAGTATTTGGACAGAATATTATAAAAATATGTTAGCAAATACAGAGTAGCAATGTGAATGTTTTAGTCATGCGGAAGGAGAAGATATAGATGTTAGTTGTCCGTCATTAGAAGAGATTTCAAATGCCTTAAAGTGTCTAAAGAACAAAAAATCACCCGAAATTGACTGTAAATCTCCTGACCTCCTCAAAGTTTATTGAATATTTATTTCCATCAACTCCCTAGAGCATCGTAGTAGTGTGGGTTGTGTATCTTTATTCTATCGATACTTTCACGGAGAGTACATTATATATTACAGTACATTATATTACAGAGTATATATTACAGTCAGGGGTGCCAGATGATTTTGATGAAAAATCGGCATATTTTCCAAAAAAAATCGGCATTATCGGTACTTCAATTTAAAAAATCGGCAAAAAATCGGCAAATGAAAAATAACCATTTTAAATACAGTAAATTACATTTCTATTGACAAATAATAACAAAAGAGAACAATTTAGCATTAATATATGTATATAATATATTTAATAACATAAAAATCAATCAGAAATAACCATTTTTGGTTTCTACAGAATTTTAAAAAATTTTTTCCCCAAAAAAAATAAAAAATTGAAATTTTTACAGAGCAAAAAAATGTTTGATTATCATAAAAATGATTTTTCAGTAATGTCCCTCATATTAACTAATATTTTCAGCAAAAAAAAAATCAAAAATATTCTTTTTCAGATTTTTCCGTTTTTTAAGATAAAAAAGAGACCCACAGGCATTTTTTTTTACCCCAACGATACACAGAAAAAAAAAAATTGTCAATACAATTAATTTCATTGTTAATACAATTAAACATTTAATTGAAACTGAGCCTACATTGGAATTTGTCAATACAACATTGGATTTTGTAACATGTGAAAAAATATCAACTAAGTTTTGTCAATTAAATTCATTGTTTTATCAACAATGAAATTAATTGAAAAGTTTGTAATAAATTATGTTAACGGAAATAAACACGCTTTAATGTCAATTTATTTAAAAAAATCTAAAAATAGAACAAAAGAAATCTAAAAATTGAAACAAAAAAAAAAAAAAACATTAGCCGGCAGCGGGAATCGAACCCGCAACTAACATGATACGAGTCTAGAACACTACCACCGTGCAATTCCTTATATATACTTTAAGTTGACTATATTAAAGGAAATAAACTGTTTTTAATGTCATTTAATTTAAAAATATAATAAAAAATCTAAAAATAGAACAAAAAAAAAAATCTGGCGGCAGCTGGAATCGAACCGGCAACGAACATGGTACAAGTCTAGCACACTACCACCGTGCTATTCCTCATATATATATGGGGCATTCCATGCCAAATCACTCACTTTTAGGCCCGACCCCCTTCGATTAATTTTATTTTTGGATATGTTATAGTACGTATTAAATGCAACTTCCAGCCAAATTTTCAGCCTTTTATACCAAGGTGGTGTTGAGTAATCAATTTTTCAAAATGGCGATTTTTTCCAAAAAATGAAAAAATTTAAATTTTCAATCAATTTTGACCAGTAAAAAATATAGATATATTAAAAAAAGATGGACAACATTTTGTTGGTAGTTAAATGTAGTTTTAGAAAAAAAATATGAAAAATTATTCGAAGTAATTATCACTTGTTTTTTATCGTATAAAAATTAAAATCGACTTTTTGAAAAAGTCCGAAACCTTCGATTTTTTTTTAAAAATGTCAAAAAATTCTACTCTAAATTACGCAACTTTTAAGTCATAATTCGAGATGTGATCGTAATTCGTTCTATTTTTATTCAAATTTTGAAAATTGCACTTTTTTTTTTTTTGACTCTGGTTTATTTTATATGGTGCTCCAAAAAAAATAATTTGGTAAATATTGACCGTAACTTCCCCTAGATATATTAACTTGGGTTTAAAAATACGTCTCAGAAAATTTTAGGATGATCGGACATGGGTAAGGCGTGCCGCATCGGCTTTGAAGTTTGAAAATCGGATTACAAGGGAAAATATTCATTTTTTCTGTTTTCTTAATTTTTTTGGTATTTTAAGTTAATTTTTAGAGTCCGACCGAAACTAGTTTTCGAGGCCGAACCGAAACCGAACCGAATATTCGGCCGAAAAAGTAATATTCGGCCGAAACCGAACCGAAACCGAAACTTAAAAAAAAAATTACCGCCTGGCATGAATAAAATTATTAAAAAGTTGTTAAAGATAAATATACAGCATATAATGCTTTTAAACCATAGGAATTGTTGTATTTTTGAAAAAAAAATATGTTTTTTAGAAAACTTACAAAAAAATTGTATATTTCGTTTGTAAATTAGGAGAAAATAATTTTTGAACTGAAACAGTTTTACATTTATTGCATAAACTTGTCACATTTTCTTCAATTAAACTGAAACAAGTGAAATGAAATACGAAATAAAAAAATTCAGCGACTTTTTTACATATTTTTAAAAATACCAAAAAGTTTCGGTTTCGGCTAATATTCGGCCAAAATTTTGCCGAATACCGAATAGAGGCCGAAACCCCATTATTCGGCCGAAACCGAGACCGAAACCGAATATTCGGTCGGACTCTATTAATTTTGAATTCAAATGGTTACAGAATTGAAATGTAGAGTAAAATGTCTTTCTATTAAGGTCATAAAAACCGAAATCGGTTTAAAATCAGCCAAGTTATTACAACTTCCCCAGGCATCTAACGTGTGGCAGACAACTTGATTAATCAATACAATCCGATTTTTGAAATTCATTGAAATTTTCTACTGTAATAACAGTTTTTTATTCTTCAAGTTCAAATGTTATTAGATGACAAGTATTTTTCATATTGTGTTTTGCTAACATTTTTTAAATTAGTGCTAAAAATGCCTGCATTTTCCACACCCTTTTGAAATCTCTATTTAAAAAAAAAAAATATTTTTTTTGTTTTAAAATTAGGAAAAGTCAAAAAAATATTACAGTGAAACATGAATAATGAAAAAATGTTATTACAGTAGAAAATTTCAATAAATTTAAAAAAAGGGCCTCGTATTTTTTAATCAAGTTGTATGGCACACGCTAGATGCCTGGGGAAGTTGTAATAACTTGGCTGATTTTCAACCGATTTTAGTTTTTAGTACCTTATTAGAAAGGCATTTTACTCCACATCATAATTCTGTAATCACTTGAATTAAAACTTAACTTAAAATACCAAAGAAATTGCGAAAACAGAAAAAAATTCATATTTTTCCTTGTAATCCGTTTTTTAAACTTCAAGGACCATGCTAAGCGCCTTACACATGTCCGATCGTCCCAAATTTTTGTGAGACGTATATTTACCTCCAAATGAATATATTTAGGGTAAGTTAGGGTCAGTATCTACCATTTTTTTTTTTTTGGAGCTCCATATAAAATAAATCAGAGCCAAAACATAAAAGGTGCAATTTTAAAAATTAAATTAAAAAAATAGAAAGAATTGTGATCACATCTCGAGTTATGGCTTAAAAGTTGCATAATTTAGAGTAGAATTCTTATAGTTTTTTACAAAAAAATCGAAGGTTTCGGACTTTTTCAAAAAGTCGATTTTAATTTTTAAACGTCAAAAAATAAGTGATAATTACTTCGAATAATTTTTTCACATTTTTTTTCTAAAACTACATTTAAATACCAACAAAACGTTGTCCAACTTTTTTTAAAATATCTATATTTTTTACTGGTCAAAATTGATTGAAAATTTAAATTTTTTCATTTTTTGGAAAAAATCGCCATTTTGAAAAATTGATTACTCAACACCACCTTGGTATAAAAGGCTGAAAATTTGGCTGCAAGTTGCATTTAATACGTACTAAAACATATCCAAAAATAAAATTAATCGAAGGGGGTCGGGCCTAAAAGTGAGTGATTTGGCATGGAATGCCCCATATGTAGTTGACTTAATGCGTATAAAAGGTGTATGCTGAATAGCAAAAACAAAATAATCTCCAAATAAAAATAAAAAAATGTTTCCGCCACCTGGCAGCGAACCCGCAATGTTCATGATTCGAGTCTAGCACACTACCACCGTGCTATCGTCACATATTTTTGTTCTTCATTAAATGAGTTTATAAAGTGTCTGTGTTATCAATAAGCATTTTGTGCGTTTTTTAACAATGATTTTAATTGATGCATTTAATTGGAAATTAAAGTGGATTTTTGTCATATTAACAATATACATTGTTGATACAATTAAAAACGTTGTTGAACTAGAAATTAGTTGCTAACAATTTGTTTAGTTACTTTTGATTTCACGATATTTTTTCTGTGTAAGCGAAAAAAATGTGTTTTCTACAGACAGTTGGACGGATATCGATAAGTTGACTTAAAATCGATTTAGGACCATGAATATATATTCTTTATTGGGTTCTAGACCTATATTTCGAGGTATTACAAACGGAATGACAAACTTAAAAAATAGTAAAAAATAGTCCAGTTTCCTACTATAAATTGGGTAAATTTCTACAAATTCAAATAATATGCTACTATAAATTGTGTAGATTTCCAATAATTTTAGGTATAACTGCCCAATTTTCGTAAAATTACCCAATTTATAGCAGGAAACCAGAAAAAAGTACAAAAAGCGACCGAGTTGATCAAAAAATCGGCAAATATGGCAGCCCTGATTACAGTCCCGTGGTATCACAACGGACCTCAGAGTCAGAGTAGACTCTGAGGTCCGTTAGCAGAAGAGCTGCGAGCGTAAACTTACGCACAAGGATAAAAATGTAGAATATAACTTATGAAAAAGGATTCAGTATTTTACGTGAATCTTTAACAGAAGTAAGTTTAAGGACCGGGTATTATCTTCTTAAAATGGCCCAGTATTGGGTACTTTTTCCAGTTTTACTATCATGTCGTTATTATAGCTTTCTAAACGATAGACAACTTTTTCTATGGCGATATTACAACACTGAAGAAAATTCAGTTTCTTTTAAATCGGTAGAAACATTATTCGTACTCTGCTTTTAAAATTGAAACCCTGGTAAACCCTACTACTCACAGAATCTATATTTACCTAAAATAAAACATTTTTAAAATCATAATCACAATATGAATTATTATGGATTTTTCTAATCCCTTTAGTATTTTTTTTTAATAAAACAATAAATACCGACCATTTGGAAATTTGTAAAATTAAATCCTGTTATCTAACTACAAAAAAATATACACAAAAAAATAAAAACGGTATTATAATCTGTTTCAAATGACAATATAATCCGAAAATTTAAACAAACACTTATTAATGGCATAATAATTTAAACAAATGATTGTAATTTTTATGACATTTGTCAAAGGATTTAGAAATAAAGGGTTTTACTGCAACACACACATTTACACACACAAAAGCTACCTACACTGAACATATGGTAACGGCATTAATTTGAAATTTTATTATAAGCACATGGTCACAAATACACAAGGATTTCTTGTATAGTGTTTTCAACAGATTTAGGATATGAACCTACAAATAAACACACCCATTATATTTAAAAATAAAAAAAAAAAACAGAAAAATAATCTGCAAAATTTAATCTTTAGCAGAAAAGAGAAATATTTAAAATGTGTATAAAGGCATAAATAATAAAGGACTAAACTTAGATCATATGACAGACACAGGTAAGGAAATAAAATTAGTACACATAAGAATTTTGTAGTTTTCATTGCCACAACTCGAAATGTGTTGAAATTGGGCAATATTTGTTAAGTACGCTTCGTCGGAACCGACTTAAACCTTAAGTTGCAAACACTGTAAATGTCTTTCTTGATTATGAATATAGGGTGCCCCACTAATATATTTCGGAGAAAATCAAAATCTTTGCAACAGCCCTGAATTCAGATGGCTACAAGTGATACTGAGGTCATTCAGAAGAGTCTGCATTGCAGACTCTGCAATCTTCACCTTCCAACTCAGAATTTGCAAATTGCCAGATTGGGTGAGATTGAGGGCCCTCGTCGTCAAACAATGGTATTGGCCAAGGATGATAGAGGTCTCCAGCATCCTTTGTCTTGGTTATTGAGGAAACACTTCCACTTTTGCCCAGGACTGACGGCATTATTAGATTTGGCTTTTTTCATATAACAGTCAATGTCTACAAGGGCGACCAGAGGCCTATTTTGGGTTGAAGCCCAAGCAGTAAGGAATGCGGACAGTTATGTTGCCTGCGATTCATAACAGATGGGACACACATCTGGCTTATTCGAAACCGAATCTGGGGACGAATGCGACCTCTATGATAATACGGAGGATGAAGCCAATAACACGGTTGTGGAAACGATGGTGAAAAAAAACAAGATGTTGCGGTTCCTTCAAATAAACTTCCATCATTGTAAGGCAGCCTTAGTTGTACTCTTGCTGCGCCTGACGACAGGAGCAGTTGACTTGGTTTTTATCCAAGAGCCATGGGTGCTGGGTGGTAGGGTTTGCGGATTAAAGACCTTTGGGTTTAAGTTGATGGTTAACTAGGGTGAGGGCTCACCAAAAGCCTGCACCTTGGCGAAAAATGGCTTAAATATATTCTTTTTATCAAATTTTAGTGATGTGGATGTTACAGCGGCTAGCTTAGAGCTTCATGGGAAGTCGATTTGGCTCGCCTCTGCGTTTTTTCCTAATCCGGGGCCAATACCCCCGGAGAAGGTTGGCGGTCTGAATCTAGGGGACACCAGTTAGTAGTGTGCTGTGATGCTAATGCACATCATTCGATATGGGGAAGTACAGACACAAATGATAGAGGCGAATCGCTTTTGGAGTAACAAGGTATATCTGTATATTTGTAACAAGGGTAGTGAACCAACTTTCGTTACAAGTACGCGGCAAGAGGTTCTTGACGTAACACTTGTATCAGATACATTGTCTAATTGAATGGATGACTGAAGAGTTTTGGAAGAACATTTCTTTTCCAGATCATCGCGTTTTTACTCAGATCATTGAGTTTTTACTCAAGGAACGTTGCCCTGTTGCGACAGTCTCTTGAAATCTGAGGAGAACAAACTGGGTGAATTATAGACTTTTTCTTTGCTTTTGGATGAAGTACCCTTATCTGAACCGCATAGTTTGGCAGAAATTGATTGTCTGGTTGACCATACATATAACAAATGTTTGTAATAGGTGCCTGAATACGTCTTGCCCTTCTGCAAAGCCTAGGGGAAGAAAAAGCCACCTTGTGGTCAAATGAGTTGCAGACGAGCAGAGATTCCTGCAGAAAGCTCTATAATAAAGCAAAATTTTCAAGAGCGGACGAGGACTGTTCTGCATACAGGCTGTAACTTAAGAGTTATAAGATGATGATCAGAAATGCAAAATGTGATTCTTGGAAAAACATCTGTCGAAACATAGAAGACGTTTCTGATGTATCCAGGCTACGCAAAGTTCTGGCTTCTTCTCCTTGCACCCTGGAATACCTGAAAGATTCTGATGGGGAGTGGTCTTCCTCCAGCGGAGAGTCGCTTGATCTCCTTTTAAACACGCATTTTCCTAGCAATTCCAAGACGCCGTTTCAAGCTTTGGAACGTTCTGACGCCCAAGCATCTAAAATTGCTTCAGAAATAATAACATGTACACAGCATGCATTAACTGGTCGTATATTCCTTTAAAATGGAGGGATACCAGAGTCGTCATTATCCCGAAGGCTGGAAAAAATTCCCACAAAGCTACAAAGGATTTCAGACCTATTAGCCGGTCTTCTTTTTTGTTAAAGACAATGGAACGAATGATAGACTCATATTTGCGTAGAGTGATTGACCCGAGGTTGCTTTCGACAAAGCAACATGCATATGGATCATGGCTGCACGAACAAGTGGGCTTTGGAGTCTATTTGGAAGAGCTTGGATTGAGCCTGGCTCGATTGCCAGAACATTGCAGCGTTAACCAGGCAGATATGCTGGTAATAAAGGAAGTGACTGACTGGTTGAGTTGCAATGTCTTGTCTACAAGCGCAGTCAATATCTATTCTGACAGTCCAGCCGCGGTCAAGTCTCTGAAGTCCATGTTTCTGAAAACAAGATCTGCCCCTAACTGCCACTTGTCTTTGAATGAGATGACCAATCAGTTTGATATACGACTCATATGGGTCCCTGGGCACAGAGACATTCCAGGAAATTGCAAAGCCGATGAGCTGGAAAGACTGGGAACTACCTTACAGGTTCCAACAGAATTGGAATTCGTTGGTATGCCTCTAGAAACTTGCAAGCAAAAAAAAAACGTGTGAGACAACACGACAGATTTGGCTTTACCTTAATCAGAGGCGCACAAGTGAGCTAATATCGGCGCCAAGAGGAGAGATTTCGACAGTGGTTGCTGTACTTACCGGATACTGTCTCATAGGGAAGCAAGCAGATCGGTTAAATGTGCCGTCAAATGATTTTTGTCGGAGTTTTATGGATGAAGAGGAGTTGGAAACTATCGAACACTTTATCTGCCATTGCCTGGCACTTTTTGGTCAGAGACTTGCTTCACTGGGATTTAGGGTGCTGCACGATCCTTCTGATTTGTCAGATGTCAAAATTCAATATCTTAAGATTTTCGCAAAAAGTTCAAATTGGTTTAACGGCAGGGACCAGTAGGGAAACCTATTACAATCCCGTGGTATCACAATGGACCTCAGAATCTACGTGTGCTGACGTTAAAAGGAGCAGCTTACAACCTTACCGATTCCTTATTTTGATTTTATTTGAGAGTCTATTAATATTTTCAACTCATTATATCTCATTTCGAAAATTATTCATATTTCTTTAGACACATTTCTTAAATCTAATACTGTGCTATTGTTTTAAAAGCATCTGTCTGCGTTTTGTTACAAATTCTCGTAATAGGGCAAAGTAGTATTAAATTTACACAGAACGATTTATAATATAGCTAACAGGTCGCACCTGCCATTAAAGTAAAAAGGTAATTTAGCAATAGTTTGGAGAAGAAGAAACACGAAAAACAACAAGAACATTGAAAATAACTGTATGTTAAATACAGGAAGAAAAATTATACATCAATGTAAAGTTATGTGTGTTTTTACTCTTAACTAGGTTAGGTTTTTCAAATACCCTCCTCTAAAGATATATCTTTGTTTAAGAACACCATTTCCAAAATATTTTTAAAATTCCAAAGATCAAATGAAATTCAAAAATGACACTGCTAGTCGCAACAATTAACAAGCTGGGCACCCTGCTGGTAATGCTAATTCGGGTACGCTGAATTTAATGGTGCTAACCGTTTTTCGAAGTTAGCGCTGGTATTCGCGATATTCGCGATTTAAAATTGTAAAGCCTAGGTACTACAAAAAAATTAATTTTTATGCTTTTGGGATAGTTTATAAATATAAATTTACAAAATTCATTGTTTTTTTTCTCGAAAAAAAAATTTCCGCGAGAAAAAAAAAAATCCGCGAAAAAATTTTTTTTGAAAAATTTTGTGTCTGTAATGTATCGTATTATACTCATTTTCATAAATTAATAGCAAAATAAAAAAAAATTGGAAAAAAAAATTTCGCGAAAAAAAATTTCCGCGAATAAATTTTTTTTTGTATACCCTAGTAAAAATATTATGATAATTTTACTAAATAGATCTAATTTGATCCGTAAAATGGTTGTATCAAATAATATCCCAGGCAGAAAAATACATACGGGCCAGATCTGGCAAAGTACCTAATAAGGTGGTATTAATACTGGCAAAGTACCTTTTTTTTGGGTTTTTAGTACTTGCTAAGATGCTAAATGATAACACCATTTAGTAGTGGCAAAGTACTTTTACAAGCGCTTTTCCTGTACTTTGAAAAGTATTATCCGAGATTTTTTTAAATAGCTTTTTAACTAAAATAATCCATTACAAAATTAAAAATATATGAATAATTTTTTTTAATTTTTTCATTTTAAATAAATTATACAGCATGACAAAAGTGACCACTATTTTAGAAAATCAGAAGTATGACCAACATTTCCATTTATTTGAGACATGCTGAGTCCAATGGCGTACTCCGTTTTTTGATGTATGGCACAGTTTTCTTGCAATATATCATTAAAGATTATCTTATTTCCAGCCTGTTTTTTAACAAAAAAAATTTAAAATTTGGTTTAAAGCTTTTCATCTTAAGCCCTTAAATTCGCGAATTTCTTCAATTTTCAAGGTTATCGCGAAATTAACCTCTTAATTGGTCTTTTATAAAAAACTTGCTTTTGGTGAATCATAAAGGCATCCCTAACACTACGAATAGTGAACAAAAAACATCTATATGATATGGACCATCATGTTAAAAATCGCATTTTTTTATAATATACCGGAATCATTTTAATGATGATTTAAGGGTCCATTTTTAAGTATATAATGGGGGAACCTTAAGCAATTAACTGATCAAAAATTTGTCCAAAAAAGTTTTCATTTGCAAAAGTTATCTTAACAAAAACTACGACTAAACGTAGTAAAACTGCATTTACAGTTTTTCATTTCGTGATCCTGTTTCCTTTTAAAAGGACTTCCAAGTTGAAGAGGATTAAATTTTTATAAAATATTTTTTAAATATATGTCATTGTACATTTCCTGGGATGCCACTAACAAATAAAAGAGTAGGATCTCCGCCAATTTTCCCATTTTTATATATTTAGAAATCAGGAAAAGTTGCGGTAATGTCCCTTCATATTTTTTCCTAAAATATCATTTAAAATTTTTAACAAAATACTTATTTTGATAATATTTGAAGGGACATTTATTACATCCTTTTTGCTGACATAGACAAATAAAAAAATGGAAAAAATTTGCTAAGATTCTCCTATTTCATTTGCCATCAATAGTGACACTATAAGACAAGTACATATATTTAAAAATATTTGAAAAAAAGGTTATCCTTTAAAACTTTGAAGTACTTTCAAAAGGAAACAGGATCACGAAATGAAAATTTTTAAATGCAGTTTTACTCAATTTGACTCTAAATTTAGACGTATATCATTCGGTTCATGTTTAATATTGGCTGTCGGACGGTGTAATTTTTGTAAGCAAACACTGAAATAATAATTTTTGTTAATTTTTGGTCAGTTAATTGTTTAAGGTTACCACATTATATAATATACTAAAAGACGGACCCTTGAATTATCTCGTAAAATGATGCTGGTATAAAAAAAAGTTTTTCGAGATTTTCAACATGATGGTAAAAGCAAAGTTTTATGTGCTAATATCGCAAAAAACATAAAAAAATGGAGAAATTCGCGAATTTATTGCAACATCCTCTTAACAAATGTTCTAAATACTATCTAGGAATATTAAAGAAAGTCGGTACCCACAAAGTAGAATCAAAGTGTATTCTTACTAAATTTGATAATGACACTATTGCAATAACTTTACAGCATAATTAAGTGTTTTAAAATGTTAAAATTTAATGAAATTATTAAAAAAAATATTTCAAATAAGAAAACCGCCTTTAGGTTGTTAAAAAAGTACTGGCAAAGTTCTAAATTCGGTAAAACCAAGTACTTTACTAAAAAGAGCTTGCTATACAAAAAATAAATTACTTTGCCAGTACTTTTTCTTTGGAACGGTTGGCAATTTCTGGCTGGGATCTAATTGTATTACTTTAGATTAAAAAATATAAAAATTGATACAATTTGATCTCGAATTTGTTCAAATCTAATTAGATAAAATTGATCTTATAATATCTATTTTTATATAATTTGATGAGCAAAACCAAAATACGAATCTAATCATATAAGGAGCAATATCTAACCATATAAAGTGGATCAACCGTATCAAAGTGATAGATAAAATTTTATCTAAATTTATACGGAAGCATATTAACTCGTATCATATTGTATCAAATTATATATGATTATATCAGAAAATTTTTACTCGGGTATTCAATAGAGTTTAGATCAGCGGTTACCAACCTTTTTGACTCGCTCGGGTATTATCATTTTTTTTTTGAAGGATTTAGGGGAGATCAAAACAATGGTGGTATTTTTTTGGAAAATTTTTCGCTCCTTTTTTTTGCATCTGAAAACGCGGATTTTGAGCTCATTTTTCTGCAGAGTAAAAACAGCTGAAAATATTGCAAATCTGATTTCAACAGTCGATTCTACACCAAAAATTTAAACAACGGACGTTTTTTGAACTCTTAAAAAAAGTTCCAAAAACACATCACAGATGGCGGAAATATAATGTTTTTTAATTTTGTTTTAAATGTTTTTTTTTTAATACAAGGGCAGATCCACAATTCCGTGACTCACCCTCGTATATACAATGAAAGGACATTTTGAGGTTAACAAAATGGTACCAAAATGTCCGCTCTATCACAACCCGTCTCAAAAATGTCCAAAAACACGTTTTTTGAGAACTTTGATATACATTTCTCAAAAGCTGAAATCATAGTAAAATTTGGGAACCATATTCGGAATCAGCATCGAAACGTTAATCGAAAACTAGTGGTTAGATCTCAAAATATCGCAAAAAAGCTCTCTAAATTGCACAAAAATACGTTTTTTATGAACTTTGACCTCAACTTTCTTAAAAACCTGACGTTATGGAAAACTTTGGAAGGCAGGTTGTTACGCGCGTCTAATAAAAATCAAGATTTATTTAAGGAAAATATGTACAATCGAAAGGTAGGGTGTATGCGGCATGCTGGTGGTACATCGACTAGCTCTGTCGGGTGTGGCGTGGTTCTTTCACCCTCCTAACGATAACGCGTAGACATAACAAATATACATTTCATGCCATTTTTAATAGTTACCATTGTTTGAAGAACATTTATGCAAAAATCTTTAAAATCCATTTAAAATATCCAATTATTGAGCAACAAGGTGATAAGTTACTCTTGAGTGTAATTTTCCCTCCCATAAGTGTTAAAACACTACGCCTATGGTAATCACAAACACTCCATAATTCATAATGATTACCCCTTTTAGAGAGAGTATCAATGTGTTATACCTTCATGCTTGCTCGTCTCATTCCTCAATCAAAAAGCTTTTAGCAATTCATTTCAATATTATTTATTCATAACAAAACAAAAGTAAAGAGAAATTGTAATAAAAAAAAATAAAGCTAGCCTAAGAGAGCATGATAATGTCAAAGAGTAAAATGATGAAAAAAATATATTACAGTTATGCCTAAAAACAAAATTAAGAATCTAAGGAAAAATATAAAAAAAGAAAATAAACTTAAAAGCAAAAGAAATAATTATGTATGTATACGGTGATAATTAAGTTTAACTTTGTTAATGAAGTTAAATTTTGACAGAAAAAAAAACTTAATTTGCATTTGTGTATTTTTGTAGGTTATGTATTACCCCTTGTGGGGGGGGGTAATGAAAAGCAAACTTTAACAGAACAATTTTATATTTATAAAAGATTTTAGCCGAAATAATGGCAATAAAAAAAAAATGTTAAATGGAATTGTTTAAGGTATTTTTGCTGGACAAGTTAGTGTAAAAATATATGATTTTATGCTTACATACTCCGGTTGTTGACCAATTTGTGTTTTAAGTTAGTTACCAATTTTGTAAAGCTGTTATAATGTGATGAAATAATTATTTCTCGGAATCCTCTCGAATTGTGCGCACCCTTCGAAGATTTATCTTTTACGATGTTAAAATCTGTAAAATTTTAAAATATTTTATAAAACAATTTGATACACAAAAGGTCAATCGAGGTATTTTGTAACTTTTTCTTTGTTTTGTTACAACTTAATCGCAATTTTATCACTTCCCAAGCAGAAATTGACGACGGTTATAAAAAAAAAGCGTTCTGAAAGCACTGTAACAAAAAAAAGAACGTTCTCAAAACGTTATTTTCGAACGCTTTACGAGCGTTTTCGAAAAGCGTTCTGAAAGCACTGTAACAAAAAAAAAGCATTCTCAAAACGCTTTATTCGAACGCCTTGAGAGCGTTTTCGAAAACCGTTTTGAAAGCACTTTATTAACAAAATACATGTTCGTTTCAAAATTAAATGGTTTTAAAGCAGTTTTTGCAAACGTTTTTAAATTTTTTTCGTAGTACATACAAGTATAGTATTTTTTAGATTATACTCAATTTTAAACAAATTGTTATAAAAACATTTTGTTAAATCAAATTAAATAATTTTTCCATACCACCACATTGAAAACGCAAAATTTTGAAAACATAAAACATTTTTAATTTGTAAATCTATTTTAAGTTTTATTATTATCATTTATGCAAAAGAGTTACAGCAATTGTTTCGTTATAAAATTTACAAATAATGCATTTAACTTCTACAATATGCACACTGACTTCAATAACATCTTCACGTAAATTTTTAACGTTATCAAGTCCTATTTCTTTTGATGGAATTAGATAGACAAAATAATCGTTTATTTCATTAAAGATGTTGCCTTTTAAATATCATTAATTCCATGAGAGATCGAACAAAATCTGACCAGGGGTCTTTGAAGTTTTCCAATATTTTGCACACACAAGCGCTATGGAACCATTTAAAGATATCATTTATCAGATCCAAAAATGATAGTACGTTAGTCTATTTTTACATTTAAAAAGGTGGAAAAAGTTGGTGGTTCAAAAGTGCATTTTAAATGCAAATGCAGTTTTGAAGTGCATTTTGCGAAACTTTTATCCCTTTTGATTTTTTTTATACCCTCCACTCTAGTGATAGAGGGTATATATAAGTTTGTCATTCTGTTTGTAACTCATCGAAATATCGATCTGGGACCCCATAAAGTATATATATTCATGATGCCCGATCGATTTTAAGACATTCTAGCGATGTCCGTCTGTCCGTCTGTCCGTCTGTCTGTCTGTCTGTCTGTCTGTCTGTCTGTGGAAAATGCTGTCGCGGACAAGATATTGCACAGAGATGACTGAAACTTAACATATTTATTGGAAGTTCTCCCGAGAAGTTTGGTATTGCATTTGAGCGATATCGGTTCAGCGGTTTAAAAGTTATGAACGAAAATGTAAGCACACCTCAAAAATTTCAGTACATTCAACATAACCTAAAAATACAAAATGCTTTAATTCGGCTTCTGGTTGGCATATGTGAACATAATTGAACACCAAATGGTATTTAAACAAGTACGAACACAGAAAAAAAATCGCGGATTTTTTTTACCAAAATTTTTTTTTCGCGAAATTTTTTTTTCAAAAAATTTTTTTATTTTCAAAAGTAATTTCATCTTAAATAAAGTTTTTTGCAATAATCATTTTGAAATTGTGGAGGGTATCACTACATTCGGCAAGGCCGAATTTAACTTTTTTACTTGTTTTATTTAACATTATTATTTTCTTCATCATTTTTACTAGAAAAAAATGTCCTCATTTGCTGAAAAAGGTTTCGAGTTTCCAAAAAATAGCGCAATTAGAAATGGTTTCGACATGTAAAATGGTGAAAATACTTTGCCCATTACTGACCAAAAACCTTTTTTTGATTTGTTAAATATATCCATGCCATCCACATGAATAATAATTTCGATTTTTGGTTCAGTGAAATTATTGGGATGAATTATTTTATTTAGAGTTTCCTTTATTCCGAAAAATTTAAAAACTCCTAATGTGTCATCCATACTCCTCATTATTTTACTGTCACTTCTAACGCCTGATGTTCCAAGTAAGGTTTTGCAACACTTCGGAAGTGATGTATAGCCTTCAGATCTAAATATTATTAGTATTTCATCAATACATTTTTGTTTTTTTATTTTCTAAAATACTTTTATAAAAAAAATATCTACAATTAACGAATAAAAAAAATATCAGCTTTATATGAAGTCCTTTAAAGTACTGTTTTTTTCTTATTTCAATCGCTGGAAAATATCTTTAATTTTTGTATTTAAGCTCTTTATAAGTGCTTTACTTTTGGTTTTTAAAGCGCTTTCATGACTTTAAACAAAACGTTCTGAAAGCACTTTTTTAAAACGCTTTTAAAACGCTTTAAACCTAGCGTAGATCGATGTTATCATTCGGATCATCTGAAAGCGCTTTGAAGATGGTATATGAAACGCTTGTAGAACCGTCTACAGCGCTTTCACAGCGCTTTTGCGATTGTATTTTTCTGACTGGGTTGTTATTCTTTTCTATTTTGACACTTACTTGATATTTTGCTGTTTGTTCTTTAAGTGTTCTGTTTTAGGCTTGTTTTTGTTAAAGGAGAGTTAATAATGCAAATTATGAACTTAGATAGGACAAAATTTAGGAAAATTAAATTAAAAAAAAAATTAATAAAAAAAATTATATGTTAAAATTAACACTGCTTTAAATCTAAAAATTCTTCTTTTTTTTCAATATCTTGGCCCACCAAAATTCAACAAGATGTCTGTCGACACTGACAATTTTGACACGAGGTTCTCTTCTTTCTTTCGTTGTCCTTGTCTACTTTGTTTCTTCAGCAAGGGAAATTTATGACAGAACAATAGATCCTCGGTTACATGTGGAACCTGATTAAAACATATACATATTAAAGGTCGAATTTAGGAAACTGAATATCGAAAAATTACCTTAATTTTTGTGGACTTTAATGAATTACTGAATCGGGTATGATTCCAAAAAATTAAAGGTTTGATAAATTCCAGAAATTATAAAATTTCTATTCCTTTTATATATTCAATTGCCTTCAATAGCCAATAGTTGTGGTTAATGGCTGCTATGTAAAAGATTTTCTATTATACGACATATTATGCCACTAATTCTCAAATATATACGCTTACCGCTGCTAAATCAGAAAATATTTCTTTAGAAATATATATTTAATTATAACGCTGTGAACCTTACGATTAATCAAAACTTTTTTTGACTGTACGTTAATATATAAAGCAATTAAACTTTATTTTATTACTAGAGAGTATTGTACTTTACACCACGAGATCTTGTAACAAAAAGAAAGATTAAGAATTAGCTTAAAGCGGAAATTAGTTAGTAATAGAGTTACTTTTAAATAAAATCTATACATTGGTTCGCAGCTAGTGAAACGGGCTGAACTCAGAACAACTAAAAGGCTGCCAGATTGTAAGATATTGAAACGGGTAATTAAAATATATTTTCCGTTGGGTACCCGCGTATAATATAACCATTCTTATTACCAAATAAAAGAATTTATTAGAATATGAGTATTCATCACAACTATTGTCTTTCATATACGTTGTGTCAGTTATAATTGTAAAAGAGATATTAGAATAAATGTTTGCACTTTTATTAGAAACAAATAAATTAAATGTACTTGGAACCCCTTACAAGGTGCGGAACCAGCATTGAAAGGTTTATCTAAAACGAATGTCCAAATTACTAAAATTTTGCGTACCCCCGCGGACAGTTTCGCGTACCCCCTAGTGGTACGCGTACCATAGGTTGGTAACCGCTGGTTTAGATGATATAAATTCAGCAATTGTCTAAATAATATGAAAAAAAAGTTTTTATACCCTCCATTCACAGTATGGGGGTATACTCACTTTGTCATTCCGTTTGTAACGCATCGAAATATCGGTCCCCATAAAGTATATGGGGCATTCCATGTGAAATCGGACACTTTAAAAAACTTTTTTTTTAGATTTTCCCAATTTGTTTACAGTTTTCACTACCCTTCGAAAACTCCTTCGTCCCGGCTAAAAATAATGTATACAAGCTCATGTACGATCATATATGATAATTTATGTTAAGGGTGGGCCAATATATGATCGCATATTATCATATGTTTTACCATATATGGTCATATATTGAATAAGCGCCAATTTTAATATATGTTCATATCTGATCATATATGTTTTCGAATTAATGATGTATGGTCAGATGTGTTCATATATGCTCATATACAATTCATTTTTAGCCGGGGTGGTAAATTTTCAGATTTTTTTGATGACCCGTTCAAAAGATATCGAATTTTGAAAAATTGGTAGTTTGTTTCTTTACTCAAACTTCTTTTAATCATAACATCTTCAATAATGGTCCAAATTTCAATTTTTTTTTTTCAAAATTTTTGTTTTTTTACGTACTTTTAAAAAAAAAATCCCAAAAAATTCTAAATAGCGCTCTAGTATGCGATTTTTAAGTTTACAAATTTAAATCTCATTTTTGAAAATGTTTGTACTCTTCGATTTTTTTGAAATTTTTTTGTGTAAAACTTCTTTCAATTCTACAAATTTTTTGCCCAGGAGGGTCGTGGGATAACGATTATTACTATTTTTTTTAAATTTTTGAAAAAATTTTATTGTAATTTTCCAATCTTAAAATCATTTCTACTGCTCCAATGGTGCGTCATAGAGGGGTCCTTTAAAAGACCGACCTCCATTAATTTTTACGTCTTAACATTTCTTTGGAACAAACTAATACCCTATCTCCAATTTCTAAGGGATACAAAACGACATTTTTTAAAATTTGCTCCAACCGCTCTAACTGCCCTAATAGTGCCCTTAGAGCAACAATATGTATGACCGACCCACAATATTTTTTTAGTCCAAAAATTTTTTCTGAACACACCTACCCTTTATCTCTAATTGTTAAGGCGGTCGCCATACATTTTTTTTTATTTTTTGTAAATTTGTTTTATTTAATCAGCTTCTACCGGTCCAATGGTGCGTCCGAGAGGGGTCATTAGTGAGACCGACCCCCATTTATTTTTACCCTACAACATTTTTTCAAAACATACCTACGCCCTATCTCCACTCCCTAAGTAGGCTCCCATACAAAATTACATTTTTATAAAATTTGCTCCAACTGTTATTTGTATGTGAGCCTACTTAGGGAGTTGAGATAGGGCGTAGGTATATTTTGAAAAAATGTTGTAGGGTAAAAACAAATGGGGGTCGGTCTCACTAATGACCCCTCTCGGACGCACCATTGGGCCGGTAGAAGCTGATTAAATAAAACAAATTTACAAAAAATAAAAAGAATTGTATGGGGACCGCCTTAACAGTTAAAGATAGAGGGTAGGTGTGTTCAGAGAAAATGTTTGGACTAAAAAAATATTGTGGGTCGGTCATACATTTTGTTGCTCTAAGGGCATTATTAGGGCAGTTAGAGCGGTTGGAACAAATTTAAAAAATGTCGTTTTGTGTGGGAGCCCCCTTAGAAATTGGAGATAGGGTATTAGTTTGTTCCAAAGAAATGTTAAGACGTAAAAACTAATGGAGGTCGGTCTTATAAAGGACCCCTCTATGACGCACCATTGGAGCAGTAGAAATGATTTTAAGATTGGAAAATTGCAATAAATTTTTTTCAAAAAATTTTAAAAAATAGTAATAATCGTTATCCCACGATCCTCCTGGGAAAAAAATTAGTAGAATTGATAGAAGTTTTACACAAAAAAATTTCAAAAAAATCGAAGAGTACAAACATTTTCATAAATGAGATTTAAATTTTAAAACTTAAAAATCGCATACTAGAGCGCTTTTAAGAATCTGTTGGGATTTTGTTTTAAAAAATACGTAAAAAAACAAAAATTTTGAAAAAAACAATTTGAAATTTGGACCATTATTGAAGAAGTTATGATTAAAAGAAGTTTGAATAAAGGAGCAAACTACCAATTTTTAAAAATTCGATATCTTTTGAACGGGTCATCAAAAAAATCTGAAAATTTACCACGAAGGAGTTTTCAAAGGGTACTAAAAACTGTTAACAAATTAGGAAAATCTATAAAAAAAAATTTTCAAAGTGTCCGATTTGACATGGAATGCCCCATATATATTATTGATCCAAGATCGATTCTAAGACATTCTATGAATGCCCGTCCGGCCGTCCGTCTGTCTGTAGATAACACAATGCAGTCCAAAATAAAACAGCTAGACTCATGAAGTTTGGCACAAATATGTCTCATGTTCATGGGCAGGTTAAGTTCGTGAATGGGCAAAATCGGGCCAGGGCACAGTGGATCGTGTAGAAGAAACACCCGGTCATTATTTTTTCGCTGTTTTTATTAATGAAAAAAGTCTTTTTATATGTTTTAGGGGGCTCTGACTCCGAATTTGACGAAAACAAAAAAAAAATTTCAAAAAAATCAAAAATTGCGATTTTTTTGTTTTTGCAATTTTGCAACATTCGCGTTCATTAAAGGCACACCATTATATTTTTTTTTAGTTCAGCTTCAAATCCAAAAGTTAAACTACAAAAAAAATAAAATCGGTCCAAATATGTAAAAAAAAATCTACACTGAAAAAAACAAAAATTTTAGGTTAGAATAAAAAAAATTGCCCAAGTTCTTTAAAAAAAGAATGCACAGAAAACTAAAGGTGTTTACGTCCTCTTTAATTTCCATATCGGTTATATACCCATTTTCTTGAACCCCGCCGAAATATTTGACGGTTAAAATTTCAGAGTAATTTTTTTCAGTGTATTAATTGCGGAATTTGAAGATAGTGTTAGTCAAATTATAAGGACAGATGATATTTATAATTTATATAAAGCTTTATAACTTCTCATTTCTATTTTTCGCGTTATGTCGCGTTTTGAGAATTTAGCTTTCCGCGCAATTTTTTTGCAAACCAAGAATGCAATGTTTTAAAACAATTCCCTATTATCATATTAGCGTAAAAAAATAACAATAAATTATACATATTCTATAAAAAATTATATAAAAAATGAAAAAATCCAAAAATAAAAAAATTTGGACCAAAATATCTCGTAAAATATTACAAATTTAAAAAGTTTGATAGCACACATGAATTCAGCGAGCCAATATCCATATAGGACAAAAATTTCAATGAGTTCGGATGATTAGTTTTACCCTTTGACCGGGACTTTCGATTTTCAATCCACTGTGCAGGGGAAAAAAGTTCCCCCTTGAAGAACTGAACCAACCTCTAAAAAATACACATTTTTTATATGTTTTTTTTGTATTTTTGTTAAATTAATGAAACATTTGGTATATTTATCACGATGGGAAGGTGCTCAAACGTCCCCCACTACCCCCCCCCCCCCACCAAAAAAACGCCCCAGACAAAAAAATATTTTTTTACATTTTGGAGGGTATAATAGATTCGGCACAGCCGAATTTAACACTCTCACTTGTTTTACTTAAAAATAAAAAAAAAAAATTTCGTGAATATCGCTAATACATACGCTACCATTGAAAAAAACTGATATTACAATGGGATTTAGTGTACAAGAACTAGCTTTACCAGATGGCTGTCGTAAATTCAAATCAAACTAAAAATATTTGCATTGAACCAATTTTTTCACGAAAATAAAGATTTTTCGCGAACAACAAAATTTTTTGAATGGTTTTAAATTTAAAAATTATCGCAAAAGTTTAAAAATATCGTTTTTATTGTACTAAAGCATCAAAATTTTAAATCGCGGTTCGAGCGCTAACTTCGAAAAACGGCTAGCACCATTGAAGTCAGCGTACCTGAATTAACTTTACCAGTAGGGTGCCCAGCTTGTTAAAAAAAGTGTCAAATACGAGCACAGTGTAATTATTTTATTATTTGAATAATTATTAAAAAAAATTGTTTAATGACATATTGATAATTTTTTGATGACTTGATGAAATGTTTCATCACTTGTTTCATCAATTTTGATAACATGTTTCATCATATTGAAGAAAAGCTTTATCATCATAGGATGAAATTTTTCATTAAAATTTTTGACAGCAAGTGATGAAACCGTTTCATCAATATGATGAAGCATTTTTCTTTTAGTGCAGACCGATATTTCGTGGAGGGTATAAAGCGAATTAGAATTTTTAAACAAAAAGTTTTAAATGGAAATGGTGTAGTGAAGCAAAACATATTTCTTCCATCGTATCCGTCTTTGTTTCATATTCTGTAACGTTAGTTAGCGGATCTTTTTTTCTGTTTTGTTTAAATTGTTGCTTTTATTTTACTCAGCAGGGTTAAAAGATTAGGGCTCTGTCACCTTTTTTTTATTTTTTGTTTAGTTTTCCATTGTACAATATCCCAGAAGTAATATGAGCATTAGCTAAAGCTGAAATACCGGTAGCAATAACGTAGTTCAACTATATAAATACGTAGCAGTCTTTGTTTCCACGTTATGTTGGGTTTTATGCAATTTTTATTTTTTTTTTCTACTTTTAAGGGTAAATTGTGATTTTTTTTCACTTCTCCTTAAAAAAAAAATATAATGTTGCTAATGACCTGGTTTTTAAAGCATGTAATTTAATACTTTTTATTTTTTTTTAATTAAAGTGTGAAAAAATGTCATTAAATTATGAAAATTTATGGTGATACAGGAAAGAAATTATAAAATGAAAGACATACATAAAAGATTAATTGATAGTTAAAATAAAGGAGGGATTTTAATGTAATTAAATCATGCAGGAGTAAAATGTCAGGTTTGGGGTAGTAGAAAATCTAAAGGAATTTGTTGCGTACCACAAAATATGGTGTAATATGAGTTTTGTGCAACTGCTACAATTTTGCACGCAGCCCCAGCAAAGAGAAAAATTATGTCAAAAAATCTATAAAACTACTTTTAATTTAAATTAGCATACTTTTGTCAGATTTGTCTGCTGAAAAACTTTTAAGGACAAAAAATAAATAGTGCAAAGCTACACAGAAAAAAACTGTTATATGGATCCCCATATTTGTGAATACAATTAATTTTTTCACTGAAAGTGCTCCCATACGGAAATTTGTAGTATCAGCAAACATTTGTAAGTTTTGATTGTTGAAAAAAAGAATTTTTTGTTTTCAACAAAGAAATTCAAAAAACACATACACAATTAGTTGATCTGACAAAATTAAAAAATCTTAATTTTTTTCAACAAACACAATTTGTTTATCTGACAAATAATTTTTTTTTCAACATAGAAATTTAACAAACGCAAACACTATTTATTGACATGATAAAATAGTTTTGAAATAAAATTACTCGACTGAGTTTGTTGAAAACAAAATCGAAGTTTTGTATTATGGACTAACAGGCGGCCGTTTTTCCTAAATGTTTGGTTGTTATCATGTTTTGTTGATTTAAATTTGACGATTTTAACACTAAAAAAATTATGTCATTAACTGTTTGTAGTTTATTTAAAAAGTTATCCGTTTAGTCGTTTCTAAAAGAAAAAACATTTGTTTGATGTTCAGTTTTTATTAATGACTACTTCAGTCTTTTGTTTCAAAAATAACACACTAAAAAATAAAGACTTTCATTAACATTTAATTTTTAAAGTCATTTATTTTTGATCTGTAAGTAAAAACTACTGATTATTCTTTTGATTTATAATGATTTGTGTAAGTAATTTTTTTTAAATTGTTGGTATTTTTTAATGAAATATCATTAGTTTTTACCAACACAAGTCAGTTATTTTTTTGTAAAAAAAAAATCGAAAAATTATTTATAGAAATATAAAAACATGTTTGTAACAAGTGACTTTGGCACGATGGGTAGAGTGTCTGGCCAGAATGTAGTTGATTGCAGGGTCGATTCCCCAAAAATTTTATTAAAAATTTTTAAAAAAAATATTTCAATAAAAAATTGTAAAAAATTACCTACGAAATCATTAATTTTTATTGTTTTCGTAGGTTATTTTTTTGAAATTTGTTGGTAAAAATAACAGAACTATCATTAATTTTTAATGTTTTCGTAGGTTATTTTTTCGAATTTGTTGGTAAAAAAAGTGAAAAAAACGTAATTTTTTAATGTTTAATGTTATTTATTTTAGAAAATTTTTCAACAGTAAAAAATAAATGTTGATGTTTGTTAAAACAAATGAATAATTACTGGGATGGTTTTCAATTGTTTATTCACTGGTTTTAAGTGTGTTTTTCATTTGTTTTTGCCTACAAAATATGTTGAGTGAATTTTTCTGTATGTTACGCGGCGCGATTACAAACTCCACGCATTCTACAACTAAAAATTTTTGGTAATTCTGATTCTGTTGGCTGAATTTCAACATAATTTTGTGTAGTTTTCAGTAGATTAGTTAGCTAAATTTACAAAAATAGTTTAGCATTTTATTGCGGCCCGAAAAAAATTTTAAACCCTAACAAAGGTACAAAAGCAGGGAAAACAAGTAAAAAAGTTAAATTCGGCCTTGGCGAATGTAGTGATACCCTCCACAATTTCAAAAATATTATTGCAAAAAACTTTTTTTAAAAGGAAATTACTTTAGGAAAAAAAAAAATTTTTTTAAAAAAAAATTAAAATTACAAAATTATTGGTCAAAAGCTTGTAAAATTACAAGGAATTGTGTTCAACACACGTTGGAGAAGAAAAATGTGTAATATGGCGGATATCCGTCTTGCTACTTTTCGGGAATTGCGGGGGGAAGGTATCGGATTTTAAGGAAATGTTGGTTTTATCATTCCCATGTAAAAATGGATTAGATCTGACTGATCTTTTAAGATCTAACTATATCAATTGTATCTGATCAGATCTATTATATCCGAGATTTGTCCCCAATTCCGAGATCTCAGTAGATCTGATCAGTAATTGTATCTGATCAGATCTCGGAAATGGGGACAAATCTCGGATATAAAAGATCTGATCAGATACAATTGATATTATCAGATCTAAACAGATCACGTCATATCTAATCGATTTTTACACGGGTTATTTTGGCTTAATAATTTCATGAAATTTTACCAATCTATGACGTCCTACAAAAATTACCCCCGCAGAAAATTTGAAGTTTAGAGCTTAAATTTTGTGCTTTAAGCAAGTATTAAATGGTTTCTGTATTTTTTCCCCCAACTATAATTTTGTAGTAATATATTATCTTTAAAAAAATCATTAACCCTTCTTGGTAGGGGGTCAAAAATTACCCATTCAGTAAAAAATATATATTTTGTTGCTACACTCAAAATAATAACTAACTGTAAAATGACTGTAATCTCAATTCAACAGATATTTGACAGAGTTTTCTGTCAAAATACAGATTTAAAGAAAATAATTTGTATTTTGTTGTGACAAAAAAACAAAGTTTCCTCTGTTATATTACTTTTTACTTTGTAATCTTAATTTTACAGATAATTAACAGAGTTTTCTGCTGAAATACAGTTTTAAGCAAAATAATTCGTATTTTTTTATAACCAAAAAAGTTTTCTGTTTTGAGTAGTTTTTGTGACCAAACATCAAAATTGTATCTGTATATTTAATTTTGAGAAAAAGTTGAAAAAGTTGCAAAAAAAATTATCAAATTTTTTTTTTCAGAAATCTTATAAAAATTGTGAAAAACAACATGCATTTAACTAAACTCTGTAAATTTACAGAGTTTATTTTGTATTTTTTTTGCATCAAATGCACTTTACAAATATATGTAAATTTATATAGTTTTCTTTGCTGAATGCTGGTTTTTTTAACCAATATTTTACTAGAAACTCTGTAAATTAACATTTTTTTGTCCAAATCATTTTACAAAGTTTTAAAGTAAAATTACAGAGTTTTCTCTGTCAAAAAGCTTTTAAATTTAACCAATATTTTACTATAAACTCTGTAAATTAACAGTTTTTTTTTTTTTGTCAAAATCATTTTTCAGAGTTTTTTAGTAAAATTACCAAGAAATGTTGTTAGCTGGAAAAGTATTAAATTAGCAGAGTTTTTCTGTAATTTAACAGAGTTACTATTTTGAGTGTATCAAAAAATTCAATCACTATGCCTAAAAGTTTTTACCGGGATCATTTTTGACCCCAGGCCAATATGGGTTAAAGATATCTTAAATATATTAATATGAAATTATAGTTGGGGAACAAAACACAAAAGTCGTTTTTTACTTGTTTATAGCACAAAATTTAAGCTCTAAACTTCAAATTTTCTGCGGGTGTCATTTTTAACCCCCAGCCAATGTAGGTTAAAGACGTCCTAGATCGGTTAGATTTCAGAATGCCACAACACCAAAAATCCGTTAATTTGCCCAAAAATTTTATTTATAAGATTTTATTAAACCAAATTATTGATAAAACCAACATTTCCTTGAAATCCGCTAACTTCCCCTGCGATTACCGAAAAGTGGCCTGACGGATATCCGCCATATTTCACATTTTTCTTCTCCAAGGAGTTCTTAATGAATTAAGAAAAAAAAATTATATATTTAAAATTTTATTTTAATAAAATTTTGAAAAAAGGTGTTTTGAGAACAAAAACTCCAAAAAAATACCATTTTTCCGGTATTAAGTTTGAACGGGTTAATAATACCGTAAAATCTTTAAATTTCATATTTAAGAATTTGCGATCAAATATTATACAAAAATAATTTTTAATGAATTTTAATAAAAACAAGTAAGAAAATTATAGTCGGTCAAGGCCGACCATATAATACCCTACACCAGAGTTTCCAGGAAAATGGGTCCCAAGTTCAAACATGGACCGATTGGATCTGTTTTTTTGTTAGATATTTATTTAGCATAAAAAACACACACAGATTAAATTTTTGTAGAATTGGTTTATTTTTTTGTCAAAAGATCGATTTAACTAATTATCGGTCGAAATTTTTATGTGGGGGACTAACAATAAGTCCAAAAATGGTCCAATTATATTCCGATTTGATTAGGTTACTTAAGTGCACGTTTATCACCCAAAAATAAAATGTTTATCAAATATTTCCATTTTTAAGAATTTTGAGGGACCCAGTAAAAACTTCTATTGCCAAGTAATGAGGTTTTCGCCTTTAAATTGATGGTGGTAGCTAGTTACTATGTTGGTGAAACACTCATTATTTTAACATGGCGATGTCATTGGAGAATGACCGCATACCCACTCGCTTACGAGAATGCTACTGAAAAACTACATACATTAGTACCACAAATAATAACCCAGCAAAAATTGGCATTACTAGTAATGGGTTTTGTAATCCGAAACAGATGTTAATAAGTAGTTACTTATTGAATGAAACACTAATTATTTTAACAAGGGCGTGAGACAAAAATAACTAGTGAAGAGTATGGAGATAAATAAGTAGTTACTGCTTCGGATTACAAATAAGGAGTAAAAATCCATTACCAATAAGAAGTAAAATAATTAGTTAATTAAAACTTTGAAAATTTAACTTTTACTAACTGCGTAATTTTTATTAAGTTTTTAAATACTTTTTAAGTTAATTGAATTGCAAAGGTTAAAAACTGCAAGTGAAAGAAGATATTATTACTTAGAGGTGCTTTTATAACATATTACTGAGAAGTAGTTTCTTTTGGGCTTAAAATAATGTTAATGGTAATGGGTACTCATTATAAATAATGTACTTGGTAATGATTACTTTTCACAACTCATTACCATGTTTTTGCTGGGAAGCTACTAGTAGACCAAAAATAACTCGTTACCCACTACTTACAAAAATGCTACCAAATAACAGCATACATTAGTCCCAAAAATAAGTAGCTACCAGTTGCTCAAAAATAACTCGTTTCCCAC
Source organism: Pegoplata infirma (assembly GCA_963921195.1). Lineage (NCBI taxonomy): Eukaryota > Metazoa > Arthropoda > Insecta > Diptera > Anthomyiidae > Pegoplata > Pegoplata infirma. Next base: position 63,595,381 of record OY992536.1, read on the forward strand.
TCCTTACAAAAATGCTACAAAATAACAGCTTTTGATTGTTTTAATAAATTTTTAACTTGGGGCAACTTCCGCTAATATGAAATTGAACAAGTTCATGTTGAACGTGTTTATTTCAAGAGCAACCAAGCGGGCAAATGTGGAAATGGAAAAGATCCAATGTGCCAACGGAACCAATGTTTACGTTGATATCCTTCACTCCAAATGTTTGATTGTAAAATTCAAATATTACAGGACCGAAAATATATCTTGGAACCTCGTAGAAAACTACATTTGGCTACTTAGGATATTACCAATAACAAATATACAGAAGCGACTGCTGCTCAGCCAATGGAAACCGCATTAAACACCATCTTATAAGTCTATATAAGAGTGAGTTAGGTCTTAAGGGAAATACTGTCTGTGATGGTTTTTTACCTTTTTACCGGCTTTAACATACTTTAAACAACAAGGCAAAAAAAAATTAAATTAAAATTTGGAGAACACCACAAAATTTCTAGAAAAAACAATAACAATTTAGAAAAAGCCAATTAAAATCCAGAAAACTTCAATGAAGTTATGTAAAGACTAATTAAGGCTCATAAATCACGATCAACTGTCAGCTAGATCCAGTTTTCTAAATATCAATTTGGTTTTCTAAACTTTTTTTGCCTTGTCCCAATTTTAATTAGAATTCCTGAATTTAAATTTCTGTTAACAGAGTTTTATTAAAAAAAGTAGATAAATGTTAATCTTTTTTAAGCTAAATGTGCAAGTTCTTTCTAAATTTTCTTTAGCATTTTTTTAATTTCATTAAAAAAAAAATTGTTTAGACAATTTATCAGATATTTTAAATCGTATTTACCAGTAACCTGTTCTGTATCAGGTTCCCGAGTAAAAATTTTTATATGATACAATATATAATGATATGTAACATAATATATATTTATACGCAATTTGATCCGAATAATGGTGGATGTTTTTGCATTAAAAAAGATCAACTTGTATAAAATATGATTTGATTTCATCCGAGTTTTGACCAGACATTGCCATATATTAGTGGATCTAATTATATCTAATTGCATAAAAACATGTAAAATCCTGGTGTTTTTTTGGTTTGGGTTGAGTTACACCACAGGTCAACGATACATTCACCAAACATAATTTTCTTAAACAAAAAAATGTTCGGGTACGCTTCGAACCAGATAGGTGATATACATAACCCTAACAAGGAAATGTTTAGGAACATTTTAAAAAGTTTCTTATACTTTGCCTTAAAAACTTAGAAAATTGTTGGTTAAATGGAAACATATAGTGTTATATATGGAACAGAATAGAATATATATAATTTTATATTAAATTATACAGAAAAACAAATTTTGTATTGACCCTCATATAATTTTATATAATTATATCAACCGTACACCTTTTAATCCGAATCATGATTCAATTATTTATAACTACACATGACTGCATTTAAAAAATTTTGAAAATATCTCACGCGATGTATAATCATATATGATTTATTATGTTTGCATCAAGTTATATATTGTTATATATGTTTATTTTTACTCGGGTTATCGGTAACTCATTATTTATTAACAAGATGTAACCGGTTTTGTATTAGGCTATCGGTAACTCATTATTTGTTAACAAGAAGTAATCGAGCAGGTAACGAGCCCTCATTACATAGAATGCAGGCGGTAATGGGGACTTATTACCAAGTTTTTACTGGGGAATTATGTAAATATCGGGAGGGTGGTTTGTATGGGGACTACCAGAAGGACTGACCCGATTCCTTTGAAATTTGTAATTGTGATTCGACCATACAAAATTTGATTACCTGCTAAATTTCAAAGCGATATCTATTAAAATACGGTTATTAGAGTCATTTAAGCCGGATCCAAAGGGGCGTTTATATGGGGACTAGGGCTTAACATGGACCGATTTTCTCCAATTTCAATAGGCTTCGTCCTTGGGCCAAAAGATGCATAAGTTTTAAATTTCAAGTCAATTGAATGAAAATTGCGACCTGTATCGTTCTTAAACCGATAGATGGGCAGACGGACGGACCGACATCGCTAAATCGACTCAAAAAGTTATTCTGAGTCGATCGGTATACTTGAAGGTATTTCTAGGACCAATATTTCGGGTAGTTACAAACATCAGCACAAACTCATTATACCCTGTACCACAGAGTGGTGTAGGGTATAAAAAGTTAAGATATAGAAATATTTGATAAAAATTTTATTTTTCGGTGTTAAACGTGTAACCAAATGAAATCGGAAAATAATTGGACCATTTTTAGCGTTAGTCCCCCATATAAAAATTTCGACCGATATTCAGTTAAATCGGTTAATTGACAAAAAAAATAAACCAATTAAACTAAAATTTGATCTCTGTGGGTTTTATACACTAAATAAATATCTAACAAAAGACAGATACAATCGGTCCATATTTGGACTTGGGACCCTTTTTTCGGAAAAAACTGGTGTAGGGTATATGGTCGTCCTGACCGACTATAACTTTCTTACTTGTTTTCTTAAAAAGTCCTGTTTTGCAAAAATTCCAATTTTGAGGCTCAAAGTGAGGACAGAAAATAAACTCCGGTTGGAGTGATATTTTGCATGTGAGTACCCATAGGGGACCGACACTTTTGGCGGGTATTAGAATTTGATCAGAGAGAAAAGCCAAAAAACGAGCCACCCTAGTGCACAATAATGTAATGTACTACAATTAGAAATTTTATGATAATCTCAATAATAACACCAAATTTATGTCCGATGTTTAAGATTTCAACGATTGGTGGTTGATTTGTATTACAAGACCAAATTAATTGCAGCATGTAAATAAGATCTTTAATGAGTTTTCAAATCATTTGATTTGTATCCATTTTTTTTATTTCTATATAATTTAAAACTGTAATAACCAAACATTTGACTTTAACCACTTCTTTCGAAATATAAAAAAAAAACAAGCCACAAAATTAATTACCAAATCTACTTTGAATATTTAATGAAAATAACATGAAAAACCTAAAAAAAATATAAAAAAAACCCAAACACGAAAAGGTTTCTACCCACAGGTCTAATTTATAAAATACAGGCAGCCAGACAGACAGTCTGACGTTCATATTAAATACATTGCTGCTGTTAGTAATGGCAGGTTTTCACTTGTTTAAACATGAAAAACGATAAAGTTGACAAACTCGTTAAAATAAAATTATTTCGTTTTAGTTATTTTTTTTTCGCTTTTGTCAACAAAATACCTGCTATTAAAAGAAAAACAAAAAATAAATTGAAATCCATTTTATACGTTTATTTTTTGGAAATAACTCAAAATTAACCAGCAAAATTTTACACTCAAACAAACAATTTTGTTAAAATTAGAAAACTACACCGAATTTTGAAAATCCAAATATGCAACATATCTCATATAAACGTGGATATCTATGAGCCAAATTTTCAGTGACGTCCAAAGGCATGTTTCCAAACACTGCACACAGGGTGAGAATGATCCAATTCAGGCCAAAAGTCTTCATCGTGTTTGGATCCGGCTAAAAATGTGCTTTTAGAGAATTTTGGGAACGCTGATTTTAAAATTTAGCTAAAAACTATAAAAATCAAAATGGCGAATCCAATATGCCGGACACATTTTTTTTAATTGTCTGATTTAACTCAAATTTTGTTTTAGAAAGGGTGTTGTAATTCAGAATTTTGAAAAACAAAATGGCGGACTAAATATGGTTCTTAAAGTTTTAAGATTGATCCAACTCCGCTAAACAGCACAGACCATATAGACATGCAACACGAGTGCTTATTTTGGTACTTTCAATATGGACGCATACAAAATACTACTAAATTTACTTCTCTGCCTAGAATACGTGTGCCTGTACGTGTGAGCTTTTGCATCTGTATTTTCGTTGTTTGTTTACGTTTTGTATGAAACGTCAAAAGTTACACACGCGTGCCGTCACTAATACATACACATATGCGAAACTTGTTCGTTTCACCCCTATGCTAAACAGTCATTATTGTTGTTGGATCTGGCTGAAAATGTGCTTCTAGAGCACCGATTTTAAAATTTAACTAATAACTAAAATAGTCGAAATAGTGGATTCAATATGGCGGAAAATTTTTTTTAAAAGTTGTCCCATTTTACTAAAAAATTTTTTCAAGGTGGTCTTGGAGTTACTGAATTAGCATTGTTACCCAGAATGAAAAAAAAAAACAAATGAGAGTGTTAAATTCGGCTGTGCCGAATCTATTATACCCTTCAATACGTTAAAAAACAAAAAAAAAGCAGGGGGGGTTTGGCGGTAAGAGAAAACCTTCCTGAATCGAACTGCAGGACTTTGAACTAGAGATGGGTGCGTAAGTGGATTTTGACTCACACTCACTCAAAAAATAATCGACTCACTCACTAATCACTCACGCAATTTTTTTTCACTCACGCTCACTCACTATTCACGTGAGTAATAAAAAACTTACTCACACTCACGCGTAAATCACGCCAGATTCAGAAAAAAACTCCGAAAAAAATTTAAAAAAAATTTGGGCAAATCAAAAAATCTAATCACGCAAACTCACGCAAAAAATAAACGACTCACACACTAATCACTCACTCAGATTTTTTTTCAACTCACACTCACTCACAATCACGTTATTGACAAGAAAATCACTCACACTCACGCGTGATTCACGGGTGATTCACGTGAATCACGCAAATCACGTGACCAGCGCCCATCTCTACTTTGAACTTCTTCTGAGATAAAAAATGTTTCGTTTGCTAAGCAAAAGCACAAAAAATATTTAAAAAATGACGTTTTTTCAGAAGTTGGTTTAGTTCTTAAAGGGGGAACTTTTTTCCCCGTGGTCCGATTTTTCCCATCTCCGAACCTAACCAGCCTATGACCATACCACATATTCGTGCCAAATTTCAGGAGTCTAGCTCTTTTATTTTGGACTATATCGTGTTATCCACAGACGGACGGACAGGCGGACATCGCTAGAATGTCTTAGAATCGATCACTGATCAATAATATATATACATTATGGGGTTCCCGACCGATATTTCGATGCGTTACACACGGAATGATAAAGTGAGTTTTCCCCCATACTGTGGTTGGAGGGTATCAAAAAAAAGGAATGATCCAATTCCGCCCAACATTCTTTATCGTTGTTAGATCCTTCTGAAAATTTGCTTCTAGATAATTTCGGGGTCGCTGATTTCAAAATGTAACTAAAAACTAGAAAAATCAAAATGGCGGATATAATATCGGGGACAGTTTTTTTTTTTTTTAATTGTTCACTTTAACACAAAATTTGTGTTAAAAGGTCTTGGAGTTACTAAATCAGAATTGTTACACAGAATTTTGAAAAAAAAAACAAAATGGCGTACTAACTATGCTTATTAGTTTTTGTCAAATTATTCAAGATAATGAGACATTTTTCAAATTCTAAGACGTTTTTCATTTTAAAAAAGTTTCAGATTCTAAAATATTTTTCGTTTGAAAAAAATTTGAGATTCTAAGACATTTTTCGTATAGAAAAAATTTCAGATTCTTAGTAATTTTTCGCATCGAAAAGGTTTTAGATTCCGAGGAATTTTTCGCATAGAAACTTTTAGATTATGAGATATTTTTCGTGTAGAAAAAGTGAAAGAGAAAGTCCCGTACCCAGCACAATAGAATAAAAGATTATTTGCAAAAAAAAAAAAAAATTGAAAAAAAAAATTACGCGAAAAAAATTTTAGGAAAACAAAATTTCGGGAATTTTTTTTTTTTGTAAAAAATTTTGTTTGTACTAGTAAAAATTCCATTCTGTGTCCAATTCTGTTAACACATGCCAACCAGCAGCCAATTCAAAGCATTTTGTATTTTTAGGTTTTGTTGAATGTAATAAAATTTTTGAGGTTTCCTTACATTTTCGTTCATAACTTTTGAACCGCTGAACCGATAACGCTCAAATGCAACACCAAACTTCTTGGGAGAACTTCCAATAAATGTGATAAGTTTCAGTCATCTCCGTGTAATATTTTGGCCGTGATCACCATTCCCACAGACAGACAGACGGACATCGCTAGAATGTCTTAAAATCGATCGGGGATCATGAATATATATACTTTATGGGGTCTCAGACCGATATTTCGATAAGTTACAAACGGAATGACAAACTTATATATACCCTCTATCACTAACAAGGGACGTCTCCCTAGTGTCACCCGCGGATCTTTATGGAATTGGTTTTATTTTGTAGATCAGAAAAAATAAAGGGACACGTATTTTTTTTAGTGGTCCAAATAAAAAGAAGGGGGGAAGACAACGCCATTTTTCAGTTTTTTTCGTTTATCTCCTATATTATGCAAAGAAACCTAGTCATGTTACATACCAAATGAATGGTCTTTGGAAAACCTATCTACGTGTGCTAAGAACGTGTCCAAGCATGCACAACTTTTCGCCATATTGAGTAAAATACCAAAATTTTAGAACATTTTTGTTAATAAGTCGAAAAATATTAACTTCATTGGTCCGTTGTTAGGACCACGAGATAACTTTAATCTGATACCACACATGACCATATTAATTTTGTTAAAATAGGCGTAAATCGTAAAAAACTGAAAAAGGTCAATTTCCCCCCATACAAATCGACCCCCCCTGAAAATGAGTTTGGGCCGCTAAAAAAAAATATGTGTCGAATTAATTTTCGTTCTTAACAACATATCCAAATTTCATGAAGATCGGAGGGTGACACCAGGGCAGTGTTGCCACCTCATGTGTAATTACACATATCATGTGTAATTTGTTTTTTCATGTGTAGCCCATGTGTAATTGTCTGCATGTGTAATTCATGTGTAATTTGAAATTTTTACTTTTATTAGCACTTTTTTTCATAACTTGTTTTAACAAATTCGGTTATGTTATAAGCAAAACCGTAAATTGTGGATGGATTTCATACCGAATTCACATGTTAAAAAAACTATAAAACGGGGTTTCAGTTAAAAAAGCAAACTTTTACCAGATTTTTCTGCAGAAATGGATATTTTAACAAAATTCTCTGTCGGGCTTTCAGTTTAAAAAAAAAAACTTTTAGCAGATTTTTTTTGCAGAAATGGATATTTTAACGAAATTCTCTGTCATTCAGTTTTAAAAAATAACAGAAATTTTTTAGTAATTTTACTGATTCTGTTTGGTGAGTTTACAAAAACATTTTTGTGAATATTTTATCTGAATTTTTATGCTTTAATCAGCAGGGTTTTCTGTTAAAATGAGCTGATATTCAGCTGAAATCAATATATTTTATTGTTGTTTTTCAGATTTTCCTCTGATTTGACTTAGGTTATCCCGACAGAAATTTCGCAAAAATCGATAAATTTTAAGTTTTTTGAGCAGTAAAAACCAGGCTAAGTGCGGATTACACAATGTCCAGTTAGCTGTTACTGTCGATTTAACGGAGTTTTATGTCAAAATCGACTTAATCGACAGACTTAACCGTTATATTTTGAAAATTTGCAAAAAAACGTTATTAAAAAAAACATGTGTAATTCGTGATTTCATGTGTAATTTTGGCATGATCCACGTGTAATTTACGATTTTGTTGGTGGCAACACTGCACCAGGGAGACTTCCCTTGTAAGTGGAGGGTATATAAACTCTCGGATTGTGAAAACTCTCGTAGTAAAATATTTTTAATCTACATTTTTTAAACAATTTTATTTTTACGTTAGAAAAATAAGTATCACTTTAAAACGGCATTGTGGAGGGTATTCATTGGGGCGTCCCGTCAAATCTAAACTTTCTAATTTCTTGTTGTAATACCTGCCGAATGATGGCCACGGAAGAGCTGATTGTGGCAAAAATTATGAAAAAAATTTGCAAGGGCATTTTTAGTCGGCAACCAGCGGTCAAAGTTTAAAAAAATTACGCATTTTGACCAAAATTCATGTCCGAATTTTTGAACCAAATCCGGCTCAACACGAAATTCAAAAGTTTAGATTTGACGGGACGCCCTAGTATTCATGGATTCTGTCAAGTCGAATTTGACTTTTCTGTTTGTTTCCCTTTCATAATTTCACTAGACAAACATAATTTCATTAAAAAAATATTAATGAATTTTTGCTTTCATACAAAAAAAACCTTGTCAAATAACTAGAAAAAGTCTCGTAATACTATTTTATTAATATTTGACAGTTTTCCTTGTTTTTTTTTAACAGAAAATTTTCGATCGAAATTAAAATTTTTCTTGTAATTTTACAAATTTCCAAGGCTTGTTTATAAAAAAAAAAAATCTAGTAAACTCACGAGAATTCCTTGTAAGTTTTATTGTGCCAAAAAAGTTGTAAATTTACAATTTTATTGGTAAAAATCTTGTAAAAATACAAAAAAGCTCGTAATTTTTACTAGGATTTCTTGTAAAAATCTAGTGAAGTTACAAAACTTCATTTTAAGTTTTATCGCGTCAAAAAAATTGTAAATTTAAAATTTTATTGGTAAAAAGCTTGTAAAATTATAAAATTATTGGTAAAAAGCTTGTAAAATTACAAGGAATTTTTGTCAAATAGTAGGTATCAAAAAAAAAGTTAAAACTTTTCTTGTAATTTTACAAGGATTCTTTTTTGTGTGTGGTGATCAGCCAGTTAAATGTTCCACACTCAAAATAATAACTCTGTTAAATTACAGAAAAACTCTGCTAATTTAACAAAGTACACCAAACTTTTCCAGCTAACAACATTTCTTGGTTATTTTACTAAAATACTCTGTAAAATGATTTTGTCAAAATAAAACTGTTAATTTACAAAGTTTATAGTAAAATATTGGTTAAATACGAAAGCTTTTTTTACATTAAAACTCTGTAAAATAATTTGGACAAAAAAAAACTGTTAAAATACTGTGTTTCTAGTAAAATATTGGTTAAAAATTTACAAAAAAACCTTGTAAATTTACAGAGTCTAGTTAACTGCATGTTATTTTGTAAAATTTTTATAAGATTTCTGAAAAAAAAAAATTTTATAACTTTTTCAACTTTTTCTACAAACAAAAAATATCCCAGCAGAAATAAATCGAGATTTTGGCGACACAGCATCTGTTTATAGCATACCGTAGCGCATCCAAAGAGTGCTCTTAGGGATGCAGTAAAAGGAAGGGGAAAAAAATTTATTTTTTTTTAAGATTTTTTATATAAAACTTATAATGTGTAATTATTTTTTGATAAAATTTCACACTTGCTTTCCTTTTTAATATTTTTAACACTTTTTGAATAAAAAAACATGAGTTTTAGACAAAGACACATGATTTGACTGCATCATTATTGCGCATTAATCAGCGCTGCAAAGAGCGCTTCAATCATAGCATCTTTGACCGCTGTTCCCAAAAAAAATCCCATAAAAAATGTGAAAATGAAAATTTCCGATATTTTTTTGATGTTCACTTCCGATTTTTTTTTTTTCATTTTGTTTCACATAAATAAAGTTTTGTAAAGTAAAACGAATGAAGTTTTTTGTTATATTTTTTTAAATTTTAGTTATTTGATTTCAACTTTGAATTTACAGCATCTTTATTCTACTTAAATCAGCTCTACAAAGATACATGAATTCACTGCATCTTTAATCTGCTTAAATCAGCGCTAAAAAGATACATGAATTTACAGCATCTTTATTCTGCTTAAATCAGCGCTCTAAAGACACGTGATTTCAGTTAGAGATGGGCGCGTGAGTGGATTTTGACTCACACTCACTCACGCTCACGCAAAAAATAATCGAATCACTCACTAATCACTCACGCAATTTTTTGTTTTACTCACGCTCACTCACTATTCACGTGAGTAATAAAAATCTTACTCACGCTCACGCGTGACTCACGCTAGATTCAATCACGCTCACGCGTGATTCACGCAAATTCTACTCACGCAATAAAATTTTTATACCAAAAAACAAAAAAAACTGAAAAAAATTTTTTTTTGCAAAAAATTAAAAAAAAATTGGGCAAATCAAAAAATCAAATCACGCAAACTCACGCAAAAAATAAATGACTCACTCACTAATCACTCACTCAGATTTTTTTTCAACTCACACTCACTCACAATCACGTGATTGTAATGAAAATCACTCACACTCACGCGTTCTTCACGCGTGATTCACGTGAATCACGCAAATCACGTGACCAGCTCCCATCTCTAATTTCAGTGCATCTAAAGAGCGCTGTTTCTGTGTATCCAACTAGCGCTCTAAAGTGGGACATCGCCTTAGGGAATCATGCATGAATTCAGCGCAATTGGATGCGCTCCTTTACTCAAGTTCCCCTTCCAAAAGCTGCTGAACGTTCAGCAAAATTTCTGCTGGGATACAGATAAAATTTTGATGTTTGGTAACAAAAACAAAAACTACTTAAAACAGAAAGCTTTTTTGGTTATAAAAAAATACGAAGTATTTTGCTTAAATCTGTATTTTAGCAGAAAACTCTGTTAATTATCTGGAAAATTAAGATTACAAAAAGGGTATTCATTTCAGCAAATGTAAAAGTGGAAAAATAAAAAATGCAAGATTCCACTCTCATTGATGTGAACGGGTACATAACAAAAATATGATAGAAAGTTTCCAAAAATAATTAAATTATTTGATGAATGAACCAATTAACTTATAGATTACACTTTTTACTCATTTTGTTAGTTTTTTCTTGTTGTTTAATTCTTAATTTCTATTATTATAACCAAAATTATTTGTATACATATTTTTTTTCTAAGAAAAATTTCAAACACATGTTCTATAAGGGCTGCCGAGGTAGAAAAAACTGACATGACAGTTGCAAATCTTGGTACTTTTTCTTTGGGTAGTAATGAATGGCAACGCTTTAAATAATTGGAAAAATGTAACTTTTTACTCAGATAATTTTACACTTGGATATAGGTTGTTTAAATTGCAACTTTTAAGTGGAAAATTTTTTCATGTGTTTGTTGTAATAAAAAGTTACATTTTTACAATTTTTCATTTTTACAACCGAAAAAAAGCTGAAATGAATACCCTTAAAGAAAAAAGTAATATAACAGAGGAAACTTTGTATTTTGTCACAACAAAATACAAAGTATTTTCTTTAAATCTGTATTTTGACAGAAAAATCTGTCAAATATCTGTTGAATTGGGATTACAGTCATTTTACAGAGTATTTTACAGAGTTATTATTTTGAGTGCATAGATTTGCTCACCTATTAAAATATTTGCTGGGTACATTATTCCTAAAAAAGAGTAATATAATTAAACATGCAAGTGTTTGCAATAAACGGAAAAAAGTTTATAATGGTATTTTACATGAAATGTATTTATTTTATCCAAAAAATTTCTAAAAAAATAAAAAAAAAACAGGGAGACAACATAGTAGTTTTGTGAATTTCATAAAGAAAAAAACGGTGAAGTTATTTATAAACGGAAATGAATAAATAAATTAAAGGAAACTATAATTTAAATGGGTTTTTAGTTACGTTTCAATAGTTCGCACAAAAAGTGTTTAAATTATAGATTGAGAAACACTGTTTCCAAAAGTCCTTAGATTCTGAAATACGTTTCTCAGATTCTAAGACATTTTTTTCTATATAACAGACACTCAGATTCTGAGAACGTTTTTTATATAAGAAAAGTCTCAGATTCTGAGACTTTTTTCTATATAGAAAAAGTCTCAGATTCTGAGACATTTCTTCTACACTCAAAAAAATAAATTGGTAAAACGCCTGGTAAAATGCCTTGTAATCCCGTTCTACCAATATTTAACAATTTTCCTTGTTTTTTAACAAAAAATCTTGTACTTTGCTCAAACGAGAACTACAGTTTTATTAGTAATTTTACAAGTTTATTTTCGTAATTGTACTCTACCATTTTGAAAGGTTATTTTACAAAAAAAAACTGTAATTTTACAACAAAGTTTTTATTACGAGAATTCTAGTTGAATTACAAAAAAAAACTTTATTTTACAAAAATTATGTTGTACGACGATTTATGTTTTTTAACAAAAAAACGTATTTTTTTGCATTTTTTTTATTGAAAAATATTTTAAAAAAAGTTGACAAAATTTTGAAAAATTTATTACGAGGATTAATTTAAGGAGGAGTAGTTAATTTACAAAAAAAAAAACAGTTATTTTACAAAAAATGATTTTATTACGAGGATTAATGTATGTTGTTAACAAAAAATTTTTTTTTGGTTTGTAAATTTACCATTTTTTTTAACATATTTACCATTTTTTCTTGTAAGTTAACCATTTTTTTTTGTATTTTTCCGGTTTTAAAACAATATTTTTACCAATAAAATTGGTTATTTTACCGATTTTTGGTGCATTCAAAATTACGAGGAAATCCTCGTAATTTTACGAGAATTTTACCTACGTCATATTTTACGAGGATATCCTCGTAAAATCACGAGATTTATTGGTAACTTTACAAGTTTTTTTTTTTTGAGTGTATATAGAAAAAGTCTCCGATTCTAAGACATTTTTTCTATATAAAAAAGTCTCAGATTCTGAGACATTTTTTCTTTATAGAAAAACTCTCCGATTCTATGACATTTTTTCTATATAAAAAAAGTCTCAGATTCTGAGACATTTTTTCTATATAGAAAAAGTCTCAGATTCTGTATATAGAAAAAGTCTCAGATTCTAAAACATTTTTTCTAAAACATTTTTTCTCAGATTCTGAGACATTTTTTCTATATAGAAAAAGTCTCAGATTCTGAGTCATTTTTTCTATATAGAAAAAGTCGCAGATTCTGAGACATTTTGTTCTATATAGAAAAATTCTCAGATTCTGAGACATTTTTTTCTATATGGAAAAAGTCTCAGATTTTGAGACATTTTGTCTATATAGAAAAAGTCTCAGATTCTGAGACAATTTGTCTATACAGAAAAAGTCTCCGATTCTGAAACATTTTTTCTATACAGAAAAAATCTCAGATTCTGAGACATTTTTCTATATAGAAAAAGTCGCAGATTCTAAGACATTTTTTCTATATAGAAAAAGTCTCAGATTCTGAGACATTTTTTCTATATAGAAAAAGTCTCAGATTCTGAGACATTTTTTCTATATAGAAAAAGTCTAAGATTCTGAGACATTTTTTCTATATAGAAAAAGTCACAGATTCTGAGACATTTTTTCTATATAGAAAAAGTTTCAGATTCTGAGACATTTTTTCTATATAGCAAAAGTCTCAGATTCTGAGACATTTTTTCTATATAGAAAAAGTCTCAGATTCTGAGACATTTTTTCTATATAGAAAAAGTCTTAGATTCTGAGACATTTTTTCTATATAGAAAAAGTCTCAGATTCTGAGACATTTTTTCTATATAGAAAAATTCTCAGATTCTGAGACATTTTTTCTATATAGAAAAAGTCTCAGATTCTGAGACATTTTTTCTATATAGAAAAAGTCTCAGATTCTGAGACATTTTTTCTATATAGAAAAAGTCTCAGATTCTGAGACATTTTTTCTATATAGAAAAAGTCTCAGATTCTGAGACATTTTTTCTATATAGAAAAAGTCTCAGATTCTGAGACATTTTTTCTATATAGAAAAAGTCTCAGATTCTGAGACATTTTTTCTATATAGAAAAAGTCTCAGATTCTGAGACATTTTTTCTATATAGAAAAAGTCTCAGATTCTGAGACATTTTTTCTATATAGAAAAAGTCTCAGATTCTGAGACATTTTTTCTATATAGAAAAAGTCTCAGATTCTGAGACATTTTTTCTATATAGAAAAAGTCTCAGATTCTGAGACATTTTTTCTATATAGAAAAAGTCTCAGATTCTGAGACATTTTTTCTATATAGAAAAAGTCTCAGATTCTGAGACATTTTTTCTATATAGAAAAAGTCTCAGATTCTGAGACATTTTTTCTATATAGAAAAAGTCTCAGATTCTGAGACATTTTTTCTATATAGAAAAAGTCTCAGATTCTGAGACATTTTTTCTATATAGAAAAAGTCTCAGATTCTGAGACATTTTTTCTATATAGAAAAAGTCTCAGATTCTGAGACATTTTTTCTATATAGAAAAAGTCTCAGATTCTGAGACATTTTTTCTATATAGAAAAAGTCTCAGATTCTGAGACATTTTTTCTATATAGAAAAAGTTTAGAAAAGTTTTTTCTATATAGAAAAAGTCTCAGATTCTGAGACTTTTTCTATATAGAAAAAATGTCCCAGAATCTGAGACTTTTTCTATATAGAAAAAATGTCTCAGAATCTGAGACTTTTTCTATATAGAAAAAATGTCTCAGAATCTGAGACTTTTTCTATATAGAAAAAATGTCTCAGAATCTGAGACTTTTTCTATATAGAAAAAATGTCTCAGAATCTGAGACTTTTTCTATATAGAAAAAATGTCTCAGAATCTGAGACTTTTTCTATATAGAAAAAATGTCTCAGAATCTGAGACTTTTTCTATATAGAAAAAATGTCTCAGAATCTGAGACTTTTTCTATATAGAAAAAATGTCTCAGAATCTGAGACTTTTTCTATATAGAAAAAATGTCTCAGAATCTGAGACTTGTTCTATATAGAAAAAATGTCCAGAATCTGAGATTTTTTCTATATAGAAAAAATGTCTCAAAATCTGAGACTTTTTCTATATAAAAAAAAATGTTTCAAAATCTGAGACTTTTTCTGTATAGAAAAAATATCTCAGAATCTGAACCTTTTTCTACATAGAAAAAATATAGAAAAAATGTCTCAGAATCTGAGACTTGTTCTATATAGAAAAAATGTCCAGAATCTGAGATTTTTTCTATATAGAAAAAATGTCTCAAAATCTGAGACTTTTTCTATATAAAAAAAAATGTTTCAAAATCTGAGACTTTTTCTATAGAGACAAAATGTCTCAGAATTTGAGACTTTTTCTATATAGAAAAAATGTCTCATAATCTGAGATTTTTTCTATATAGAAAAAAAGTCTCAGAATCTGAGACTTTTTCTATATAAAAAAATGTCTCAGAATCTGAGACTTTTTCTATATAGAAAAAATGTGTCAGATTTTGAGACTTTTTCTATGTAGAAAAAGCCAAAAAGACATTTTTCTACATCGAAAAAGTCTCAGATTCTGAGACATTTTTTCTATATGGAAAAAGTCTCAGATTCTGAGACATTTTTTCTATATAGAAAAAGTCTCAGATTCTGAGAAATTTTTTCTATATCGAAAAAGTCTCAGATTCTGAGACATTTTTGCTATAACGAAAAAGTCTCAGATTCTGAGACATTTTTTCTATAAAGAAAAAGTCTCAGATTCTGAGAATTTTTTTCTATATAGAAAAAGTCTCAGATTCTGAGACATTTTTTCTATATAGAAAAAGTCTTAGATTATTGCAGCTGCTCAGGAAACAGTTTAAACTTCTTTTCCAAACAAGCTTTGCGAAACTCCTTTTCTTGTAAAAATTGAAATTCAAACCCACAAAAAAATCTATTGCCTTCCTCTTTTTGTGTTGTGTATTTCGAGGTAAACGAAAGTAATTAGCATTTCTTGTTTTTTGTGTGTGGATTTTTTTTTTGCCTGAATAATATTAACAAAATAAAAAAATGAGCCGTAAAATAAAGCAACATCATAAATTACTTTTTTAGTGGGCTGTTACCAAAACCATCAATGTGTAACATGTTTTTCTAAACGACCCTTTTGGTGTTTTTTGTATTTTTTTTTATGTTGTTGCTTTTTTTTTGGGTAAAACTAAAATCGAACAAATTTGTTATGGGTTAAAAAAGTAAAATCAAATTTGTTATTTTATTTGGGGTAAAAAAAACAAAAGTTTCCAATAGTTTTACTAATTCGCTACACATTCAATTATTTCAAATTCAGTTTTATTATGCACCGCCATAAAAAAAAAATAAATAAAAATTCTAAAAAAACGAATACATATGTCAATAAAGGCCTTAAGGTGAAATTGAATTTCAAATATTTTTAAACGTCAATCACATTTCATTTGTAAGTTAAATTATCACAAGGGTACAATTTAAAATATATATTCTCTAGAATATGAAATTTTATTGGTTGGTAGTTGACGTTGTAACCTCCTTCTTTTTTATACCCTTCACTTACAATTGGTGTTTTAAAATTGTCATTCCTTATGTAACTCATCAAAGTATCGGTCTAGGACCCCATTATTCAAGGGGAGATCTGGCCCTTACCGCCGACACTGCCACCCTTATGGGACCCCTTAGAGTATATACTATAGGTCAGTGATCGATTCAAACACATTCTAACGATGTCCATCTGTTGAAATGGTGAGACTTAGCATTATTGTAGTCCTGAGATGGTATTGCTTTTGAGCGATATCTGTTTAGCGGTTCAAAAGTTATCAACAAAAAGGTAGAAAACCTCGAACTTATTAGTACATTCTACATAACCTAAACATGTATACAATATGCTTTAATTCGGCTTCTGGTGGACATATGTGAACAGAATTGGATACCGCATGGTATTAAAAAACGTAAAAACATATTTTCTTAACCAAACATTTTTTTTGCAGATTTTTTTTCACCAAAATTTTTTTTTTCCGCGGAAATTTTTTCAAAAATTTTTTTTTTATTATTTTTTTGCAATGATCTATTTCACATTGTGAAGGGTATCAATACATTCGGCAAGGCCGAATTGAACTTTTTAACTTGTTTTAATTTAGTTTCTTATTAAGTTTTTTTTTTTATAATTTTTTAGACAGTCACTTAAGTTAACGGTTATTTCAAAAATTTAGTCATGCAGAAACTGTCAAATATTAATAAGTTCTTTTAAGGTATAATTACTTACAAATAAATTTTTAAATAGAATTTAATTTGTAGTTTCTTAACAGAGACGTATTAAAAATTACCATAACTATATGTATTTGGTTAGAGTATTTTTGGTTGCAGGGGTTAAAAATTTATTAAACCAAACAGTATGTAAAGTTTAAGATATTTTTTTAAGACACACTAAAAAAAGACATAACTAAAATTTAGGAAAAACTATTTCTTTGAAAATAGTTTATGAATTTTCCTAAAATTTTGTTAGATTTCACTAAAAAATTGGAAATTTTCCTAACTATAAGGAAAAAACTTAAGTTCATATACTTATAAATACAGTAAGACCTCGATTATCCGTGATGGTCGGGACCAGTAGCATTTGAACTAAAACAAGTAAACAAGTTAAATTCGGCCTTGCCGAATGTATTGATACCCTCCACAATTTCAAAAAGATTATTTTAAAAAACTTTGTTTAAAAGAAAATTACTTTTGAAAAAAATATTTTTTTTTTTTAAAAAATTTCCGCGAAAAAAAAAATTTTGTTAAAAAATTGTACTTGTTAATATACCATTCCGTGTTCAATTAGGATCACATATGTCAACCAGCAGCCGAATTAAAGCATTTTGTATTTTTAGGTTATGTTAAATGTACCAACATTTTTGAGGTGTCTTTAGATTTTCGTTCATAACTTTTGAACCGCTGAACCGATATCACTCAAATGCAATACCGAACTGCTCGGGAGAACTTCCAATGAATATGTTTAATTTTGGCTGTGATCATCATTTCCGCAGACAGAAAGACGGACATCGCTAGAATGTCTTAAAATCGATCACTGATAGGTAAGATTTTTCTTTACGAAAAATGTCTCAAAATCTGTTCATTTTTGTATACGAAAAATGCCTCTGAATCTAAAAATTTTTCTATAAGAAAAATGTTTTAGAATCTGAAAGTTTTTCGGAAAGAAAAATGTTTCAGAATCTGAAAATTTTTCTAAGTATAAGAGAAAAATGTCTTAGAATCTGAGAATTTTTCTTTACGAAAAATTTTGCAGAATCTGAAAAATGTCTCAGAATTTGAGAATTTTTCTATCAAAAATGTCTTAGAATTTTAAAATTTTTCTGTATGAAAAATGTCTCAGAATTAAAAAATTTTTTATACGTAAAATGTTTCAGAATCTGAGAATTTTTTTATACGTAAAATGTTTTAGAATCTGAGAATTTTTCTATACGAAAAATGTCTTAGAAGATCAAAATTATTCTATATTAAAAATGTCTCGTAATATGAGAATTTTTCTATACGACAAATGTCTCAGAATCTGAGAAATTTTCTGTACGAAAAATATCTCAGAATTTGAGAATTTTTCTATGCGAAAAATATCTCAGAATCTCAGAACTTTTCTATACGAAAAATGTCTCAGAATCTGAGAAATTTTCTATATGAAAAATGTCCCAGAATCTGAGAATTTTCTATACGAAAAATGTCTCAGAATCTGAGAATTTTTCTTTACGAATAATAAACCAGAAGCTGAGAATTTTTCTATACGAATTTGTCTAAAAATCTGGGAATTTTTCTATTCGAAAAAGGTCGCAGAATCGGAGAATTTTAATACATGAAAAATGTGTCAGAATCTTATATTTTTTTTTACGAAAAATGTGTCAAAAACTCTCAGATTTTGAGATAATTTTCGCCCAGAAAAATTTTTAGATTCTGAGACATTTTTCGTATACTTCACGGATTCTGGGACATTTTTCCTATAGAAAAAATCTCAGATTCTGAGACAGTTTTCGTAAAGATAAACTCTCAGATTCTGAGACATTTTTCGTATAGAAAAATTTTCAGATTCTGAAACATTTTTCGTTTAGAAAAATTCGCAAATTCTGGGATATTTTTGGTATAGAAAATTTCTCAGATGCTGAGAGAGTTTTCGTTTAGAATAATTTTCAAATACTAAGAGAATTTTCGTTTAGAAAAATTTTCAGATTCTTACACAGTTTTCGTATAGAAAAATTCTCAGAATCTAAGACATTTTTCATATAGAAAGGCTCTCAAATTCTAAGACATTTTTCGTACAGAATAAATATCAAATTCTGAGACATTTTTCTTATAAAAAAATTCTCAGATGCTGAGATATTTTTTGTATAGAAACTTCTTAGATTCTGTAACATTCTTAGATTCTGTATCATTTTTCATATAGAAAAATTCTCAGATTCTAAGAGATTTTTCGTTTAAAAAGTTCTCAGATTCTGAAGCATTTTTCCTATAGAAAAATTCTCAGATTCTAAGACATTTTTCGCATAGCAAAATTCTCAGCTTCTGAGACATTTTTCGTGAAAAAAAAAATTCTCAGATTCTGAGATATATTCTTATTAGAGTTTTTCTTTTCCCGGACTTTTTCATTTCCCGGGAAAGCGGGATTCATTTTCAAATTTCCCGGGATCCCGGGAATTCCCGCAAAAATTAAAAACCCAAATTTTTTGTCAAAAAAATATATAAAAAACCTTCTGAATGCGATTACACTATTTACACCATAAAAATCTTATTTAGTACCTAAAAAAAATAAGTTTCAAGAAAAAAAGAACAATTTTTGTTACACAGTTTTTATAAAAAAACGGTAAAAATATGTCGAAGTCTTTTAAAAGTATTTTAAGTTTTGTGGATGTTTATTCTGGCTCGAGGTCAATTTTTTTTTTCATAGCAAAATTTTCAAGATTTTTTTTTTTTAATTATTTATGTTGGTCATTTTTTTGTTGGTTATTGACAATCGTTGAAAAATAATTTTCTAGAAAATTTTGCTAGAAGAATATCATGGTTTTAATTAGTAAAGAAAATAATGACCTCGAGCCAGAATAAACATCCTCAAAATATAATATTTTAAAGGTCACATAAAACAATTTTTATTTTTTAATAAAAATTAATCAGAATTTGAGTATTAAATGTTTCAAAGAAATGAAAATATAAGAAACTTTACCCAAAAAATTATTAAAAAAAATTTAAAAAAATTAAAAATTCTGGTTTCTAGAAGAAAAACCCGTTAATTTCAGAGTCATTCCTTACACAGATTTTATGTCAATTTATCGATTTAAAAAGAATCATGTCCAGATACATAAATATTTTTTACAGGTCTCAGAAAGAAAATTTCTCAGCTTCTAAAAAAAATTATCAGGTTCTGATAATTGTATCCTATCGAAGATTAAGATATTGTGGGACATTTTTCATTTCGTAAGTCTCAGATTTTATGACATTTTTTAGTTAGAAGGTCTTTCTTGGAATACTTTTTGAGCCCTCCTGTTCCCTGCGTACGTTTCTGCCATCAATTATCAAGAATTTTAATAAAATCTCTAAAAAATCACATACAAAATAATCAATAGAAGTCGAAAAATCAACAATTTCAAAGAAACGACAATTCCCGGGAATTCCCGCTGTATTTCCCGGGATTTCGGGATCGAAAATTTACGGGAATTCCCGTCCCGGGAATTCCCGTGAAAAACTCTAATTCTTATAGAAAAAATCTTAGTTTCCAAGACATTTTTCATATAGAAAAATTCTCAGATACTGAGACATTTTTCGTATAGAAAAATTCTCAGATTTTTTCTTATATAAAAATTTTTAGATTCTAAGACATTTTTCTTACAGAAAAATTCTGAGATCCTGAGACATTTTTTGTATAGAAAAATTCTCAGATTCTGAGATTTTTTCGTATAGAAAAGTCCTAAGATTCTGAGACATTTTTCGCATAGAAAAATTCTCCGATTCTGAGACATTTTTCGTATAGAAAAATTCTCCGATTCTTAGACATTTTTCGTATAGAAAAATTCTCAAATTCTGAGACATTTTATGTACGGAATAATTCTCAGATTGTGAGTAATTTTTCCAATAAGAAAGTCTCAGCTTCTGACACATTTTTCCCATAAAAAAGTCTCAGATTCTGAGAAATTTTTCCTATAGAAAAGTCTCAGATTCTGAGATATTTTTTCTTTAAAAAATATCTCAGATTCTGACAAACTTATATATAACCTCTATCACTAAGTGAAAGGTATAAAAATGGGAAAATTAACTAACCTTTTAGAAAAAAAAAATAATGATTAAGCGCCAAAGATTTTTTCATTTGTTGTAGTTCATATTTTCTTAAAAATATGGAAAACAAAATAATTTAATTGGTGAAAAAAAAAATTATGAAAAAAAAAAAAAAAAAAAAAAAATTTGATGAAAAAAAAAATTGATGAAAAAAAAAAAATTTTAAGGACGTGGACATAAAATGTTTATTTAAAAAATGATAAAATTCTCTGTATAAATTTGTTTAAATTTCTCGCGAGGGAAAGGTGTCCCCAATGTCATCCGCCTACATTCCCAAAAAAAGCCAAATTTTTTTGCATTTTCTAGATTACTATTTCTAGACCTAAGTTTGTGGGAGTTGGTGTACTCCAGTGGTATACCCTAATTTTTTTGTCTCATTCAAGATCCACTCGATTACCAAAAATTTGTTGCACAGACATTTTAATAGCACAGTTCAACACCAAATTCCTCCTAATCGATAAATTTGGCTGAAATTGAAGCTTCCAAACGTCCTCAAAATTTTTCTAAAGTTATCCAAATAACGTATTTTAATACGTATTATTTCGAAATTTGACAAATCCATATATTTTGTATTCATTTTAGAGTTGGGCGAGTGAGTGATTTTTGACTCACACTCACTCACGACATGAATTTTTGAATCACGCACACTCACACACGAGCATATTTTTCTACTCACACTCACTCACAATCACGTGAGTAAATTTAAAACAACTCACGTGCACTAACACAAGCTTCACTCACACTCATGTTGACTCACACTCACGAAAGTCTTATTTATACAAAAAAAAAAATTCAAAAACTAATTTCAAAAAAATTTTCAAAATTTTCAGCAAAATTTACAGTTCAGTTTAAATTGTACATATTTTTTCGCTTTTTTCCGGCCAAAATCTTAAGTTAAGCCAAATTTTACAATTTTTTGTTGCTTTTTTGTTACAAAAGGATATATAAACAGAAAATAAATCACGCAAACTCACGCAAAAAAATCGACTCAAGCACACTCACTCACGCAAAAATCTTACTCACGCACACTCACTCAAGCAATTTTTTTCGCCACTCACACTCACTCACAATCACGCGAGTAAAATTGAAATCAGTCACACTCACGCGTGATCACGCGTGATTCACGTGAATCACTCTATAATCTGCTCATGTGCCCATCTCTAAATCACCTACACCACTCTGTGGTACAGGGTATAATGAGTTTGTGCTAATGTTTGTAACTGTCCAAAATATTGGTCCTATACCCACACTCAAAATAATAACTCTGTTAAATTACAGAAAAACTCTGCTAATTTAACAGAGTACACCATACTTTTCCAGCTAACAACATTTCTTGGTAATTTTACTAAAAAAATCTGTAAAATGATTTTGACAAAAAAAACTGTTAATTTACAGAATTTATAGTAAAATATTGGTTAAATATGAAAGCTTTTTGACAGAGAAAACTCTGTAATTTTATTTTAAAACTCTGTAAAATGATTTGGACAAAAAAACTGTTAATTTATTTACAGAGTTTCTAGTAAAATATTGGTTAAAGAAACCACCATTTAGCAAAGAAAACTATGTAAATTTACATATATTTGTAAAATGCATTTGATGCAAAAAAAAATACAGAAAAAACTCTATAAATTTACAGAGTTTAGTTAAATGCATGTTATTTTGAAAAATTTTTATAAGATTTTCAAAAATAATTTTTTTGATAACTAACTTTTTCTCTAAAAAAAAAATATACAGATAAAATGTTGATGTTTGGTAACAAAAACTACTCAAAACAGAAAACTTTGTTAGTTATAAAAAAATACGAAATATTTTGCTTAAATCTGTATTTTAGCAGAAAATTATTATTAATTATTTGTAAAATTAAGATTACAAAGTAAAAAGTAATATAACAGAGGAAACTTCGTTTTTTTGTCAAAAAAAAAATACAAAGTATTTTCTTTAAATCTGTATTTTGACAGAAAACTCTGTCAAATATCTGTTGAATTGAGATTACAGTCATATTACAGAATTATTATTTTGAGTGCAAGATTACATAGAAATAAGTAAAAATATAGATAAAATTTAGTTTTTTTGGTAGTAAAAAATACGGAGTATTTCGCTTAAATCTGTATTTTAGCAGAAATCTCTGTTAATTATCTGTAAAATTAAGATTACAAAGTTAAAAGTAATATTACAGAAGAAACTTTGTTTTTTTGTCACAACAAAATAAAAAGTTTTTTCTTTAAATCTGTATTTGACAGAAAACTTTTGAGAGAAAAGATCAGTTATTCTTGTAGTTCCAATACAAACTACCTTCCCAATATTCACATAATCTCTCAAAATTCATGAAAATAGGAAATATTTTTTAAAAATTTTGTTTGTACACTCAAAATAATTAATCTGTTATATACTCTGTAAAATGACTGTAATCTCAATTTGACAGATATTTGACAAAGTTATCTGTCGTAATACAGATTTAAAAAAAATACTTTATATTTTCTTGTGACCGAAAAACAAAATTTTGTAAAATTGGAGTTACTCGTTAAAAACTCGTAATTTTCACAAAAATAAAAAAGTAAATTTACAATTTGGAAGCATTAAAGCGGGCAAATTTAACAAAATTTTAATTTTATGAATTAAATTTTTTAAATTTTAATTATTGATTTAACTAAAACTTTGTAAATTTACAGAGTTTTTTTTTTTGTAAAATTTTGAACTCATAATATGCATTTTACTAAAACTTTGTAAATTTACAGAGTTTTTTTTTGTAAATTTTTTTCGGTTTTATCAATATTTTACAGATATATATCTGTGGACGTTTGACAAAAGCACTTATTTTTTTAAAAAAATATTTTTCGAGCTTTTTTTAAGAGACTGAATTGGTAAGAACTGGACGATTTTCTCAACATTTTTCGAGAGATCTGATAACCTGATATTTCCAATTGTTGAAATCTTTAAAAAAAATTATGGAAAAAGTGTTTGTTGTATACAAAAAATTCGATTTTAATATATTTTTGACAAAAGAACTTAAATCGAAGTAAATGCTTTTGTCAAATCTCCACAGATATATAACTACAGGTTTTTTTTATCGAAATCATTTTACAGAATTTTCTTCGTAAAATAACAAAAAATCTTGCTGGTTGGAAATCTATGGTATTTTCTGCTGGCTCAGCAGAGTATCTCTGTAATTTAACAGAGTGATTATTTTGAGTGTAGGTGTTAAATGTGTACTTTAGATGCCTTACCAAATCTGAATATAATTGGACCATTTTTGGACTTAGAACCCATATAAAAATTTCGACCGATATTCAGTCAAATAGGTCTATTGGCAACAAGAATAAGTTAATTTCACTTAAATTTGGTTTATGTGTGTTTTCTACAGTAATTAAAGATCTAACGGAAAATAGATCCAGTCGGGCCATGTTTGGAGTGGGACCCATTTTCCGGAAAACACTGGTGTAGGGTACAGCGACGTATCCAGGAGTTTGAAAAGGAGGGGGCACAAGTTAAAAAATTTGTCATCGCCTTTTTCTATTTATTTTTAAACAGGACTACCCCCCCCCCCTCTCATCTCGATTTGATTGTATTTTTTTAATAAAAAAATTTCTAAAAATCTCAAAATCTTTGTACAGAAAAATATTTGAATCTACTCATTTTCATTAAAAAAAAAATTCAAACTCGACCATAACGAACTCGGTTATAACGCATTCTCTGTTATAACGAACTAATTCTGAAATCCCGATGTTTTAGTTCTCTTCACAATACAGCAGCAAGCAGCAGACAGCAAAATTTAACTTAGCATCAATTTTCACACGAAATACTTCTTTTATAACGAACTCGGTTATAACGAAACCTCGGTTAAAACGAACTACTTATTATGATCCCACGACTACAATTTCATATATACTTACCTTTTTATAACGAACTCCCATAAATATTTTTTAATGTGTGGCAATCATGTTTATCAAACTAACAAAAGGTTGGAATTGTTTGGTTTATATTATATTTTAATAAAATTTATTTATATTTTTAATGATTTCTTCTCAATAAGTAGTTTATTTACGAAAAAAGTTTCAAATAAAACAAAATTGGATCTATTTTTTGAAAATAAAACTCGGTTGATAAAAAATATACCCCGCTTATAGCGAACTTCGCTTATAACGAGCTATTTCTACTGGTCCCTTGGAGTTCGTTATAACCGGGTTCGACTGTATTTTTTTTAAGAAACGGTTCATGGGAAATATGTAACCTAAAAGAGTCACCATCAGAAAAATTTACATTGGCATTGGTATCTGCGATAAATATCAAAATCTTCGATTAAGCACTTTTTGTAAAAATCCATTGAATTGCAAAAAATTAGATTTTTTTTCCTAAATCAGAATATATAAACTAAAGTTTCACCTCCTTATTCCAAATCATCTTACCAAACTTTTCAAGCGTATATCTATTTTTCCCATGTTCGCGTTCGTGGATCTTCTGCATTTTGGATTTTCAAAACATTGAAGTTTGAAGATTTAAAAAAAAATCTTTTTATTGCTTCACGTAAGAGTTATAAGTGAGATCCATATGAAAAATGTATTAGAATCTAAAAATGTTTCTATAGAAAAAACTTTTTAGAATCTGAGAATTTCCTATAGAAATAATATCTCAGATTTTAATATAGAAAAAATCTCTTAGAATTTTAAATGTAGCTTTAAAATTTTTTATAGAAGTGTATTTTCATGATCCTGATACATAATTTTTATTAGATAAAACCAATATTATGTGTTTCTAAACATATTTTACTGCAATTTCGATAGAAATTACTTTTTTTTATTTTTTATTTTTTTAAAAATTTTTTAGTAAAATTTAAAAATTTTCAAATCGAAAAGGGGGGGGCACGTGCCCCCTGTGCCCAGCCCCTGTATACGTCCATGGTAGGGTAGCATATGGTCTTGTTTTTAATTTAAACGGAATCGCAACAATTTTGGAACTATAGTTCCTTTAAAGTCTTAAGTAATACGGTTGTAGGGGTAGTCATTATAAATAGTGCGCTATAACTCATTAAGTTTTGGTTTAGTTTTTTTCACCCTTCATTAGATATTTAAGTTTATTTTTTTGTATTTCAATCATATGTCAACTACGGGTATTAAAACGTTTTCCCCCTTTTTTTCATAACTCGTTTTTTATTGCATTTTGACTATCAGTGTAAATGACAAAACTGCATGTCAGCTTGTCTGTCTGTCCGTCTGCCTGTCGTTTTAGTAGTTTTTTTTTGCTGTAATAATTCTATGTACTTTAATTCTACAATTGTTATTTTGTATTCATAATGACGGTCCCTTATGTTTTTTTTTTTTTCTGTTAATATAATTATATAGCTTTTTTTTGTTATTTTTAAGTCCCCTGAGTGTCATCATATTATTTTTTTTTTTTGTTTTTATAGTTGGCTGGCTTAACTTCTTTGCCTGCTTCCTCTGTGATCCGTAAATTGTCATTAATTTCTGTTTTTTTTTTTTAATATTCTTTTAAAATATATTTAGGGTTTCTTTATGCTGTCATAATCAAATATTTTTATGTAGCAATAATTATTTTTTTTTTGTTTGTAAATCAAAAATAAATATTTTTTTTAATTACTTACACGTAAAATCTCTTTTCTGAACTTTAGAACAGATGGTATCAAATCTGAAAAAAGAAATAAAATTTATATTATAAATTTTTAATATTCTACCTGAATCGAATTTAGAGTCTACTGTAAAAAGAAACTATTTAAATACAATCTTAGACATAAAAAAACCTTCCCTTCGAGAACTACATACATTAAATAGCAACAAAGAAAGTAAAGAGCTTCATCAGACCCGGACATACACATAACGAGTGCTTCATTGACTGCTCCTACACTTCCCCACAACTCGTACAATAGTTCCTCTCAGAGATTTCCATACGCACAACTAATTTGGCCGATTATAAAAAGTACTGTCTGTACTCCCGCCAAAAGACTAACCGTCCGTTTACCAAAGGTAGTAACCCTTTCTGTCCTTTTAGGATTTGGCAATGTCCACAGGGTTCGCGATATCCTACACCTAGTTAGTGGTATCCACCTACCCTTTATTCTAATCTCTGGTATCCTTTAAATTTCGTTCATCAATTTCACTATAGAAACCGAGATGTCAGGTTCAACCTGTTCCCCTACCGTTTCAAAGCCATTCATCTCACATTCATTAGCCAATTCGTTTTCAGCAACCCCACTGTTTCCACTAACCCAAATAAGCTTGACTGTGTGCTGACTGATTCGACGAATGGTTTGCATACGGTTCCTAACGATTCCTGATTTCGCAGTATTTGATTCCAGGGACTTTAGTGCTGCTAGACTGTTCACGAAATTGTTAATGACACAAGGCCTTATGTCCATTGTCATAAACATCTGCGCGGCTTTATCAGTTGCAAGTACCTCAGCCTGGAAAACACCAAACTCGTCTTGAATTCTAAATAAAAACCCTTATTTGAAAGCCTTCAGAATATACTTCCGAGTCCACATCCGCACCCGCACCCATCTTCATCTTCGATCTGTCCGTAAAAATTGGTATCGCATCGAAGGTTTTGTAATGGGTTCGAAGGTTCTATCAAAGCTCATCTACGGTGAGATATAGCTGGTTTTCTGTTGCAGTTTCGTCACGCCCACCGTGCTTAATATGGTCGAGCGTCCCCAAAGCGTTACTTAAGCATTTGCGACTCTCTTAGCCAGGGATGCGATTTTACTGCTGTGCTCTTGGCATAAAGTACGCTTACTTTCTTCGAAGTTTTGGTTCCATGACTGATGATGTGCTCTATTATCAGGAATTGTTTCGTTATTCCAGAATGTTTTAACTATTCATTTTAATAAAATCGCTAAAAGGTTGGTATCCGGTTTTCTGCACTTTATCTGCATTTCCCCAGCACTTCCGATGCGCCCACCGTGCTTAATATGGTCGAGCGTTCCCAAAGCGTTGCTTAAGCATGTGCGACTCTCTTAGCCAAAGATGCGATTTCACTGCTGTGCTTTTGGCATAAAGCTGGCTAGCTTTCTTCTAAGTTGTGGCTCCATGACTGACGATGTGCTCTATTATCATATTTGGCATAGCAATGACCCTCCAGCATCTGCATTCCTGGAGGTTTCCCTTTTTGGAATATTGATAATTACGACCCTGTGATCGTATCACTTGTTGTTCACTTGTCGTTTAGTCGTAAGTGGCTGTTGACTTTTTACGTCAGCACACATAGACTCAGAGGTCCGTTGTGAAACCACTGGACAGCAATGGGGTTATCCTGCTAGTTCCTGCAGTTACACCAATTTGTTCTTCTTATGAAACTCCAAAGACATTGATTTTTGACTTCAGACAAATCAAAAAGATTAGATTAAAGCACTGCGACCAGAAAGATCTATTGTGCAGCCTAAAAAGGGTGCCCTAAATATTCAGGCTTTTAATGAAGCCGAGAACCCTATTTGGCATAGAGTCGTCTGCACGATCTTTTTTAGCCCTAAATCCCAGTGAACCAAGTCTCTGAGCAGAAAGTGCTGGGAAAAGGCAGATAAAGTGCTCTATAGTTTCCAACTGCTTCCTATCCATGCAATCCGGCAAAAGTCACTAGAGGGCACATTTAACCGCTCAGTGTGCTTTCCAGATAGTTTCCGTTAATTACAGCAACCACTGTCGAAATCTTTCCCCTTGGAAACAATATCAGCTCACTTGTGCGACTTTGATTAAGAGAAAGCCAAATCTGTTGTGTAGTCTTAAACGTCAATTCATGTGCCTATCTCTGATTAAAAGCTGTTCGGAAGTTATAGGTAGATATTGTTTTCAGAAACATTGACTCAAGGAACTTGATCGCAACTTAACTGTAGGAATAGGTTTTGACTGCGGTTGTAGAAAAGACATTGCTACTCAGCCCAAATGAGTAGTATGACAAACTGCTTGGCCACCTCATTTAAAGACGTGCGAGAGTTAAGGGCAGATCTTGTTTTCAGGAACATTGACTCTAGGGACTTGACCGCGGCTTGACTGTCGGCACATAAGTTGGCTTCGTTTGTAGATAAGACATTGCTACTCAACTAGTCAGCCACTTCCAGCATCTCTTCCTGGTAAACACTGCAATGATCTGGCAATCTTTGATCCAGGCTCAACCCAAGCTCTTCGGAATGGACTCAAATGCCCACTTGTTCGTGCAGCTTCCATCCATCTATGTCAAAATTTATAGAGGCTGCACTATCCGAAATGCTCCTCATTCAAGACTCCCTGGATAGTATCAAAGTAGTAAAATGGCGCTAAAAAATGCTCGTATAGGGATCACACTCCACATTTTTTTGTATTGTTTTTTTTCAAAATCGCGTTATGGCCATTATCGATGCTTTCCATTGCAATGAGCTATTAAGTCGAATTTCCGACATTGCCGCATACTAACTACCGAAAATGTCCAATGGTTTTAGGTGAAGGATGTTTTCGACGTCATTCGCTGTACCTTCATGATAAAGATGCAGTTCGCTTTTTATTTCTAAAGCAGGACACCAGACAATGCTTCCATGCAGAAGAATTTGACGAACCACTGCTGCTGTATAAATACACTAAACGACGCTAGGAATAAAGACCAATCGTTTCCAATGTCCCTTTTACAGGAACATAAAACAATCGTTTCTCGCCACTTCCTAAATATAACGCCTGCAATTCAAGAAATACTCCAAAATACTTGGCTTCGTCTGAGAGGCAATTTAAGTGCCGCCTAGAGAAATAGAACCCAAAACAGCCGTCTTATATTGCTTGCAATCAAGATGAGTTCAGTCTTACTTGGATTAACTCCCAGACTACAGACTTACCAATTTAGACAGATCTTTCAGAGAATCCTGAAGAATGTCCCAAGAATGTCCGAGACATCGTCAGCATATGCGACAACATGAAAACCACGTGCTTCTAGAGAGAGCAACACTTAATTCCATGACAGTTTCCAAAGAATCGGCTACAGAACACCTCCCTGTGGTGTACCCCTATTGACAAATAGCGATATGACAGACGCTCTCAACATAGAAATTGTTGTAGATTAACAAGTAGATTTTTCACCATTAAAGCGATCAAATGCTTCACTTCTTGACCAGACAATGCCACAACTATCGAATCTGTGATGACATTATTAAAAGTCAGGTTTATATCAAGAAAGACCACCATAACTCGTTTACCGAAAGAGCCAAGAGCTCGTGAAAAGCTGTTTTTGTTAATCACCCTTGATGTAGGGACGTTGACCGGTCGAAAGCAACCTCGGGTCAATTACCCTACCCAAATAGGGGTCATTCATTTGACTTTTCGTTATCATTGCCTTCATTATTTCGGTCACTGAAGGCTTGCAATCATACATATTACAAACGCCGTATGGGCGTTTGTAATATGTATACATTTCCATCTGTAGGACTTTGGCATAGACCAATTCGCTTTCCGCGGTCTTAAGAGGTTTAATATTGTATTGACTACATCCTGTTATTTAGTTCTTACTCATATAAAGATCATTGGATCGGCCTGTTGCGTTTACTGTGTGGGCCTCTCTAGCTAAGTTATTTGCCCATCTTATTTTATCTTCTCTCGTACTTTTTTTGACATTCCGATTTGCCGCATTTTGTTTTAGACTCTCTTCTGGCTTTGACTGTGGTGATTTATAACAGCCCTTCAGATTTTCCTTGACTCAATAAGCTGTCAGGTGTTGTCAGAGATCCAGGTCCTTTAAACCTTTTAAAAGAACCGTAGTTCATCCTTGGCGGAGTTCAACAAACGAGAACCTTATGCCTTCCAGTAGCGATGGACACTTAAGCAGATTAGTGCGTGTTTCACTAAGGGTGGGATAGTGTCGTGTGAGATTTTAAGCAGCAATATTTGGAAGCGCTAGAACCGCTCATTTTGTGAGGTTGGTAAAAAAAGTGTATGAGCCAAAAAATGGGGGAGGTCGGATAGGATCTAGGGGTCGCTCATCGGGGTCAAAGTTGGGAGTAGAGGGGAAAAAATCCACAAAAAGCCCCAAAACTCTCCTGGTTTTGCTCCTAGAGGGGTCAAATGTGAGACCGGCCCCCATTATTTTTTCCCCCTGAACACTTTTGCCAAACATACCTAAGCCCTATCTCCAATCCCTAAGGGGGGTCCCATACAAAGGTTCAATTTGTAAAAAATATTTCTTCTACCGCTCTAGTTGTCCTAAAAGTCACCCTAGAGGTATCAAATGTATGACCGACCCCTAATATTTTTTCAACCCCAACATTTTCTTAGAACATACCTACCCCCTATCTTCAATCCTTAGGGTGGTCCCCATACATTTTTTTTTATTTTTTCTTAAATTGTCATATTAAATCAGCTCCTACCGGTCCAATGGTGCCTCCTAGAAGGGTCATTATCAAGACCAACCCCCATTAATTTTTAGCCCCCAACACTTCTTCTGAACATACCAATTCCATATCTCCAATTCCTAAGGGGTCTCCCACACAAAACGACATTTTTGTAAATCTTGCTCCCACCGCTCTAACTATCGCAGGGGTGACCCTAGAGAAGTTAAATGTGTGACCGACCCCCAATATTTTTTCAGCCCCAACATTTTCCCCAAACAAACCTACCCTCTATTTTTAAGCGTTAAGGGTGTCCCCACACAATTTTTTTTTTTTTTAATTTTTGTTTTTTTAATTTGCGCCTACCGCTCCCACTTTGCCTTTTAGGGACGGGAAATGCAGACTGACCCCCATTAATTTTTGCCCCCTACATTTTTTCTGAACATACCTACGCCGTATTTCCACTTTGTAGGGGTGCTCCCCTGGGGAAAACTAAGTGTTTGAAACCAAATTCGCAAAACGTCTGGACCAGGAGTGCTAATGTTTGCGCGTTTTAAAGAGCAGTGTGAAAATATAAAAGACAAACCGTACAGTCTTGGCATATAAGATGAGGAAGTGGCAGGCAACATACCAGCTCAAGTCCAAACTGACATCAAGTTGTTTTGTTGGGCTCAAATAAAAGAAAAGCAACCCAGAGACGACAACAAGGAGTTTCTTGAAATTGTTTTATTATACCTTGGCGAAAATATTCCTAATAAGCATTTTAGCCCACGAGGACCCATCAGTCATGCTCGATGGATGGCAAAAGACATATATTGCCTAAAAATGTTTTTGTTCCGAAAATATATTGGTTTGGCCAAAAAAGAATTAAATGCACTTCTTGATGTGACCGTTTTCATCATAACAATTTACGTAACAGCTTGGTTTAGCGCTACCAAAGCAATAGAAGCTCCAAATAATGATTTGAATTTTTTGAAAGCGATTGCCAATTATGCTTCAATTGATAAGATTCTGTCGCAACGATTGGTCAAGAGATTCTGTGGACATTTCTGGTATCTCAGTGGCGAAGCTGTTGCTCTCGCACTATTTGATCCGAATATCTCTTGTGAAATAAAACGAAAAATGTCGTATTCAATTCTTATATTTGAAGAAGAGAAAGAGGAATTGGAGGAAGAGTTATCTGACGATGAGATGGACGAATCGTCTAACGAAGACAGCGAGGAAGAAGAAGACGATGATATCGGGGAAGAAGATGCCTCAGAGGATAGCGGCGACAGTTGCAACAAGGATTGTAATCCTCCAGTACATGTAGTTGGATTCGAAGGTTGGAAAAGAATTAACATGACATCGAAACAAGTGAATCAAGAACTCATGAAAACTGATTTAAGCCACTACGTCACACCTGAGACTCCGAAATTTTTTGCACGCTTCGGAATAACAACAAATTTCATTGCTTCCGATCCAAATACTTGGGAAAATCGTCAGGACTACCAGCGAGCGCCGCAAATATTACGTAAATTACATGTTGTCAACCACGCTGCCGAAAGAGGCGTAAAATTAATTAAAATGTTGTGCCGTAACGAGGAGAAAAAATAGTTTTGCTTCAGGTCGTGGCCGAAAATCAGAAACAATATCCATCACACGATAAAAATAAATTAATTTGATTTATAGTTATATTATTTATAATTTTTTATTATTTTCAAGTTAAAAAAAATATTTTTTTACGCTTAACAAAAGTTACTATTAAATAACAAATTAAAGACTTCGGATTTTTCGATAAAATAAATAAAAAAATTGTGGGGTAACACCTTGAAGATAGAGGGTAGGTATGTTTGTTTTGCTTTGGCTAAAAAAATATAAGGGCAGGTCATACATTTGACTTCTCTACATACATTACTAATTTAGTTTTCCCCAGGGAAGCACCCCTACAAAATGGAAATACGGCGTAGGTATGTTCAGAAAAAATGTAGGCGCCAAAAATTAATGGGGGTCAGTCTGCATTTACCGTTCCTAAAAGGCAGAATGGGAGCGGTAGGCGCAGATTTTATAAAAAAAAAATAAAAAATAAAAAAATGTGTGGGGACACCCTTAAGGCTTTAAAATAGAGGGTAGGTTTGTTTCGAGAAAATGTTGGGGCTGAAAAAATATTGGGGGTCGGTCACACATTTTACTTCTCTAGGGTCACCCCTGCGATAGTTAGAGGGGTGAGAGCAAGTTTTACAAAAATGTCATTTTGTGTGGGAGACCCCTTAGGAATTGGAGATATGGAATTGGTATGTTCAGAGGAAGTGTTGGGGGCTAAAAATTAATGGGGGTTGGTCTTGATAATGACCCCTCTAGGAGGCACCATTGGACCGGTAGGAGCTGATTTAATATGACAATTTAAGAAAAAATAAAAAAATATGTATGGGGACCACCCTAAGGATTAAAGATAGGGGGTAGGTATGTTCTAAGAAAATGTTGGGGTTGAAAAAATATTGGGGGTCGGTCATACATTTGATTCCTCTAGGGTGACTTCTAGGACAGCTAGAGCGGTAGGAGCAAGATTTTTTAAAAATTGAACCTTTGTATGGGACCCCCCTTAGGGATTGGAGATAGGGCTTAGGTATGTATGGCAAAAGTGTTCAGGGGGAAAAAATAATGGGGGCCGGTCTCACATTTAACCCCTCTAGGAGCAAAACCAGGGGAGTTTTGGGCCTTTTTGTGGATTTTTTCCCCTCTACGCCCAACTTTGACCCCGATGAGCGACCCCTAGATCCTATCCGATCTGCCCCATTTTTTGGCCCATGCATTTTTTTTACGAACCTCACAAAATAAGCGGTTCTAGCGTGTCGAAATCGAAAACACGTGCACTATCCCACCCCTAGTGTTTCACTCGTAATTACGCTTGAGTATGACTGAGCTCAATTTTACTCACTTGATTGTGAGTGTGTGAGAATAAGACATTTCCGTAAGTGAGTGTGCGTTAGACTGGCGATAGCGTTATATAGAAAAATTAAAAAATGTTAAATCCATAAGTGTTCGCACTGAAAAATGTGAGGTTGGGGATAAAAATAATTATGCATATTTAAAAAAAAATTTTTTTTTGTTCCGAGTACCTCCGGGTTGAGCCTAAAGTTTGAAAAACGGATTACAAGGGAAAAATATGACTTTTTTTTCATTTTCTCAATTTTTTTGATATTTTAAGTACAGTTTGAATTCAAATGGTCACTGAATTTTGATTAAGAGTTAATTGTCTATCAAATAAGGTGTTAAAAATTAAAATCGGTTGAAAATTAGCCGAGTTATGACAACTTCCCCCGGCAACTAACGTGTGGCAAACCACCTGATCAAGGAATTCGAGCCCCATTTTTGAAATTTATTGAAATTATCTACTATAATTAATTTTTTTTATTCCTTAAGTTCCAATGTACAAAGAAGATTCATATTTTTCATATTGCGTTTTGCTAACTTGTTTTAAATAAATGCTAAAGTGGTCTGAATTTTTCAACACTATTTTCAAATCTCCAATTTTAAATTTTTATTTTTTTTGTTAAAGAAATTTTAAAAAATCGGCTATTGGAGTTTAGGGATTTGTTAAGCACATATAAAGGAATAAAAACCCCAAAAATTGTAGGGTTTGCTGTTTTCATTTGGCTATTACAGTGATGTAATTTCGGCGGATTTCGGGAAAGTAGTGATTTTTGGCACTTTTTTAGCTTTTATTATTTTTTTTTTGGTTTTTTTTACAAACTTCATATGTTTTGGACCGAATTATATCAACAAGTGATAGAATAATTCAATTCGCAAATTAAGGGCAAAAATGGGAAATTAAAAATTGCCCCAACTAAAGGTCAAAGGTCAAATTTTAGAAGATTTTGAATTTTTAAACATTAACAGATTTTCTGAGTGGAAATATATGAAACTACTTGATGTCATTTTAAAAGGTCTTAACATATGTCTTTTTATTTAAATTCAGAATATTAACCCTTTAGTGATGGTGGGGCCTATTCGACCATTTGAACAAAATACACTTACATTATCTCCATTAAATTAAAAAAATTATAGGCCCCAACAGCACTTAAAATTTTTAAATTTTAATTATTTGCCATATAGTTTAGACCAATTAAGATAACATCGAGTAGATTCAGCAAAATCCGCCCAGCAAATCTGTTAATGTTTAAAAATTAAAAATTTTCTAAAATTTGACCTTTGACCCTTAACAGGGGCAATTTTTTATATGTCAATTTCGCCCTAATTTTGCAAATTGAAGTATTCTATCTCGTGTTGATATAATTCGGTCCAAAACATATCAAGTTTGTAAAAAAAACCAAAAAAAAATAAATAAAAGCTAAAAAACGGCCAAAAATCACTACTTTCCCGAAATCCGCCGAAATTACATCACTGTAATAGCCAAATGAAAACAGCAAACCCTACAATTTTTGGGGTTTTTATTCCTTTATATGTGCTTAACAAATCCCTAAACTCCAATAGCCGATTTTTTAAAATTTCTTTAACAAAAAAAATAAAAATGTAAAATTGGAGATTTGAAAATAGTGTTGAAAAATTCAGACCACTTTATCATTTATTTAAAACAAGTTAGCAAAACGCAATATGAAAAATATGTATCTTCTTAGTACATTGGAACTTGAGGAATAAAAAAAATTAATTACAGTAGATAATTTCAATAAATTTCAAAAATGGGGCTCAAATTCCTTGATCAGGTGGTTTGCCACACTTTAGTTGCCGGGGGAAGTTGTCATAACTCGGCTAATTTTCAACCGATTTTAATTTTTAACACCTTATTTGATAGACAATTAACTCTTAATCAAAATTCAGTGACCATTTGAATTCAAACTGTACTTAAAATATCAAAAAAATTGAGAAAATGAAAAAAAAGTCATATTTTTCCCTTGTAATCCGTTTTTCAAACTTTAGGCTCAACCCGGAGGTACTCGGAAAAAAAAAAAAAAAAAATTTAAATATACATAATTATTTTTATCCCCAACCTCACATTTTTCAGTGCGAAAAATTTAACTTTTCAAAAAAATTTCTACTATGGCCACTCTAGTGTGCGTGTGTCCATTTTTTTTACTTGAGTTTGCGTGATTTGTTTCCCGTGAAAGGAAAAAAATTAAAATTCGTGACCCACCAAAAAGAAAAACAAGTGTCGTAGGATTTTAATAAAGGCAAAAGGGTTAAAATAAAAAATTTGCAATATACTTTTTTTCAATGTGTTGTTTACTTTTTACCTCTTAAAACCTCATTTTTGGTCGTACAAAAAAAGTTAGAAAATTTTGCAATATACCTTTGGAAAATTACTAGGAAAAAAACAACAAGATCTGATAACTGGGTTACTTTACAACAAAGACAACCCTTATTATGGTGTTTTGGCCAACAAAAAACAACCAACTCACACACGAACATACTACTTAGACAACAAATCTTATATGTATATTTTTTTTTTTTCTTTAGTCACTTTGGATAAACATCTAAACATGCTGAAAGGCATAATTAATGAGCCAAGAAGGAAAAAAAAAATACTGTGGCATGTGTAAAAGTGTTTGTGTAAAAAAAAAACTTACACAAAAAATTGGAATGAGAAAACCTGAGGGTTTTTTTTTGTTGGTCTAAGTGTAAAATGTTTTGTATGAAACCTTATCTTTTTTTAAATTTTTTATGTATTTTCGCAAAAACACAAAAAAATACTCTTTTCAACGATACGCAATATATTATCATTATTTTTGCCTTGTTTGTCTTCCGTTTTATTCTTGTGTTATTTTGAAAATTTTCTTTACATTTAGAATCAAAGCATTGAAAAAACAAAAATCTACAAAAACAAAATTGTTAAAATTTACAAACCCCAGCTGCTGAGCAAGGGTCGGCTGTTGTATAAATTTTAGATTCACTGAAATAAATATAACTCTAAGAGGGCGGTTTGATAAATTTTGGGGACAAAATTTGGTAAAAGGATAAAATATGGTGAAAAGATAAAAAAACATAAATCGAATTATTTAGTAAAAAATTATAGCTTAAAATCATTAAAAAATAGTTAAAAATTCGGAGTTTTAAATTTTATTAAGAAATTAAAAATTTTTCGCTGTTATCCGTTTTATGAAATCCTTTTACAAATACAAGAAATTAATATAATATTATAAATTTGCAATTATTTTATGTGTTATCCGTGTTTATCCGTTTTTATCCGTTTTTATCCGTTTTTATCCGTTTTATCCAAAAGTTAATAAAGCCCTAATTTTATTAAAATCACACTAAAATAGTTAAACAATACGAAAACTAGAGTAACTTTAAGCAATTTTAATGTTTTTTATCAGCCATTATCCGTAGTTATCCGTTGCAGGAAATCTTTTTAAAAAAATTTTAAAATTTTTTACATGATGGTAATAAAAATCGTAAAGTTTGCATTAATTCGATATTTAAATGTTATCCGTTTTATCCAAAAAATGTATAAGGTACGTTATTGCATTGAAAACATACAAATGTGTTCAACGTTTTAAAATATTATACGATATTAAATTTTGTTTCGCTGTTGTCAATAATTATCCGTTTTTTTTTTAATCTTTTCATATTATAAATATGCATTTATTTGATGTGTAACCCGCTGTTATCCGTTTTATACAAAAGTTAATAAAGCCATAATTTTATTGAAATCACACACAAATAGTTACACAATATAAAATCTGGGGTAACTTTATGCGATTTAAATTTTTTTCGCTGATATCTGCTATTATCCTTTTAAGGAAATCTTTTAAAAACACAAGAAGTCAATAAAAATTGTAAAATTTTCAATAATTTGATATTTTTAAAGTTATCCGTTTTATCCAAAAATGTATAAGGCACATTGAAAAAGTATTCGAAGTTTTCAATTTTATAAGTTATTGATTTTTATTCGCTGTTATCCATCATTATCCGTTTTAAGAAATGCTTCCGCCACTGGTAACAATCTTGACGCGATGCGGGAGCTTACGTGTACATTAGTTGAGTTTCAGTCTGGGTCGTTAAAAGATATTCTCTTTTAACGTCAAAGGCAGAAAATCGCGAATGGCATAACCAAAGGTTACCAACCCCCCCCCCCCCCCCCCCCCCTATGATGAGTGCACCTATTGAATTAATATCTGCAAGTGGTACGCGGACTGAGTCCGTAAATCCACCCATAGAACCCTCTCACGAGGATTCTGTGGCCGGGGCGCAATATTTGCAGGTCCCACACTCGTCAGCCCCAACTACTGTCCAGGTGGCTACCTCAGGCCTGGGCGGCGGACATGCTACTGGGGTAGAAAAACCAAAACCGTCATCGATCACCAGGCAGGCGAACATGGATGTGACTTCAGATTGTGACACCAATGACCAACTGTCGGGCTTGGATGACCTTGCTTTATATGATACCGACGAGGAGGATATCTTGCTGCTATCCCCCAGACCGGTTCAGGAAGCAAGTGTTATTTCTAAGCCCGAAAAAGGGGTCAAGGGTGATGCAGGTGAAGCCATCGCCACGGAAGCCCGCCTGGTGAAAGATGACACAAAACGTTTGGCAGGCTACAGGCGCTCTCTCAGGTACTTGAGGAAGCTGGCTCTACGCGATCCAGCTACCCTAAGTACAAGGGATAAGCGTCTAAGGCGGAAGCATGAATTCCATGTCAAAGTGTATGAGAGAATGAATACACCAGACATGGAAGACAGGCCAAACGTTCAAGCACAAGATCGGTGCCAAGCCATGGCGATCTCTGATCAATCTGGGCGCCATGACAACTCCGATGTGCGAAAACCGGATTCCGTAGTTCCTAGCGGATCCGGACTGATCACGTCCGCCAAATCAAACGCACTGGACACACGCCCCTCCACATCACGTGGGGCGGCTGTGGGCGGTACCAAGATTTGCGGGGGTCTAACCGCCAAAGCCAGAAATGGAGACGGTAAACCGAAGGGGCAAGCCGTACACACCTCGAATAAAGGTGGTACTGCAGGCTGCAAGGTTGACGCCTCCAAATCTGGTGGAAAGCGGCAAAGATCCGGTGAAACGCAGGTGTCTGAGGGAAAGAGGTTGAAACCATCAACTAGCTTGACATCAGCACCTGAGCTACAAGTAGCCATTATCGACCGAAGTCATCCAGAAGGCAGGATGGCTACGGACAGGTGGCTGCTTATAGAGGAACGGATCCTAAGGTCACTAGTTGACGCGCTCAAGGACAGTGATGATGATTCATTCACTGAATTTGACCACGCCAAATGGAATAAGGGCATCAAGATCGTGGGCTGCAGCAATGATAAAGCGCTAAACTTTCTCAAAACCTGCATCCACGGTCTTGATGACCTTTGGCCTGGGATGAAGGTAGAGGTCGTCCCTGTTGACCAGGTTCCTTATCAGGCCACAGTGAAGGTGTGGATTCCTCCTCCAGTTATAGAGGATGAATCCATACTTACGCTGCTTAAACGCCAAAATAAGGGGCTTGGTTCTGATGATTGGAGAATCATCAGGGGACGTGGGAGGGACAAGGGAGACGGTAAGGATCTCTGGCTAAAAATCAGCTCGGAGTCCTTGCGCCTTCTGCGCCTCTCCAAAGGCGAAGTAAAATTCGGGTTGAATCATCTGAAGATGATTCTTCCCAAAGAAGAAGCGCAAAAATGAATCCCGGCTGCATCAAGGTGGTACAGATTAATCTGCATCACTGCGAAGCAGCTACGGATGAATTGCTGCGCTTCATGGAGAGGGACGGAATTGACGTGGCTTTGATCCAAGAACCCTGGTTGCTTGCAAACAGGGTTCGGGGACTGAAGTCGCAAAAATTCATGCTCATCTCTCCACCTGGTGAAGGTAGGTTGCGAAGCTGCATTTTGTATAGGAAAAGTATTAATTTATTTCTTCTGTCTCATTACAGTCATGGCGATCTAACGGTGGCTGCGCTCGAACGCAAGGGGTTGCCAACATTAATCCTTGCGTCCATGTACCTGCCATATGAGGAGGAAGACCCCCCAGGACAGCATCTACGAACCCTTATCGAAGTTGGCATGATCAAGGGCCTGGATATTGTGGTAGGTGGGGATGCCAATGCTCACCATACATTATGGGGTAGCACTGACATCAACAGGCGAGGTGAGTCCATTTTTGATTACCTTTTATCCACTAATTTAGTTATATGCAATAAAGGCAATAGGCCGACTTTCTATAACAGAATTAGGGAACAGGTTATCGATATAACCTTGGTCACAAATGCGGACTCAGTTAGAATTTCAGACTGGAGAGTATCGAATGAATGCTCTTTCTCGGACCATTACTGGATACTCTTTAGCATTGACCTCTCAATCGAGAATAGGATCCCGTATAGGAACCCCAAGAGAACAAACTGGGCTAAATTCCGTAATCTTGTTAAAGCACTACCGGCCCCTGAAATGGATAAACCGGTCAGCATATTAGATGTGGAAAACTCGGTTAGTTTAGTGACGAACACCCTTAGGGAAGCGTATCTTAAATCATGTCCAGAGCGCTTGCCTCCGAAAAAGATCCATCAACCTTGGTGGACACCGGAACTCAAGCTTCTAAGGACGGAAAGTAGGAGACTCTTCAACAAGGCAAGGAAAGATGACACGACGGAAGACTGGGAGAACTATCGTCTCAGTTTTAATGCTTTCAAAAGGGAAACCAGGAAGGCGAAAAGAGAATCCTGGTCCATTTTCTGTGGGGAATTGGAGGGAACTACGGAAGCGGCGAGACTCCGTAAGGTTCTCTCCAAAGCTCCCAGTGTACCGGGATTTCTTTATAAGCCAGACGGATCCTTTGCAGAAAGCAGTCAGGAAACCATTGAACTTCTGATGGACACCCATTTTCCGGGTTGCAGTGACGAGGTGAAAAGAAATATTCCTTCGGGTACACTTTCACCGACTACAATTCCGGTAAATGATTTCATCAAGACAGTGGTGGACGAACGCAAGATAACGTGGGCGGTCCACTCCTTCAAGCCCTACAAATCGGCAGGGCCTGATGGTATTTTTCCGGCACTCTTGCAGGAGTCCCTCGGGATAATCATGCCATGGCTACTACGTATTTTTATGGGTAGCTTGGCATCGGGGTATATACCCTCCGAATGGAGGGAGGTAAGGGTGGTCTTTATCCCCAAAGCGGGAAAGATAAACCACAGTACCGCAAAGGACTACAGACCTATCAGTCTGTCATCGTTTTTATTGAAAACACTGGAAAGACTGGTAGATGTCTATGTGAAAAGTACCCTCACATCAGACAATTTCAGCGTGGCCCAACACGCCTATCTTAAAGGTAGGTCTGTTGAAACGGCTTTAAGCGACGTTGTCGGGCTGATTGAGGACACTCTTCACAGAAAAGAGTATGTTTTGGCATCATTTTTGGACGTGGAAGGTGCGTTCAACAATGTCAAAATATCATCTATTCTTAATGCCCTACAGAATACGGGCACGGACACACAGATTACCTCATGGACGGGCAACATGCTGAAAAGCGGGGCAATTAACTCGAAGATAGGTGATGGTGAGGCGAGGAAAATAGTTACAAGGGGCACTCCACAAGGAGGAGTCATCTCTCCTCTTCTGTGGAATCTTGTAATAAATGAAATCCTCGAGTCACTTAACGAAATGGGTATCAAGGCGGTTGCTTACGCTGATGATGTTGTGATCCTAATAAGAGGTAAGTTTTTACCAACGATTAGTGAACTAATGGAATCAGCGCTTAAGATACTCTCAAAGTGGGCAAGGGACAACGGTCTGGGAGTCAATCCCGCCAAAACCGAACTCGTCTTGTTCACGAAGAGGACTAAGATAGACAGGTTTGTCCTTCCCAAATTAGATGGAATCACCCTGGAGCTATCCAATGAGGCGAAATACCTGGGTGTGATCCTGGACTCAAAGCTTTCTTGGAAAAGAAACACAGAGGAAAGGATGAAAAAGTCGTTATGCGCTTTTTACACCTGCAGAAGAACTTTCGGGAGAAGGTGGGGTTTAAAACCGTATATCATACACTGGATGTATGGTGCGATAATTAGACCAATACTTACCTATGGTGCCCTTGTGTGGTGGAAAGCAGTGGATAAGAAATCATATCTCTGCAATCTACAGAAGGTACAGCGACTGGCGTGTGTGGGTATCACTGGTGCTATTAGATCAGCACCCCAGGCGGGTTTGGAAGTGATACTAAACATTCAGCCCGTGGATATTTACGTCAAGAGCACAGCAGCAAAATCGGCTCTCAGGTTAAGAGAGTCGCAAATGCTTAAGCAACGCTCTTGGGGACACTCGACTATATTAAGAACGGTGGGCGGAACGGAACTGGAACAGAGAACCGACTATATCTCACCACAGACGAACTTTGACAGAACCTTCGAAGTCCAAATACCGACTAGAGAAGACTGGGCGGAAAACTCTGTTATTACAGAGAATGCGATCTCAATCTTTACGGACGGATCGAAAATGGAGATGGGTACGGGTTCGGGAGTCTACTCTGAATGCCTCGAAATCGGGGTCTCATTGAGGCTTCCGGATAAGTGTAGTGTGTTCCAGGCTGAGGTGCTTGCAATTGACAAAGCTGCGCAGTTAATTATGGCAAGGGATCTTCGTCCTTGCGTCATTAACATTTTCGTGGATAGTCTCGCAGCTCTGAAGGCCTTAGAGTCAAATACTGTAAAATCGGGAATAGTTTTGAATTGTATACAATCGCTTCGTCGAATCGGTCAGCACACAGTCAGGCTAATTTGGGTCCCAGGCCACAGTGGGGTCGCTGGGAACGAATTCTCTTGGGGTTCCGTATAGGAACCCCAAGAGAACAAACTGGGCTAAATTCCGTAATCTTGTTAAAGCACTACCGGCCCCTGAAATGGATAAACCGGTCAGCATATTAGATGTGGAAAACTCGGTTAGTTTAGTGACGAACACCCTTAGGGAAGCGTATCTTAAATCATGTCCAGAGCGCTTGCCTCCGAAAAAGATCCATCAACCTTGGTGGACACCGGAACTCAAGCTTCTAAGGACGGAAAGTAGGAG
Source organism: Pegoplata infirma (assembly GCA_963921195.1). NCBI lineage: Eukaryota > Metazoa > Arthropoda > Insecta > Diptera > Anthomyiidae > Pegoplata > Pegoplata infirma. Next base: position 63,638,446 of record OY992536.1, read on the forward strand.
ACTCTTCAACAAGGCAAGGAAAGATGACACGACGGAAGACTGGGAGAACTATCGTCTCAGTTTTAATGCTTTCAAAAGGGAAACCAGGAAGGCGAAAAGAGAATCCTGGTCCATTTTCTGTGGGGAATTGGAGGGAACTACGGAAGCGGCGAGACTCCGTAAGGTTCTCTCCAAAGCTCCCAGTGTACCGGGATTTCTTTATAAGCCAGACGGATCCTTTGCAGAAAGCAGTCAGGAAACCATTGAACTTCTGATGGACACCCATTTTCCGGGTTGCAGTGACGAGGTGAAAAGAAATATTCCTTCGGGTACACTTTCACCGACTACAATTCCGGTAAATGATTTCATCAAGACAGTGGTGGACGAACGCAAGATAACGTGGGCGGTCCACTCCTTCAAGCCCTACAAATCGGCAGGGCCTGATGGTATTTTTCCGGCACTCTTGCAGGAGTCCCTCGGGATAATCATGCCATGGCTACTACGTATTTTTATGGGTAGCTTGGCATCGGGGTATATACCCTCCGAATGGAGGGAGGTAAGGGTGGTCTTTATCCCCAAAGCGGGAAAGATAAACCACAGTACCGCAAAGGACTACAGACCTATCAGTCTGTCATCGTTTTTATTGAAAACACTGGAAAGACTGGTAGATGTCTATGTGAAAAGTACCCTCACATCAGACAATTTCAGCGTGGCCCAACACGCCTATCTTAAAGGTAGGTCTGTTGAAACGGCTTTAAGCGACGTTGTCGGGCTGATTGAGGACACTCTTCACAGAAAAGAGTATGTTTTGGCATCATTTTTGGACGTGGAAGGTGCGTTCAACAATGTCAAAATATCATCTATTCTTAATGCCCTACAGAATACGGGCACGGACACACAGATTACCTCATGGACGGGCAACATGCTGAAAAGCGGGGCAATTAACTCGAAGATAGGTGATGGTGAGGCGAGGAAAATAGTTACAAGGGGCACTCCACAAGGAGGAGTCATCTCTCCTCTTCTGTGGAATCTTGTAATAAATGAAATCCTCGAGTCACTTAACGAAATGGGTATCAAGGCGGTTGCTTACGCTGATGATGTTGTGATCCTAATAAGAGGTAAGTTTTTACCAACGATTAGTGAACTAATGGAATCAGCGCTTAAGATACTCTCAAAGTGGGCAAGGGACAACGGTCTGGGAGTCAATCCCGCCAAAACCGAACTCGTCTTGTTCACGAAGAGGACTAAGATAGACAGGTTTGTCCTTCCCAAATTAGATGGAATCACCCTGGAGCTATCCAATGAGGCGAAATACCTGGGTGTGATCCTGGACTCAAAGCTTTCTTGGAAAAGAAACACAGAGGAAAGGATGAAAAAGTCGTTATGCGCTTTTTACACCTGCAGAAGAACTTTCGGGAGAAGGTGGGGTTTAAAACCGTATATCATACACTGGATGTATGGTGCGATAATTAGACCAATACTTACCTATGGTGCCCTTGTGTGGTGGAAAGCAGTGGATAAGAAATCATATCTCTCCAATCTACAGAAGGTACAGCGACTGGCGTGTGTGGGTATCACTGGTGCTATTAGATCAGCACCCCAGGCGGGTTTGGAAGTGATACTAAACATTCAGCCCGTGGATATTTACGTCAAGAGCACAGCAGCAAAATCGGCTCTCAGGTTAAGAGAGTCGCAAATGCTTAAGCAACGCTCTTGGGGACACTCGACTATATTAAGAACGGTGGGCGGAACGGAACTGGAACAGAGAACCGACTATATCTCACCACAGACGAACTTTGACAGAACCTTCGAAGTCCAAATACCGACTAGAGAAGACTGGGCGGAAAACTCTGTTATTACAGAGAATGCGATCTCAATCTTTACGGACGGATCGAAAATGGAGATGGGTACGGGTTCGGGAGTCTACTCTGAATGCCTCGAAATCGGGGTCTCATTGAGGCTTCCGGATAAGTGTAGTGTGTTCCAGGCTGAGGTGCTTGCAATTGACAAAGCTGCGCAGTTAATTATGGCAAGGGATCTTCGTCCTTGCGTCATTAACATTTTCGTGGATAGTCTCGCAGCTCTGAAGGCCTTAGAGTCAAATACTGTAAAATCGGGAATAGTTTTGAATTGTATACAATCGCTTCGTCGAATCGGTCAGCACACAGTCAGGCTAATTTGGGTCCCAGGCCACAGTGGGGTCGCTGGGAACGAATTGGCTGATGAGTGTGCGAGGAAGGGCTCTGAATCGGTGGGGGAACGTGTAGAACCTGACATCTCGGTTCCTATAGTAGAATTGATGAACGAAATTGATAGGATATCTGAGAATAGTATGAAGGATAGGTGGACATCACTGACTACGTGCAGGATATCTAGAACCCTGTGGCCATTGCCGAATCCTAAGAGGACAAAATGTCTTCTTACTTTTAGCAAACGGACGGTTAGCCTATTAGTTGGAGTACTTACAGGACACTGTATGATTGGCCAAATGGCCGTGCGTATGGGAATTTCTGATAGGGACTATTGTAGGAGCTGTGGGGAAGTGGAGGAAGAGGAGTCAGTAAAGCACTTGCTATGCGAATGTCCGGGTCTGATGAGGAGCCGCCTTAAGCATTTAGGGCAAAGATTTTTCGATGACCTAGACTGCCTAAGCGGTGTCTCATTGACGTCTCTAGCGGAATACCTCAGGGAAACGGGGTGGTTTAAAAGATAGAATTTTATATTAGGGAGAGAGAGGGGGAATATAATTAGGGGAATCACAATGGGCCTTATGGCCTCCGAGTGAACTCGCCAAATGGCGAGCGCCCATCCAACCTAACCTAACCTATCAGCCATTATCCGTAGTTATCCGTTGCAGGAAATCTTTTTAAAAAAATTTTAAAATTTTTTACATGATGGTAATAAAAATCGTAAAGTTTGCATTAATTCGATATTTAAATGTTATCCGTTTTATCCAAAAAATGTATAAGGTACGTTATTGCATTGAAAACATACAAATGTGTTCAACGTTTTAAAATATTATACGATATTAAATTTTGTTTCGCTGTTGTCAATAATTATCCGTTTTTTTTTTTAATCTTTTCATATTATAAATATGCATTTATTTGATGTGTAACCCGCTGTTATCCGTTTTATACAAAAGTTAATAAAGCCATAATTTTATTGAAATCACACACAAATAGTTACACAATATAAAATCTGGGGTAACTTTATGCGATTTAAATTTTTTTCGCTGATATCTGCTATTATCCTTTTAAGGAAATCTTTTAAAAACACAAGAAGTCAATAAAAATTGTAAAATTTTCAATAATTTGATATTTTTAAAGTTATCCGTTTTATCCAAAAATGTATAAGGCACATTGAAAAAGTATTCGAAGTTTTCAATTTTATAAGTTATTGATTTTTATTCGCTGTTATCCATCATTATCCGTTTTAAGAAATCCTTTAACAAATATAAGAAATTTATAAATATTATTTATTATGTGTTATCCGCTGTCTTATCCGTTTTATCCAAAAGTAAAAAAGTACAAATTTTATTAAATTCACACACAAATAGTTAAAAATTCGAGTAACTTTAAGCAATTTCATTTTTTTCGCTGATATCCGTAGTTATCCGTTTGAGGAAATCCTTTAAAAAAACATAAGAAGCTAATAAAAATTGTAAAATTTGCATTAATTTGATATTTTAATGTTATCCGTTTTATCCAAAAATATATAAGGCACATTGAAAACACACAAAATTATTAGAAGTTTTACATTGTTATAGGTTATTATTGTTTTTCGCTGTTATCCACAATTATCCAATTTATGAAATCCTTTTACAAAAACAATAAATAAATTTTATAAATCTTTAATTATTTGATGTTTTATCCGCTGTTATCGGTTTTATCCAAAAGTAAATTAAGCCCTAAATTTATTAAAATCACACACAGATAGTTAAAAATACGAAATATAGTGCAACTTTAAGCAATTTAAATATTTTTCGCTGATATCCGTAGTTATTCTTTTTAGGAAATCATTTGAAAATTACAAAAAGCTAATAAAAATTGTAAAATTTTGCAAATTTTATATTTTTAATATTATCCGTTTTATCCAAAAATTCATAAGGCACGTTATTGCATTGAAAACATACAAAAGTGCTCGAGGTTTTAAATTATTATAAGAAATTAAATTTGTGTCGCTCTTATCGTTAATTATCCGTTTTTTAAATCTTTTTATATTATAAATCTGCAATTATTTGATGTGTAATCCTCTGTTATCCGTTTTATACAAAAGCTATTGAAAGCACACACAAATAGTTACACAATATGAAATCTCGAGTAAGTTTATGTAATTTTAATTTTTTTCGCTGATATCGCTGTTATTCCTCATTATCCGTTTTATTATAGCCTTTTAGAAATACAATAAATTAATAAATATTATAAACTTTCAATTATTTATTATGTGTTATCCGCTGTGTTATCCGTTTTATCCAAAAGTACAAATTACATAACACAATTTTATTAAAATCACAAATAGTTAAAAAATACGAAATTTAGAGTAACTTTACGCAATTTTAATTTGTTCGCTGATATCCGTAGATATCCGTAGATATCCGTTTCAGGAAATCTTTTAAAAAATATACGAAGCTTAAATAAAAATTGTAAAATTTGCAATAATTTGATATTTTGAATGTTATCCGTTTTATATATATTCGATTAGAGTTTTATTCTAGTTCGAGGCCCAAAAATATTTCTATTTATGATATTGTCATAATAGAATAAATACATTTTATTTTTATGTACCTTTTGGTACTAAAAATAAAAAAACAACATTTAACACAAAGTTTAGTACGACTTATCCTACCAACACTATTGTTTGGTTAGGCACTGTTGTTATTGTAAAATAACAGCAACACATATATTAATAGTTACCGACGGTGATTTAATATATACAATTTTTGCTTTAAAAGAGTTATATTTTTGTTGGAAAACAGATTTCGGACCTTCATAATAGTACTTCTCATATAACTTGGGAAATATATCAAATATTATGTCTGGTTTGATGTTTGATTGACCAACGATGATTCTCTAAAGTCTGCTGAAGATTCCTTTAGTGGGGATGAAACTGATCAGTACAGACATACTATGAGATAGTAACTTTTTTTAAAGCAATAAATTAAAAATACTCTATTATGACAATATCATAAATAGAAATATTTTTGGGCCTCGAACTAGAATAAAACTCTAATCGAATATATATACATATATAAAGGCCGAATAAATACATTTTATTTTTATGTACCTTTTGGTACTAAAAATAAAAAAACAACACGTTATCCGTTTTATCCAAAAATTCATAAGGCACGTTATTGCATTGAAAACATACCAAAGTGCTCGAAGTTTTAAATCATAACGAATTAACTTTGTTTCGCTGTTATCAATAATTATCCGTTTTATAAAATTTTTTATAAATACAAGAATTTATGGTATATAACACCGTCCGACAGCCAATATTAAACATGAACCGGATGATACACTCAAAAAAATAAAACTGTAAAGTTAACAAAATTTTTTTTGTTAACTCGAGTTTACTGGCATTTTAGCAAATTTTTAGTTAAAATCAGCGTTTCAACTATTTTTTTTAGTTAAGTTCAATTTACGAAAATACAAGTTTTGTACAAATTTTGAATAAATTTTTTTTTGTTAACTTTAAAACTGAGTTTACAAATTTTTACTAATTAATTTGCTGATTTTTTGTAACCTTTTTGTCACGTGAAAAATTTTAAACTTTTCCTATGCAAATCTCATAAGTCCTACTTAAGCTGAACTTAATGCTGTGAAAAAAACAAGAAAAAATAAGTGAAGTGTTAGTGTTAAAAAAAAATATTTAACAAACTTAAAATTTTTTACAAAAAGTTTAGTTGAATTCAACTAATAAAAAATGTTACGAAATTTTCAGCTGAATTTGTAGTTAAAATTACGGGGTTTTTTGCTATATTCATTCTACGAAAAGTTAACTAAATATTTTTTGTTAAATTAACTAGAAATTTAGTAGGTTCAAAATAAGGTGTTTTTTTAGTTAAATTTAACTGAATTTTTTGCTAACTTTACAGTTTTTTTTTTTGAGTGTATATGTCTGAAAGTAGAGATCAAATAGAGTAAAACTGCATTTACAGTTGTTTCCTTTTAAAAGGACTTCAAAGTTTTAAAGGATCCATTTTGTAAAATATTTTTAAAATATTTTTACTAATCCTAGAATGCTACTAGTGATAGCAAATAAAATGGGAGGATCCCCTCTAATTTTTCCATTTTTTTTTATTTTGCCATATCAGGATAAATGGATTTGAATAAAGTCCTTTGAAAACTCAATCAAAATATTTTGTTGTAAATTTTGAATGATATTGAAGGATAAAGTTTTGAAAGGTTGTAAGTTACCACCTTTTTCCCGAAATGTAAAAGAATATTGTCCAATAATTATTTAACATCCGTCGCATTTAACATACAAGTAAAACATGATTTCCTTTCTATAGGTATTCATTTATTACTCTGTTTATTCTCTATTGAATTTCGCTTAAAGCGTATCAAAAAAGTAGAACAAACAACCCAAAAAAATATTGCTCAACAAAACTACAAAAAATAAATTGTTTATTTTTGAAAGAAGTTAAAGAAGAACTAAAGCTTTTTTTTGTAAAGGAAACCCTCTACGTCTTTAAAAATAAGATAAATGCCTTTTTTAACAAAAAGAAAACAATTTTTAAACAAAAATTCTTTTGAAAATTATGTTTATTGTTATTATTTCTATGTATTTTTTATAGAATTCAAATACTATCTTAAAGAAATCTCGGAGTTCTAAATTTGGCTAAAAACTTATTGTTAGAAAACCTTGGGACAGACAAATAAGGGGTTGCTAAATGTAGGTTGGTATTCTTTTACACGCTTCGTCGGAACCAACTTTACCCTCAAGTAAATGGCTTTCTTGATTACGAATCTGTGCCACAGATTCTATGGTGCCCAGCTACTATATTTCGAAGATTATCAAAATCTTCGCCAAAACCGTTTTTGAATAAATCGCGCTCAAACGCCAAAAAATTTACAGCTTATCTCGAAAACGATGAGAGATATAAATAAATGACTTAAGACAAAAATTATTCCTCAGAAGAAATGCAATAAATCTGCCAATTCACATTTTGTAATTGCAATGTTTCACTCAAAATATTTTGAAGGCAAAAACAAATGAAAAACACACTTAAAACCAGTGAATAAACAATTGAAAACCATCCCAGTAATTATTCATTTGTTTTAACAAACGTCAACATTTATTTTTTTTTGCTGTTGACGAAATTTTCTAAAATAAATAACATTAAAAAATTACGGTTTTCATTCTTTTTTACCAACAAATTCGAAAAAATAACCTACACTCAAAATAATTACTCTGTTAAATACTCTGTAAAATGACTGTAATCTCAATTCGACAGATATTTGACAAAGTTATCTGTCGAAATACAGATTTTAAGAAAATACTTTGTGTTTTCTTGGTACCGAAAAACAAAATTTTATCTGTAATTTTACTTTTTACTTTGTAATCTCTATTTTGCCGATAATAAACAGTTTTTTTTGTTAAAATACGGATTTTAGAAAAATACTTTGTTTTTTTTCTCGTAACCAAAATACTAAATTTCATTTGTAATTTTACTTATTGCTCTGTAAAAATAAAAATCACATTAAAAAAACTTTTAAATATGACCGATATGACCCTATTTAAAAAAGTGTCTTAAATTACAATAAAAACTGGTAAATTTCGCGAGATGACGTGTAAAATTGGAGATACTTGTTAAAAACTCGCAATATTCACATAAATAAAAAAGTAAATTTACAATTTGGAAGCATTAAAGCGGGAAAATTTAACAAAATTTTAATTTTAATTAATTTAATTTTAATTAACGTTTTTGATGCAGAAAAGTTTTACTCATAAAATGGATTTAACTAAAACTTTGTAAATTTACAGAGTTTTTTTTGTAAAATTTTGAACTCATAAAATGCATTTAACTGAAACCTTGTAAATTTACAGAGTTTTTTTGGTAAAATTCTTTTCGGTTTTATCAATATTTTACAGATAATTCTATAAATTTACAGTTTTTTTTTTTATCGAAATCATTTTACAGAGTTTTCTTCGTAAAATAACAAAAAATCTTGCTGGTTGGAAATCTATGGTATTTTCTGCTGGCTCAGCAGAGTATCTATGTAATTTAACAGAGTGATTATTTTGAGTGTAAGAAAAATATCAAACACATGTTCAATAAGGGCTGCCGAGTTAGAAAAAAACTTAAATAACAGTTGCAAATTTGGTACTTTACTTTGAATAGTATTGAATGAGAGAGTTAAAGAAAAAAATCAGAAAAATAATATACTTGAATAATATGTACATACACTCAAAATAATTACTCTGTTAAAAACTCTGTAAAATGACTGTAATCTCAATTCAACAGACATTTGACAAAGTTATCTGTCGAAATACAGATTTTAAGAATATACTTTGTATTTTCTTGTAACCGAAAAACAAAATTTTATCTGTAATTTTACTTTTTACTTTGTAATCTCTATTTTACAGATAATAAACAGAGTTTTTTGTTAAAATACAGATTTTATACATTTTCTCGTAACCAAAATACTAAATTGCAACTGTAATTTTACTTATTGCTCTGTAATACAGTTTTTAAATAAAAAACTCTTCAAAAAACTCCCAAATATTTCAACCGCTCTTTAAAAAGCGTCTTAAATTACAATAAAACCTGGTAAATTTTACGAGGATGTCGGGTAAAATTGGGGGTACTCGTAAAATACATCGTAATTTTCACAAAAATAAAAAGAAGTAAATTTACAATTTGGAAGCATTAAAGCTGGCAAATTTACTCGGTGGCATTTTTCAATTGTCAACACTACTTGAACAATAAGGAAATAGAAATTGATCAGAAATCAAATAGTAAATAAAATAGTAAAATTCTGGTCGCTTTTATCAATATTCTACAGATAATTCTGTAAATTTACAGTTTTTTTTTATCGAAATCATTTTACTGAGTTTTCTTCGTAAAATAACAGAAAATCTTGCTGGTTGGAAATCTATGGTATTTTCTGCTGGCTCAGCAGAGTATCTCTGTAATTTAACAGAGTGATTATTTTGAGTGTACGAAAACATTAAAAATTAATGATATGTAGTTCTGTTATTTTTACCAACAAATTTCAAAAAAAAAATAACCTGCGAAAACATTAAAAAATAATGATTTCGTAGGCTATTTTTTACAATTTTCTATTGAAATATTTTTTTTTTTTTTAAAAAATAAAATTTTGGGAAATCGATCCCGCAATCAACTACATTCTGACCAGACACTATACCCATCGTGCCAAAGTCACTTGATACAAATATGTTTTTATATTTCTAAAAATAATTTTTTGAATTTTTTTTTCTACAAAAAAATAACCTACTTGTATAGGTAAAAACTAATGATATCTCATTAAAAAATAACAACAATTTAAAAAAAAATTACTTACACAAATCATTAAAAATTTAAAGAATAATCAGTAGTTTTTACATACAGAACAAAAATAAATGTCTTTAAAAATTAAATGTTAATGAAAGTCTTTACTTTTTAGTGTGTTATTTTTGAAACAAAGGACAGAAAAAGTCATTAATAAAATCTGAACATCAAACAAATGTTTTTCTTTTAAAAACGACTAAACGTAAAACTTTTAACAGTTAGTGACATAATTTTTTTAGAGGTTTGTTGCCAAAAATTGCACTTTTAAATTCCAAGCTAAAAATTTCGCGTTTTCTGAAAATAAATAAAGAATTGTTAATACCGCGATTAAAACTTCTTTATTTAGTTACACTCAAAAAAACTGTAAAGTAACATTCAAAATATTTTGTAGGCAAAAACAAATAAAAAAACACATTTAAAACCAGTGAATAAACAATTGAAAACCATCCCAGTAATTATTCATTTGTTTTAACAAACATCAACATTTATTTTTTACTGTTGACAAAATTTTCTAAAATAAATAACACTAAACATTAAAAAATTACTGTTTTTTCATTCTTTTTTACCAACAAATTCGAAAAAAATAACCTACGAAAACATTAAAAATTAATGATAGTTCTGTTATTTTTACCAACAAATTACAAAAAAATAACCTACGAAAACATTAAAAATTAATGATTTCGTAGGTTATTTTTTACAATTTTCTATTGAAATATTTTTTTTTTAAATTTTTAATAAAATTTTGGGGTATCGATCCCGCAATCAACTACATTCTGACCAGACACTATACCCATCGTGCCAAAGTCACTTGATACAAATATGTTTTTATATTTCTATAAATAATTTTTTGGTTTTTTTTTTTCTACAAAAAAATAACCTATGTACTTGTATAGGTAAAAACTAATGATATCTGATTAAAAATACCAACAATTTAAAAAAAAAATACTTACACAAATCATTAAAAATTTAAGGAATAATCAGTAGTTTTTACATACAGAACAAAAATAAATGACTTTAAAAATTAAATGTTAATGAAAGTCTTTTAGTGTGCTATTTTTTTAGTGCGTTATTTTGAAACAAAGGACATAAGTAGTCATTAAAAAAACTGAACAACAAACAAATGTTTTTTCTTTTAAAAACGACTAAACGTAAAAATTTTTAAATAAACTACAAACAGTTAATGTCACAATTTTTTAAGTGTAGAAAAAAAATTAGGTACTTTTAACTAAAAAAGCACCTGATTTTGAGCCTACTCAATTTCTAGTTAATTTAACTAAAAATAGTTAGTTAACTTTTCGTAGATTGAATGTAGTAAAACAAACCGTAACTTTAACTAAAAATTTTGCTGCAAATTTCGTATCATTTTTATGTAAATATTTACAAAAAAATTAGTTGAATTCAACTAAAAATTATGTTACTTTTCGTAAACTAAAATTAACAAAATATTTAATAAAAATTTTCTTTCAATTTAGTTCATACACATTTGAGGACCCGATTGGGTGAAGGCCCCATTGGGTTCGGACCGATAGGTTCAGACCCCAATGGGCCCACTCCCTGGGTTCCTTAAGAATCTTCATATTTTTTGATCTAAAATGTTTGTCCGTTTCGCTATACCTTGCTTAGTTTTTGAGATACGTGAATTTAGGGGACCACTGGGGTCTACAGAATTTTAAAAACTCGATAACTTTAAAACTACACACATGTGAAGAGGACCGGCGATACCATGGTGATTCAAAGAACAAAAACTGGCCTTCATTTTGCTCTATCTGGCTTAGTTTTCAAGATATCGCCATTTTAAGTTTTTGGAAAAAAAAATTTGCCCGAGTTATTAAAATTTTACTAAAATAGTGGAAAAAAACTTCCTTAAATCTAAGAAAATTAACTAATTGGTAGAAAATTACGTTCTAAAACTAAAGAAGAGGAATATGTCTTTAAAATAAAGATTTTTGTCATATATTTAGGGAAAATTTCTTTCGCGGTAAGAATTTCTTCCATATATTTAGGAATTCCATTTAAGGAAAATAATGGAATATTTAACGGTACATGAACTTAAATTTTTTCCCAACACTCAAGAAAATTTCCCAACTTTTAGTTAAATTTAACTAAATTGTGGGAAAATTTACAAACTATTTTGAAGAAAATTTTTCTTAAGTTTAAATTACGTATTTTTTTTTTGAGTGCATGTTACATACGCCCCTTTGGATTAGGCTTAACTGCACACAAAGAAATAAAAAAAAAATTTGAGTAAATTTTTAATACTATTGAGTAAAAAATTACTCAATTTTCCACCAGTAAACGATTTAATAGTATTGAGTAAATTTTTAATAAAAATTTATTAAATGTTTGCCAAAAAAATTTGAGTAAATTTTTAATTGACACTATTAAGTGCAGGAACAGAACAAGAATCACCACCTTTTAAAAACAGAACAAGTTTTATTTCACATCGGCGCCTGCCACCGGTTTAATCTGCCAAACCGTATGGAAAAAGTCGTGCCGGGCTTATTCTGTTTCTACTTAAAAAAAAACAAAGTTTAAAAAAATTTCATATTTTTTTACAAAAAAAAAAAAAACATGTTTTTTCAAACTTTACCAAATATATTTTTGTCTTAAAGACATAAAAAAATTTTATAAATATGATAACAAACTTTCATGTATATATACACTCAAAATATTTTGTAAGTAAATTCAACTGAAAAAACGTTTAAAACAATCGTTTTTCCTTTTAAAAAACGGACTACTTATATTTCATTTGAAACAATATAATTTTTCAGTTATTTTTAAACGTTAATAAATGACTAGATAATCCGTAAAAACAAACGATATTTCAGTTATTTTGACTGTTTACATTTTTTTATTTTGTGAAGTAAAAATAAATTTTTTTGAATAACAAACTACAAAAACCGTACTTCTGTAAAATTATACGGAATAATCAGTCACAAATAATTTAACTGATAAAAATATTTTTCCGTAACTTTTGTAGTTTATTGTTTTTACAACTGTATAAATCATTCAATATTTTATTTTCCTTGAAAAACAAACGATAAAACGTTTAAAACAACTTTAACGAAAAACTTTTTGAATAACCGTAAATAGTTACTGTAAAACTTTTCTGGGTGTACAAAAAACTATAAACTAAACGAGAATTAAAAAAACTAAGAAAATTCCAAAAAAAAATTAAAAAAGCTATTAAATTCTTATTAAATTATTTACTCAATTTGTTTTTAAATTTTTGAGTAAATTATTAATTGCGTCAATTAAAAAATTACTCAAAACTTTTTTTAAATTTAAACAAGTGATTACTCAAATTGTTTTTCCCCATATTTTTTTCTGTGTGATTCTTATAACTGTATTTTAACAGATATCGCTTTGAAATTTAACAGGTAATCAAATTTTGTATGCACGAATTATCATTCCAAATTTCAAAGGAATCGGGTCAGTCCTTCTGGTAGTCCCCATACAAACCACCCTCCCGATATTCGCATAATTCCCTCAAAATTCCTAACAATGAAAAAACTTGATACAAATTTTATTTTTAGGTGGTAAACGTGTACTTTATTAACCAAATCAAATCGGAATATAATTGGACCATTTTTGGACTTAGTCCCCCATATTAAAATTTCGACCGATATTCAGTTAAATCGGTCTATTGGCAAAAAAATAAACCAATTCCTCTTAAATTTGATCTGTGTGTGTTTTCTACACTAAATAAAGATCTAACAAAAGATAGATCCAATCGGTCCATGTTTGGACTTGAGACCCACTTTACGGAAAACACTGGTGTAGTGTATCATATGGTCGGTCTTGATTGATTATAACTTTCTTACTTGTTTTTTTTTTCTAGTTTTTCCCAGCATTAAGATCAGCTTAAGTAAAACTTATGAGAATTTCTTAAATAGTAATCACTCTTTTCACTTAACAAATATCACCGCTCTACAAATCTGAGGTTTGTCTCTGCGTTTTGGATGAAACCAAAAAAAGTTGATAGGGTTTGGTGCCCCGATTCCAAAACGGTCACTCAAATTTTTCAATCACGTCACAATTTTGAGAAAATCGTGGTTAAAGTGTCAAAAAAGGCCCATTTTGACCATTTTTAAACCCCTATAAAATAAGATCCTGACATGCAAATGACTTGGTATCAAGCTCATTTGAAAGTGTGTAATTTTCTCTTTCAGACAAATCTTCTTGAAATTTAATTTTCTAAAAAGGTAAATTAGCCACAAGTGCTTTAAATCTAAAATTTACGTATGAATTTGTATGGAAATTTGTTAAAAAAACACTGTTAATAAACTAAATATTGAAAAAATGGAAATTTTTTTACCATTTTAGAAAATTAAATTTTTAGAACATTTTATATTATCTTTAAGAGAAAATTACAGACTTTCGAATGAGCTTGATACCAAGTCATTTGCATGTCAGAATCTTATTTTATAAGCTTTTAAAAAGGGTCAAAAATGCCCTTTTTCGGCACTTTAGCCGCGAATTACTCAAAATCCTGATGTGATAGACAAATTTGGGCTCCGGAATTGGTCTGCGCAACAGACACTATCCAAATCACTAAACAGAATCCAATACGCATTTTCTCGTTGAGCTGTGTATGTTACGAAAAATCAGCAAATTAATTAGTAAAAATTCGTTAACTCAGTTTTGAAGTCAACAAAAAAAATTAATTCAAAATTTGTTCAATACAAGTATTTTCGTAAAATGAACTTAACTAAAACAAGTAAAAAAGTTAAATTCGGCCTTGCCGAATGTAGTGATACCCTCCACAATTTCAAAAAGATTATTGCAAACAACTTTATTTAAAAGGAAATTACTTTTGAAAAAAAAATTTGAAAAAAAAATTTCCGCGAAAAAAATTTTGGTAAAAAAAAATCCGCGATTTTTTTCTTTTTTTGTCAAAAAATATGTTCGTACTTGTTTAAATACCATTTGGGGTTCAATTATGTTCACATATGTCAACCAGAAGCCGAAATAAAGCATTTTGTATTTTTAGGTTATGTTGAATGTACTGAAATTTTTGAGGTGTGCTTACATTTTCGTTCATAACTTTTGAACCGCTGAACCGATATCGCTCAAATGCAATACCAAACTTCTCGGGAGAACTTCCAATATATATGTTAAGTTTCAGTTATCTCTGTGCAATATTTTGTCCGCGAGAGCATTTTCCACAGACAGACGGACAGACGGACATCGCTAGAATGTCTTAAAATCGATCGGGCATCACGAATATATATACTTTATGGGGTCCCAGACCGATATTTCGATGAGTTACAAACGGAATGACAAACTTATATATACCCTCTATCACTAAGTGGAGGGTATAAAAAGTAGTTAAAACGCTGACTTTAACTAAAAATTTGCTAAAAAGCCAGTTGACTCAACTTAACTAAAAAAAAATTGTTAACTTTACAGTATTATTTTTTTTTTAATGTGTGTAATTACAGCGAAAACTCATGGTGTAGGGTATTTATAGTCGGTCTGCATCGAAAATATTTTTTACGCTTGATTATTTTAACCGCATTTTTTTTAAAAACTCTAGTTTTAATCTTTTTTGTGAAAGGTAACATGTTTTTGTAATCATGTGGTTTTATTATAATTGATTTTCAATTAAAAATAAATTAAATTCTTAGTTTAATTAAAAATGTTTTTTTTTATATTTTTTTAAATTTGCCCAGTTTGAATGCTAAATATGTACGCATTACATTTGTTTTTATAATCATAATTTTTATATCGTTTTTATGTCAATTAGTCGTTAAAATATTTGAATTTATGACTTTGTTATTGATTTCGTTTTAATGTTTGTTTTATGTCAAATATATGTAAGTGGTTTTGAACGTTTAAAAAAAAAAAAAAAATAACTGGATTTGTTAACATAACAAGTCCGTTAAATATGTATGCACCCTACAGCATATCCGATTATGTAAATAGTAAAAATGGGGGGGGGGGGTGAAATAAACCCATAGGCAATAAGGCCTTCAACTCCATGCATTAAACCCACCCTCTCCGCAAAGTAAAGTTTTCTAGGGTAGCAGGCCTTTGCGCTATCAAATTTGTTATGCTTCAAAAAGGCCTGATAACCAAAATAGCTTTGGTTTGCAGAGAGGGTGGGTTTAATGCATGGAGTATGTAATCCCTAAGCTCGGCCAAAGGCCGGCTATGCAGAAAACCTTTATTAAAAAAAACAAATCATAGAAGTCGTAATTTCGACATTTCATCAAAAAAAAAAAACATTTTGAATTTTTTATCAATTTGGTTTTGGGAGAAATAACATTTTTAGACCTATCATTTTGGGCTATATGTCGCAGCTTGGGCGATACGACATTTACGGGGTTGGCCAATAAGACCTTGGGCGCTATGTCCGTACGCCATTTCAAACTCCATAAATTAATTTAGCGGCTTCGCTAAATATTTTTTTTTTTTTGTGTAGCAGGATTTACGTGGAAATATATTTCCACACTCTCCGCAAAACAATGATGAACATTTTTACAAAATATTCAAATGAGTAACAAAGCCATATATGGCTTTATTTCCAACGGTGGTTGGTAATAACGCCATATGGCCTTATTTCTCAACTCTTTGGGAAATAAGGCCATATGGCCTTAGTGCCTATGGCTTTATTTCACCCCCCCCCCCCCCCCCCCCTGTAAAAATGTATTTAAAACACTTACATTTTACAATTTTTAGTGATATATTTCTTAAACAATTATACAGTGCTCGAATTTGACACTTTTTTTTAACAAGCTGGGCACCCTGCTGGTAAAGTTAATTCGAGTACGCTGAATTTAATGGTGCTAGCCGTTTTTCGAAGTTAGCGCTCGTATTCGCGATTTAAAATTTTGATCCTCAAGTACAAAAAAAAAAAACTTTTGCTATAAATTTTAAATTTAAAACTATTCAACTATATTAAATTAATACAACATACCATAATATTGTAAATTTTTTCGCGAAAAATATTTTTTGTTGGCGAAAAATCTTTTTTTTCGTAAAAAAATTGGTTCAACCCAATTATTTTTAGTTTGAATTTACGACACTTACCTGGTAAAAACTAGTTTGTGTATACTAAATCCCATTGCAATATCAGTTTTTTTTCATAGTTAGCGCATGTATTAGCGATATTCGCGGTTAATTTTTTTTTTATTTTTTTAGTAAAATAACAATTTTTTTTTATTTTTTAGACAATTGCTGAACTTCTATCATCTAAACTCTTTTGAATATACAAAAAAAATTTTTTTGCACTGCAAGATTTATTCGCGAATTTTTTTTTCGCGAAATTTTTTTCCACGAAATTTTTTTTCATATTTTTTTTATTTTGGTATAAATGTATGAAAATGTGTAGAATACGATACAATAAAAAATAAAAACGCAAAATTTTTTGAAAAATTTTTTTTTTTCGCGGAATTTTTTTTTTTTTTTTGCTGAAAAAATTTTTTTCGCAAAAAAGGAACAATGTTTTTTTTTAAATTTATATTTAAAGACTATCGCAAAAGCATAAAAATTTAATTTTTGTAGTACTTTAGCTTTACCATTCTAAATCGCGAATACGAGCGCTAACTTTGAAAAACGGCTAGTACCATGGAATTCATCGTACCCGAATTAGCTTTACCAGCAGGGTGCCCAGCTTGTTAATTTTTGCGACTAGCACAGTGTTATCCATTTATTTTCTTTTTCAACGAAATTTAATATGAAATCGAATGTGAGAATTGTAATTTGCAATATTGTTGAATTTTTAGAGTTATATTTATAAGAATTGCAATACAGCATATATTCAATCGTGCATATGTCGCCCTCTGCGGTGGGTTTTTGGAGTTCCAAAAAACGGCTATTGTATTATTTTTTGCTGTTGAACCGACTGGTGAAATCAGATTTGCAATATATCTGCTTAAAATCCGCGTTTTTGGATGTGTTGAACCACCCTAAGGAGCGAACATTTTTCCAAAAAGTTACCGGCATTCATTTTATCTCCTCTTAATCTTAAAATTTCTTTTCAGCTTCGTTTAAAAAAATTGTAGGGTTTTATTTGTACGCCTCGACTGGTCAATAATATTCAACTGTTTGTAACTAAGTAATATCAAGCTTTCAAGCTTTCAAATTTGTTAATTTTATTTTTATGTTCTCAAAAATACTTCAAAATAACGTATTAATTTGGTAGATTTCTTAGATTAAAATATGTTTGAATATGTTTATGTACTTCAGACATATAAAAAGTTATTTTTCTAAATATCAAATCCTGTTGTAAACAATTTATTACCCCATAAAAATTCGCAGTGGCCAGTAAAACAAATCAGCGAATAATTAATGACTTATGAACATTTTTGTAGATGTAGAATACGATATTAAAAGTTTTGTCTCAGCAACATTTAAAGGAATTGCTAATAGGAAATCCATCAAAATCTTAGGAAAATCAGCAAGTACACTCAAAAAAACAAGTAAAAAAGTTAAATTCGGCCTTGCCGAATGTATTGATACCCTCCACAATTTAAAAAAGATTATTGCAAAAAACTTTATTTAAAAAGAAATTACTTAAAAAAAAAAAATAAAAAAAAATTTCCGAAAAAAAAATTTGTTAAAAAAATCTGCGATTTTTTTTATCAAAATATATATTCGCACTTGTTAAAATACCATTCAGTGTTCAATTCTGTTCACATATCGCTCATTTAATTGTATAGTGTCATAACTCAAAATATGTCGTTTTTGGGTAAACAATACAGAATTATTTGTTATATCCTGCTTTATATTGTGTCAAAAATTCGTATTAATATCTTTTAAACTCACCGTTTGAGAAGAGAACACGCCATTATAACATTTTCTACTCAAGGGCCTTTTGCAACGTAAACCAAGATTCAATTGTAAACTTTAAACAGGTTTTCTGTAAAATCAAACATTTTAAGTTATGACACTATACAAGTAAATGAGGGATATGTCAACCCGCAGCAGAATTAGAGCATTTTGTATTTTTATTTATATTTTTAGGTTATGTTGAATGCACCAAAATTTTTGAGGTGTCCTTACATTTTCGTTCATAACTTTTGAACCGCTGAACCGATATTGCTCATATGCAATACCAAACTTCTCGGGAGAACTTCCAACTTCTCCGTGTAATATTTTGGCCGTGATCACCATTTTCACAGACAGACAGACGGACATCGCTAGAATGTCTTAAAATCGATCACTGATCAAGTATATATGTATATACTTTATGGGGTCCCAGACCGAAATTTCGATGAGTTACAACCGTTATGACAAACCTATATATGAGGCATTCCACACCAAATGTCCCACTACAGAAAAACATGTGTCCCGTAAATTTCTGAATAGGTTGTTTGGATAGCCCTATATCGAACTACGAAAATTGCGTTTTTGGATTTTCAAATTTTAATAAACTGGGCTTAGGAGGCGTGGTCAAATATTGGAAAAATGGTCAAATTTGTGTCGAGTTGCCTTGATTAAATATTTATCACATTAAAACGGAATGCACCACAATCTCAAAAATTTACATTCTTATATAGTTTTGTATGGGCTATCAATTAATTTTTTTTTGTTGGAAAATTTTCAGAACCCGTTCTGAAATTTTCCATTTTTTAAATAAGTCAATTTATCAAAAGTCCGGCCACTTTTTTTTTTAATATTTTTTTTCAAAGTTTAGATGTTTGTCCATCCACACAAAAAAATTCAGAAATACGTTCTTCTTTTTTTTTTGAGAAAATCGAATTTGAATTTTAAATTTCATAACAATTTTGTAATTTGCTTGTACATATTTGCTTGTTTTAACGTTGCGAATGAGTAATATTTATGCAAATACAAGCAAATTACAAAATTGTTATGAAATTTAAAATTCAAATGCGATTTTCTCGAAAAAAAAAGAAGAACGTGTTTCTGAATTTTTTTGTGTGGATGGACAAACATCTAATCTTTAAAAAAAATAAAAAAAAAGTGGCCGGATTTTTGATAAATTGACTTATTTAAAAAATTGAAAATTTCAGAACGGGTTCTGAAAATTTTCCAAAAAAAAAAAATTTTCATTGCTAGCCCATTCAAAACTATATAAGAATGTAAATTTTTGAGATTGTGGTGCATTCCGTTATAATGTGATAACTATATTTACAAACATTTTTTTGTAAAATTACCTTGGAAATTTTTAAAATTACAAAAAAAAAAAAAAATGTGAAAAAAATGTAAAATTACAAACAAATGTAAATTTTAATCGAAAATTTCTTGTTAAAAAGAAGGAAAACTGTCAAATATTGTAAAATGGGCTTACAAGACTTTTTCTGGTAATTTGATAATTTTTTTTTGTCTATATAAGAATTACTAGATTTTTTGTTACCTTCTATTTAACGAGAATTCCATGTAAAAATGACGAGATTTTTTATAATTTTACAAGATTTTTACCAATCAACTTGTAAATTTACTACTTTTTTGGCATAATAAAACTTACAAGGAATTCCAGTGAATTTACAAGATGTTTTTTGTAAAATTACCTTAAAAATTTGTAAAATTACCTTAAAAATTTGTAAAATTACAAAAAAAAAAATTAAATTTTTGTTAAAAAAAATGATATCTGTCAAATATTGATAAAATGGGATTAAATTGATTGTTTGTATGTTGGTAGTCTTTTTATAAACTCAAAATAATATTTAGCTCAGGCTATAAATATTACTAATGTTTTCCATTTTACCAATATTTTCCCAGTCACTCAAAATATTGTCCTCTATTCTTTTTTTTTTTGTAATTTAAATTGTTTAGGTATTTCACGTACTTAAAATGTGTCTTTAACAACTGTGTGCGTTTTTTTCTTGAAAACATCATAAAGTTGTCATTTAAATATTTTTTCAATGTATATTTTTTTTTTTATTTGAATTTCAAAAATTTCCCTCATACCCATTGTCCCAGTTGAATACAAAACAAATGAAATGAAATGAAACGAAACTATGTGTATGACTTATTTTTTTTTTTCTTTTTTTCCTGTCAGGCCTGTTTCCGTTTTATTACCGTAAAAAGTATGACTTGTCATGCCTTGTTTTATTATTAAAAAATATACAATTGTTGTTTTATTTTATTATTTTTTTTTTGTTTCTATAGTTTGGTTTGGCATTGTTTCTTAAGAAAATATTCATCATACAGAATAAAAAATACAATACGGTTTCAAAAAAACAATATTTTTTTTTTATATGCAGTATGACACAGCTGACGCATGTAAAAGTCGCAATATAGAGAATATTCAAGTTTTGTCCTTTTTTTATGAAAATAAAAAATTTAATAACTAACAACTTTTGATGTATAATTGTATAAATTTTTCTATAGACAATATTTTCCATTCTGAAAAATTTTTTCTATACAAAAAGTCTCAGATTCTGAGACATTTTTTCCATATAGAAAAAGTCTCTGATTCTGAGACATTTTTTTTATATAGAAAAAGTCTCAGATTCTGAGACATTTTTTCTCATGTCTTTCTCATGTCTCATGTCTCATAATCTGAGACTTTTTCTATATAGAAAAAATGTCTCAGAATCTGAGACTTTTTCTATATAGAAAAAGTCTCAGATTATAAGACATTTTTTCTATATAGAAAAAGTCTCAGATTCTGAGACATTTTTTCTATATAGAAAAATTCTCAGATTCTGAGACATTTTTTCTATATAGAAAAATTCTCAGATTCTGAGACATTTTTTCTATATAGAAAAATTCTCAGATTCTGAGACATTTTTTCTATATAGAAAAATTCTCAGATTCTGAGACATTTTTTCTATATAGAAAAATTCTCAGATTCTGAGACATTTTTTCTATATAGAAAAATTCTCAGATTCTGAGACATTTTTTCTATATAGAAAAATTCTCAGATTCTGAGACATTTTTTCTATATAGAAAAATTCTCAGATTCTGAGACATTTTTTCTATATAGAAAAATTCTCAGATTCTGAGACATTTTTTCTATATAGAAAAATTCTCAGATTCTGAGACATTTTTTCTATATAGAAAAATTCTCAGATTCTGAGACATTTTTTCTATATAGAAAAATTCTCAGATTCTGAGACATTTTTTCTATATAGAAAAATTCTCAGATTCTGAGACATTTTTTCTATATAGAAAAATTCTCAGATTCTGAGACATTTTTTCTATATAGAAAAATTCTCAGATTCTGAGACATTTTTTCTATATAGAAAAATTCTCAGATTCTGAGACATTTTTTCTATATAGAAAAATTCTCAGATTCTGAGACATTTTTTCTATATAGAAAAATTCTCAGATTCTGAGACATTTTTTCTATATAGAAAAATTCTCAGATTCTGAGACATTTTTTCTATATAGAAAAAGTCTCAGATTCTGAGACATTTTTTCTATATAGAAAAAGTCTCAGATTCTGAGACATTTTTTCTATATAGAAAAAGTCTCAGATTCTGAGACATTTTTTCTATATAGAAAAAGTCTCAGATTCTGAGATGTCTCAGATTCTGAGACATTTTTTCTATATAGAAAAAGTCTCAGATTCTGAGACATTTTTTCTATATAGAAAAAGTCTCAGATTCTGAGACATTTTTTCTATATAGAAAAAGTCTCAGATTCTGAGACATTTTTTCTATATAGAAAAAGTCTCAGATTCTGAGACATTTTTTCTATATAGAAAAAGTCTCAGATTCTGAGACATTTTTTCTATATAGAAAAAGTCTCAGATTCTGAGACATTTTTTCTATATAGAAAAAGTCTCAGATTCTGAGACATTTTTTCTATATAGAAAAAGTCTCAGATTCTGAGACATTTTTTCTATATAGAAAAAGTCTCAGATTCTGAGACATTTTTTCTATATAGAAAAAGTCTCAGATTCTGAGACATTTTTTCTATATAGAAAAAGTCTCAGATTCTGAGACATTTTTTCTATATAGAAAAAGTCTCAGATTCTGAGACATTTTTTCTATATAGAAAAAGTCTCAGATTCTGAGACATTTTTTCTATATAGAAAAAGTCTCAGATTCTGAGACATTTTTTCTATATAGAAAAAGTCTCAGATTCTGAGACATTTTTTCTATATAGAAAAAGTCTCAGATTCTGAGACATTTTTTCTATATAGAAAAAGTCTCAGATTCTGAGACATTTTTTCTATATAGAAAAAGTCTCAGATTCTGAGACATTTTTTCTATATAGAAAAAGTCTAAGATTCTGAGACATTTTTCGTATAGAAAATTTCTCAGATTCTAAGACATTTTCGTATAGTAAGATTTTTAAATTCTGAGACATTTTTCGTATAGAAAAATTCTCAGATTCTGAGACATTTTTCGTATAAAAAATTCCAGATGCTGAGACATTTTTCGTAAAAAAAAAAAATTCTCAGATTCTGAGACATTTTTCGTAAAGAAAAATTCTCAGATTCTGAGACATTTTTTGTATAGAAAAATTTTTGGATTGTGAGACATACAAAAAAATATCAGAAATACATCAGATTCTAAGACATTTTTCGTAAAGAAAAATTCTCAGATTTTGAGACAAAAATTCCAAGTTTTTTTGTACAAATGACACTTCCACACTCAAAATAATGACTCTGTTAAATTACAGAAAAACTCTGCTAATTTAACAGAAAACACCATACTTTTCCAGCTAACAACATTTCTTGGTAATTTTACTAAAAAAACTCTGTAAAATGATTTTGACAGAAAAAAAAAATGTTAATTTACAGAGTTTATAGTAAAATATTGGTTAAATATGAAAGCTTTTTTACAGAGAAAACTCTGTAATTTTACCATAAAACTCTGTAAAATAATTTGGACAAAAAAAACTGTTAATTTACAGAGTTTCTAGTAAAATATTGGTTAAATAAACCACCATTTAGCAAAAAAATATGTAAATTTGATGCAAAAAAAATTTACAGAAAAAACTCTGGAAATTTACAGAGTTTAGTTAAATGCATGTTATTTTGTAAAATTTTTATAAGATTTCTTAATAAAAATTTTATAACTTTTTTTCGCTATTTTGTTTGTTTGATGTTTGGCAACAAAAACTACTCAAAACAGAAAACTTTTTTGGTTATAAAAAATACGAAGTATTTTGCCTAAATCTGTATTTTAGCAGAAAACTCTGTTAATTATCTGTAAAATTAAGATTACAAAGTAAAAAGTAATATAACAGAGGAAACTTTGTTTTTTTGTCACAACAAAATACAAAGTATTTTCTTTAAATCTGTATTTTGACAGAAAATTCTGTCAAATATCTGTTGAATTGAGATTACAGTCATTTTACAGAGTATTTTACAGAGTTATTATTTTGAGTGCATTTATTCGAAAGATCGGCCCCCTATTGGGCGCCAGTTAAGCATTCTTTTATGCATTAAAAATTTTGAAGAAAAATAATTTAAAATTTATCTAACTTAATGACTCTTACCTCAAAAAAAAAGTCAGATTCTGAGACATTTTTCGTATACAAAAATTTCAGATTCTGAAACATTTTTCGTAAAGAAAAATTCTCAGATTCTGAGACATTTTTCGTAAAGAATAATTCTCAGATTCTGAGACATTTTTCGTATTGAAAAATTTTTAGATTGTGAGATATAGAAAAAATCTCAGAAAAAACCTCAGATTCTTTGACATTTTTCATATAGAAAAATTCTCAGATTCTGAGATATTTTTTTTTCAAATGAAAAATTCCAAGTTTTTTTGTACAAATGACACTTCCATTTATTTGACAGACCGGCGCCAGTTAAGCATTCGTTTAAGCACTAACAATTTTGGCAAAATAATTTAAAATTTATCTCCTTTAAGGACTTCTACCACCAAAAAAAAATCAAAATTTTTCTTCAAAGAAAATCTACCGGATATCAATTAATGTTGACATTTCAGTATTTCCGTATTTGCTAAACATCCGGTCTAACATAAAATTAGCAACATATTGTGAATAGAGTTTTCCTCTATTCATTTTTAGGATAGTGGGCTGTGTGACATGATCCCCTAAGACATAATTTTCTTAAACTGGAAAAAAATATCTTTTATATTCTGTTACAATAATGACACTACAGAAAAAAAGGAATAAGAAAAACAACAAGTTGGAAAATAAAAAAACTTGCCTAAAGACAGATTATATTTTCTGTTAAAATGCAAACAAAAATATTATAGTACCTAAAACAAAAACAAAAAAAAATAATATAAATTTTCTTAAGAACACCACAGGGCTTACGAACAAAAAGACTTAAAATTTGTCTTATACTCGTAGTTGGTTGGTGTTTTCTTCCTTTTTTTTTGTGAAAATATTATTTTAGTAGGAGCAACATAAATGTAGAAATGTTTACCTTAAATGTATAAGACCTAAAATAATAATATTTTTCTTTAATATAAAACTATGTATTAGACGGGATCGAAAAGCAATTTAAATAATTAACTAGTTAAAAGGTTAAATTCGCCCTTGCGGAAAAATGTTTGTCTATAGTCATTTTCTCATATCTCTCATCGTTTTCGAGATAAGTTTAATATTTAAATTTTTTGACGTTTGACCGCGTTTTATTTAAAAACGGCTCTGGAAAAGATTTTGATTTTCGTCGAAATATAGCAGTAGGGCACCCCAGTTTCATAATCATGTGAGACATTTACAATGTTTGCAACTTGAGGTTAAAGTTTTTTCGGCTGAGCCGTGTTTTACTTTCTGAAACAATTTTCAAACTAAATTTTTCCGATTCTATAGAATTACCAGACATTCTGAGAAAATTTTCTAAAACAGTTTTACTGACGTTTGACATTGAACATTTTTTAAATTTTAAAATTTTTTTCCTACACTCAAATTAATAACTGGTTAAAATACTCTGCAAAATGACTGTAATCTCAATTCAACAAATATTTGATAAAGTTTTCTGTTAAAATACAGATTTAAAGAAAATACTTTGTATTTTGTTGTGACAAAAAAAAACAAAGTTTCCTCTGTTATATTACTTTTTACTTTGTAATCTTAATTTTACAGATAATTAACAGAGTTTTCTGCTAAAATACAAATTTTTCTATATCAAAAAGCTTTCATATTAACCCAATATTTTACTATGAACTCTGTTAATTAACAGTTTTTTTGTCAAAACATTTTGCAGTGTTTTTTAGTAAAATTACCAAGAAATGTTGTTAGCTGGAAAAGTATGGTGTACTCTGTTAAATTAGCAGAGTTTTTCTGTAATTTAACAGAGTTATTTTTTTGAGTGTAATATTCTTTGCTAAATGTTGGTTTATTTAACCAATATTTTACTAGAAACTCTGTAAATTAACAGTTTTTTTTTGTCCAAATCATTTTACAGAGTTTTAAAGTAAAATTTCAGAGTTTTCTCTGTCACAAAGCTTTCATATTTAACCAATATTTTACTACAAACTCTGTAAATTAACAGTTTTTTTTTTGTCAAAATCATTTTACAGAGTATTTTAGTAAAATTACCAAGAAATGTTGTTAGCTGGAAAAGTATGGTGTACTCTGTTAAATAAGCAGAGTTTTTCTGTAATTTAACAGAGTTATTATTTTGAGTGTAGTATTCTTTTCTAAATGGTGGCTTATTTAACCAATATTTTGCTAGAAACTCTGTAAATTAACAGTTTTTTTGTCCAAATCATTTTACAGAGTTTTAAAGTAAAATAACAGAGTTTTCTCTGTCATAAAGCTTTCATATTTAACCAATATTTTACTAAAAAACTCTGTAAATTAACAGTTTTTTTTTTGTCAAAATCATTTAACAGAGTATTTTAGTACTCTGTTAAATTAGCAGAGTTTTTCTGTAATTTAACAGAGTTATTATTTTGAGTGTAATTTTCACAAAAATAAAAAAAGTAAATTTACAATTTGGAAGCATTAAAGCGGGCCAATTTACTCGATGGCATTTTCCAATTGTCAACACTACTTGCACATTGCATCAGAAATCAAATAGTAAATAAAATAGTCAAATTCTGGTCACTTTTATCAATATTTTACAGATAATTCTGTTAATTTACAGTTTTTTTTTATCGAATATCTTCGTAAAATAACAAAAAGTCTTGCTGGTTGGAAATCTATGGTATTTTCTGCTGGCTCAGCAGAGAATCTTTGTAATTTAACAGAGTGATTATTTTGAGTGTACGAAAAATTTCTCAGAATCTAAAACTTTTACTCTACAAAAAAATGTCTCAGAATCTGCCACAATTTCTATGCGAAAAATGTCTTGAAATCTGCCGCAATTTCTTTACGAACAAATTTCTCTTATACACTCAAAATAATAACTCTGTAAAATACTCTGTAAAATGACTGTAATCTCAATTCAACAGATATTTGACATAGTTTTCTGTCAAAATACAGATTTAAAGAAAATACTTTGTATTTTGTTGTGACAACAAAACAAAGTTTCCTCTGTAATATTACTTTTTACTTTGTAATCTTAACTTTACAGATAATTAACATAATTTTTTGCTAAAATACAGATTTAAGGAAAATACTTCGTATTTTTTTATAACCAAAAAAGTTTTCTGTTTTGAGTAGTTTTTATTTTCGTTACCAAACATTAAAATTTTATCTGTATATTTTTTTTTTTTGAGAAAAAGTTGAAAAAGTAGCAAAAAAAGTTATCAAAAAAATCTTTTCAGAAATCTTATAAAAATTTTACAAAATAACATGCATTTAACTAAACTCTGTAAATTTACACACTGAAAAAAATATTGAGAAAAACAATTCGAGTAATCACTTGTTTAAATTTTTAAATAAGATTTGAGTAATTTTTTAATTGACGCAATTAAAAATTTAATCAAAAACTAAAAAAAATATTTGAGTAAATAATTTAATACAAAATTTAATATTTTTTTTTATTTTTTTTTTATTCTCTTCGTGTTTTGAATTCTCGTTTAGTTTATAGTTTTTTGTGTATGTATATGAAAGTTTAAAATCATCTTTATGAAATTTTCCAATGTCTTCAAGACATAAATATATTTGGTAAAGTTTTAAAAAACATTTTTTTTCGAAAAAAAAATGTGAAACTTTTAAACTTTTTAAAAAAATAAATTGATAAATTTTGAGTAAATTTTTACTTGACACAATTAAAAAGTTACTTAAAAAATTGAAAAATTTTTAATTAAATTTTTAACAGTATCCATTAAAAATTTTTTAGTAAGCATTTAATAATTTTTTATTAAAAATTTACTCAATACTATTAAATCGTTTACTGGTGCAAAATTGAGTAATTTTTTACTCAATAGTATTAAAAATTTACTCAAATTTTTTTTTTTTTTTTTTTCTGTGCAGAGTTTTTTCTGTAATTTTTTTTTTTTGCATCAAATGCATTTTACAAATATATGTAAATTTACATACGTTTACTTTGCTAAATGGTGGTTTATTTAACCAATATTTGACTAGAAACTCTGTATATTAACAGTTTTTATTTTGTCCAAATCATTTTACAGAGTTTTAAAGTAAAATAACAGAGTTTTCTCTGTCAAAAAGCTTTCATATTTAACCAATATTTTACTATAAACTCTGTAAATTATCAGTTTATTTTTGTCGAAATCATTTACAGAGATTTTTTAAGTAAAATTACCAAGAAATGTTGTTAGCTGGAAAAGTATGGTGTACTCTGTTAAATTAGCAGAGTTTTTCTGTAATTTAACAGAGTTATTATTTTGAGTGTAGAATCATTAAATTACTGCAAGGAAAAAAAAATATTAAAATCGATTTTAAATTAATATTTCTAATCCACTCTAGTGTTTAGCATTAAGGAAGGAAAGGAGTTTTGAATTGTTGGCATGAATAAAAAAACTTAATATATTTCTTTTTTCCTGTAAGAAATTAAATTTTAAGTTTTAAAAAACAAGTAGTTGTTACTTGTATAAGAATTCTTAGTTTTTTTTTGTTACATAACTTTCAAGATGTTTTTTTAGGAACAAGATAAGAGAAATGAGTCATGTTTGTTAGTTTCCACTTTAAGATGTTGCATACAGATTCTGGGTGTAGTTTTTTTTTTGTGTCTTTAAATACATAAGTATTTTACAGTTTGCCTTAAGTTTTAACAATTTTCTTGTCAAACTTTAAGTTGTTTTTTTTGTTTAAGTTTTTATAGCAGTTGGAAAGAAGGTTGACTTAAATTTTTAGTAAATCTTTAAAGAAAATAATTATCGTTTCATTATTTCTTGAAATTTTTTAAAATATTTGAAAACAAAATGCGCAAACACTGTTCAACATATTTAAGGTAAATTTAATGTATTTGACTTGAGACTAGAAAACTTCACTAAAACGTGCATTTAAAGGGTTAACATATTCAAAGAATATTATTTGTTTCGAATTTCTCTAGAGGTCGTCAAAGATTTTAAGTTAAAGTAAAATCATTTCTACTGCTCCCATAGTGCGTCGTAAAAGGGTTAATACCCTTTAAAAAAAAAAAACGTGGGTATTCAACACTAAAAATTAAGCTACTGGTACTAATGTTTAATCCAAAAGGACCTAGTGCAGGAATTGGTAATTAATACTAAAAATTTGTTACTAATATTTAGTTCATAAAAAATACTAATAAAACAGTAAATATTATTGCATTTTTTTTACAATTTTAGTAAATAATAATACTAAAAAGTAAAAAAGTTAAATTCGGCCTTGCCAAATGTAGTGATACCCTCCACAATTTCTAAAAGATTATTGCAAAAACTTTATTTAAAAGAAAATCACTTTAAAAAAAAATTTGTCAAAAAAAATTTCCGCGAAAAAAAAATTTGGTAAAAAAAATCCGCGATTTTTTTCTTTTTTTGTCTCAAAATATGTTGGTACTTGTTTAAATACCAATTGGTGTTCAATTATGTTCACATAATTGAACCAGCAGCCGAATTAAAGCATTTTGTATTTTTAGGTTATGTTGAATGTACTAAAATTTTTGAGGTGTCCTTACATTTTCGTTCATAACTTTTGAACCGCTGAACCGATATTGCTCAAATGCAATACCAAACTTCTCAGGAGAACTTCCAATTAATATGTTAAGTTTCAGTCACCTCCGTGTAATATTTTGGCCGTGATCACCATTTCCACAGACAGACTGACAGATGGACATCGCTAGAATGTCTTAAAATCGATCGGGGATCATGAATATATATACTTTATGGGGTCCTAGACCGGTATTTCGATGAGTTACAAACGGAATGACAAACTTATATATACCCTCTATCACTAGAGTGGAGGGTATAAAAAGCGGTAAATATAGCAAATTTATATTGAAAATTGTTGATAAAACTTACTAAAAATTCTAATTTTGTAAATAAAAATACTAAAAACCGAAAATGTGACAAATTTTTATACCCCCAACCACAGTATGAGGGTATACTCACTTTGTCATTCCGTGTGTAACGCATCGAAATATCGGTCTAGCACCACATAAAGCATATATATTATTGATCAGTGATCAATTCTTAGACATTCTAGCGATGTCCGTCCGTCCGTTTGTGCGTCTGTAGAGGACACGCTACAGTCCAAGATAAAAGAGCTAGGCTTTCGAAATTTGGCACGAATATGTCTTATATTCCTAGGCAATGGGAAATGGGCAAAATCGGACCAAGGGGAAAAAGTTCCCCTTGGAGAACTAAACCAACCTCTGGAAAACGGTATTTTTTGCAGGACTTTTTGTACTTTTTTTAAGCAAATGCTACATTTTTATGTCGGAAGAAGCTCAAAACCCTGCATGTGGACCCAGCGGATAAAAAAAAAAAAAAATATTATTGTTGACCCGCCCCTCTTATGGGCGTGTATATAAAAAATGTATTTTAATAATGATTAATTGCGTTAAATAATTGCATGAATCATAATAAATCCATTTGATAACATCTATCGCAAGGGGTGTCCCTTAATGTCTCTTATATGACCTTAAGCCGAATTAAAACACTACTAACAAGGGAAGTCTCCTTGGTGTCACCCTCCGCTCTTCATGAAATTTGGATATGTTGTTAAGGACCAAAATTAATTCGACACGTATTTTTTTTTAGCGGCCCAAACTCATTTTTAGGGGGGTTCGATTTGTATGGGGGGAAATTTACCTTTTTCAACTTTTTACGATTTACGACTATTTAAACAAAATTAATATAGACATGTGTGGTACCAGATTAAAGGTATGAAAAATACCTATCTCGTGGTGCTAACAACGGGCCAAAGAATTTAATATTTTTCGAGTTATTAACAAAAATGTGATAAAAATTTGATATTTTACTCAATATGACAAAAAGTTGTGCATGTTTGGACAAGTTCTCAGCAAACGTAGATAAGTTTTCCAAAGACCTTTCATTTGGTATGTAACATGACTAGGTTTCTTTACATAACATAGGAGATAAACGGAAAAAATGAAAAATGGCCTTCCCCCCTCCTTTTTACCCCCTAAATATGAATTTAGGCCGCTAAAAAAAAATGGGTGTCCTTTTATTTTTTCTGCTCTACAAAATAAAACCAATTCCATAAAGATCCACAAAGGATAGTAAATTTTCTAACGTTTTTTTCTAACAATTTTGATTAGAAATATTTAATTTTGTGTAAAAAAAACTTTTTTTTAATAATTTTACACAAAAAAAAAAATAAAATACTAAATTTTTTTGAGTGTAAAATTTTTTTCGAGTGTATTTTTTTTATTTGTAAAAATATTTTTGAGTGACACAAATACGTTGCTTTTTGGAACTTTTCAATGTTTTTAAAACATGTTAAACGGGTTTTCAACACGTGAATTTAAGGTGAAAATAATCTGAAAATCACGGTTTTGCTAATAACTTTTGAACCACTGCGGAAGTGTTCTACGAGTCAAGGTCTACAAAAATGCCGTTGGACCTTTTCTAGGCTATTCCATATTTTTCTTCGTAGTCTTTCTTTTGAAAATTTTATGCGTTTCGCTCTATCTCGCTTAGTTTTCGAGATATCGGCATTTTTTTTTTGAGATTTTGCTTTATAATAATAATTTTCTCAAATTCTGAAAGCATAAAACTTTGTACGTACACACAAAAATTTATTGGCTAAAAATTTTCAATTAAATCTATTGATCAACAAAATTTAAATGAGACAATCAATGTTTGATTAAAATTTTTGTTATTTTCTTTAACTGTCGAATTACAAATTTTCAACAAACCAGATTTTTTGCGCTTCAATTAATTTGAATAGATTAATTCAAAAATATACAAAATAATTATTATTGTTGGCAACACATTGGAAAGCAAAAAAGATGAATTTTTGGATCATTTGTTAAATCAATCATTATTTTGATTGACTTTAAATAAAAAATGTATAAAATTTTTTATCAAAATCGAAAAAATGTTTGATTGAACAAATTTTCAATCAATCACCTACAATTTGATGATTGGTATAACAATTTTTTTAATTGAAGGAATTTCAATCAAAAAATTGATTGAATCCCCGTTTTTTGTTGATTGAAATTCGTTTCAAATTTTTTCTATGTACACTCAAAAAAAAAGTGAACTAAAATCTGGGAAAATTAACTCAATTTTGAGAAAAAGAGGGAATGATTTGGCTCCAAAGATTTTTTTTCTTAGTTTTAGTTCATAATTTTCCCAGAAATAAGGAAAACAAAATTATTTAATTTTAAGCCAATTTTAACTAGAAAATGGGAAAAATTATACTTCACATTTTAGAAATAGATTGGGTCTAGACCCTGGACCCATGGGTTCGGACCCCATTTAACTCGAGACCCCCGTTGGGTCCTTTAAGTTTCCCCATAGATTTTGAACCAAAACTTGTGTCCGTTTCGCTCTAACTTGCTTAGTTTTTGAGATACGGTAATAAGGGGCCTGATAGGGTCTTGAGAATCTTAAAAACTGGATAACTCAAAAACTATTAATCGGAGGGCTTTCGGGTATTTTGCGGAAGTGTTCTACGAGTCAAGAGCTACAAAAATGCAGTTGGACTTTTTCGCGTGTTGGCAGTCTTGAGACCCCGACAGATATGCAGAGCTAGGCTATTCCATATTTTTCTTTATAGTCTTTCTTTTGAAAATTTCATCCGTTTCGCTCTATCTCGCTTAGTTTTCGAGATATCGCCATTTTGAATTTTTAACTAAATTCTAAGAAGTTATTTACTAAATTCTCAAAAGTCATTAACTAAATTCTAAGAAGTACACTTCCTCAATTCAAAGAAGAGAAATACGATGAGTTTTTTTTTAGTAAATTTTAACTAAACTTGAACTAAATTGTTTTTTAAGAAATATGTCTTAAAAATAAAGATGCGATTCTTAGATTTGTGGAAAATTTCTTTGGCAGTAAGAATTTTTTTCCTAATAGTTAAAAAATCCATTTAAAGGAAACTATGAACTAATTATAAGTAAATGAACTAAAATTTTTTCCTCATAGTTAGGAAAATTTCTCATTTTTAAGTTAAATTTAACTAAATTTTAGGAAAATTCATGATAAATTTTCAAAGACATTTTTTCCTTAAATTTAGTTATGTCTTTTTTTTCAGTGTAGGGAAATTCAAAATATTAAATTGAACAGTGTTAAAAAAGATAATATTTAAGTTTAAATTTAATTTACATCTGCTATTAGACATTTAATAACTACCACTGAAATGCATTAAAATGTCCTTAAAGCAGAGCATTACACAAAAAACTAAAACTCACATACACTCAAAATAATAACTCTGTTAAATTACAGAAAAACTCTGCTAATTTAACAGAGTACACCATACTTTTCCAGCTAACAACATTTCTTGGTAATTTTACTAAAAAACTCTGTAAAATGATTTTGACAGAAAAAAACTGTTAATTTACAGAGTTTGTAGTAAAATATTAGTTAAATATGAAAGCTTTTTTACAGAGAAAACTCTGTAATTTTACTATTAAACTCTGTAAAATGCTTTGGACAAAAAAAACTGTTAATTTACAGAGTTTCTAGTAAAATATTGGTTAAATAAATTACCATTTAGCAAAGAAAACTATGTAAATTTACATATATTTGTAAAATACATTTGATGCAAAAAAAAAATACAGAAAAAACTCTGTAAATTTACAGAGTTTAGTTAAATGCATGTTATTTTTTAAAATTTTTATAAAATTTCTGAAAAATTTTTTTTGATAACTTTTTTTGCTACTATTTAAACTTTTTCTCAAAAAATAAAAATATACAGATAAAATTTTGATGTTTGGTAACAAAAACTACTCAAAACAGAAAATTTTTTTGGTTATAAAAAAATACGAAGTATTTTGCTTAGGTCTGTATTTTAGCAGAAAACTCTGTTAATTATCTGTAAAATTAAGATTACGAAGTAAAAAGTAATATAACAGATGACTCCTTGTTTTTTTGTCACAACAAAATACAAAGTATTTTCTTTAAATCTGTATTTTGACAGAAAACTCTGTCAAATATCTGTTGAATTGAGATTACAGTCATTTTACAGAGTATTTTACAGAGTTATTATTTTGAGTGTACAATTAAGGATGTCTGGTATAGAAAACATGTTTTCTAAGATATTGAACAAATGGATGGATATTGTAGTCAGTCGTCTTGTAAATAAGTACAAAAAAAAACGTGCTTAAGAAAAAATTTTTGTAAATGATGGCAAAAAAATTACAATAAAAAAAGAAACTTAACAAATGACAGACGGACAGAATTCAAGACAAATGTAAATGGGGGACTTTCAAAACATGAAAATAGAAATGAAATTCAATGACATGAAAAACCATAATGTATGTACGTTACAACATCAACAAAAAAAAAAAACTGCTGAGGACAAAAACTGTTAAGGACATAAAAACTGTTTAGGAAAAAGGGGAGGGAAACCCAAAAAAAAATAAAACGGAAGGAAGTTAAATATTAAAAGTAGAACATGTTTAACAAGATTATCGATAAAAAAAATATAAAAAAACTGAAAGCCAATACTTAAGAGACATGAAAATATTACCGCTACCGCCAAAAGCGTTACAAATTCAAACCCTTAAGGCAGTTATCAATGAAATGACAAGAGTAAAGGTTGTATGCCATTTTAGGTTGTTAATTTTACGATGGACAAAAATATTGCGTGTACAATGAGCATTTGGGGAATAATATACAAAAAATTAGATGCCCGAGTAAAAATTTTTGTATGGAGCAATATATGTTCTTATATTATTCCAGATCTGTTGATAGATCCGAGATTTGAAAGATCAGCACTGATCCGAAAAATGGATCGCTAAGATTAGATCAGTTTTAACCGGACGGATACAATTTGATCCGAAAAGTGGGTTTATCTAATTAGATCAGTTTTAATCGGTGGGATACAATTTCATCCGAAAAATTGTTGGATCTTATTGGACCAAGACAAAAAAAAAAAGATTTTTTTAGCTGGATAAAAAAAGATAAAATTTCATACGAAAGAAAAAAAAAATATTACAAAAAACTTTAGATAAAATTTTATCCGAAAAAAAAAATCTATTTTTAGAACTATATATAATTTAATCCGAACAATAAAATCTATTTTTAGAACTGATAAAGTTTTATCCAAACAATTTTTTTCAAAATTAAGATATAAATATATATAATTAAAATTTATTTAAAAAAAAAAAAAAAACTTCGAGCGGCGGGGGAATCGAACAGCTACCAACTGTTTTGTAATCGCAATCTCTACCCTCTGACCCAGCGGACGTTGTTAATAAATGACAACTTTAAAAGACTATGTTTTAAAAAAACTTAGAAAATTTTTGAAAATAGTTTATCATATATAATTATATCAAGTTTAAAGCTTCTAAAACATATTTTCTTTAAAAAAAAATTAGAAAAAACAACTTTTTTTCTTAGCTCAGCCGGGGATCGAACCCAGGGTCCCTAGGAACCATATATTAACTTATATGATGTAATATATAAAATTATATAAATATAAATAAATAATATTTATTTTTCGATTTTATCATACAAATTTAATTATTCAATATTTTTAAGTTTAGAAAAAACAAAAAGCTTTAAAAACATATTTTCTTTTTTAAAAAATTAAAAAAAAAATAGTTTTTTTCTGGGTTGAACCGGGAATCGAACTCGGGGTCAACAAGCATCATATATTATCTTATATGATCTTATATAAAGTTACACACAACTATTTAAGTTATATGCATTTTTTAAACATTTAACTTTTAAAATCCAATATGCATTTTTTTAAGTTTTAAAATACAATGGATTAAACAGATTTTTTTTCTATTTAAAAATTTATAGAATTTATATATATTTTTTTTGACTGATTTTAGGTGCTTTGAGAATCATATATAATTATACAAGCTCTCTTGTATACTTAAATAAAAATATATATGATGCAACATTAAAAAAAAATATTGAAATACTGTCATATAAAAGTATGCATAATTATATATAAAATATTGTGAAAGAAAAAAATATTTTTTACCTTATACAATTGTATAACATTTTATATGGCGTTACATGTGCCACCATTTAAAATTATATATAGAGTTTAAAAAAAAATTGTATTTATATGGTACCTTACAAAACTATATACGGTATCTCATAAGCCATTTATAATTATATCTTTGATAATATTAAAAAAATAAATGTTTGATGCCATGTATAGTTTTATATAACTGTATATAGAGTTATATGTGCGACCATATATAATTGTATTTGAATTTTTTTTTTTTCGTTTTTTAAGATGGAACCATATATAGTTTTAAATGGTTTCTTGTGAGTCATATATAATTTTAAATGGTTTCTTGTAAGTCATATATAATTATATATATAATGATATTGGATTTTTTTTAAATATGCTCGTATACGTTATTTGATATTAAGTCACATATAAATATGTATGCAATCAGATTAAGTTATATGTGTCACATATGATTATGTCTCCCACATGTATTTATATATTAATATGGTTATCATTAGATGTAATTTTATATAACTCCATTTAAAAAATTTGGAAAAACTCAATGCGAGATATAATTATGTACTTTGTTTGATATGAAAACATATTATTTCATATGGCTATATATACATACATCAAATAATGTAAAATTATATGTATTCATTTTTACTCGGGTGAAAGAAATAAGATTAACAAAAAATAAAATACTTGTAAAATATTTTGGAATGAACGAGGTAGCAAATAACGCACAGTTGTATTTTTTGTTATTTTATTTCATTTCAAAAACATATAAATTTGAACAACAACAATAAAATTGGCCATAAAAACAGAAAAAAAAGTTAGTAATAAAACGGCGATTTCCTTTTCAAAAAGTTGTAAAAACAAAAAAATAACATAAAATTTTTGGAGACTTCCCAGCAGAAAATAAGTTGATGAAATAAGACGATTTTTTTTTGTCTGATTGCACTACCAAGCATCAAAAATGCGACGGGGACTCGACCATAAACTTTTAATTATAATTAATCTTCTGGAAAAAAATTCAGTCTCCAAAATTTTCCATCACAACAAATTTTTTAAAAAATTGTGGTCAAGTTAAAAAAAAAACCTCCGCTTTGAGCATTTTTGGCAACTCATGGTGAATGAACACAACTTAAAAATAAGTCGAGGGTTAAATATTACTCTTAAAGATGCAGAATTCATTTGGTCAGTCACTTTCACCCTAAGCGCACCAATTTACTTTCAAATGTCTTATTCCCCAGTATCGGAAAAAACCGTTTGTGGGGGAAAAGACCTTATTAAAATAAATATATCATTGACTTATGTTTAAGTCGTCAGCACATCGGGTTTAACCGCTAAGAGTTGTCACATACATATATCCAAAAACGTGATTTTTTTAAATTTCAAATTTCTGAAAACCCTGATGTAATGTAAAAGTTTGGAGACCGGATTCTTGACCAGAAAAATAATTTTAATTATGTATATTATCCCTTCGCGTCAAGCTACTTATCATTAGCGAAAAATTAGTTTTTGGATAATAAGACATCATTTAAAGGCCAAATTTAAAAAAGACAAAAAGGAAAGACAAAAGAAAGTGATAGTGTTACATTTGGCATAAAACATTAAAAAAAAATTTTCAGGGGCGTCTTTTTATTTTGGGGGGGGGGGGGGGGTGTTATACAATGGGGGAAACCTTCCCCTTGCGATAGATGTTATCATATGAATTTATTATGATTCATGCAATTATTTAATCTAATTAATCATTATAAAAATAAATTTTTTATATCCACGCCCACAAAAGAGGCGCGTCAAACTTTTTTATATTTTTTTTTAATAGGTGGGTCCACATGCAGGGTTTTGAGCTTCCTGTGACATAAAAATGTTGCATTTGCTTAAAAAAAGTACAAAAAACCCTGCAAAAAATAACGCTTTTTAGAGGTTGGATTAGTTCTCCAAAGGGGAACTTTTTTCCCCTTGGTTCGATTTTTCCCATTTCCGCACTTAACCTGCTTAGGAATATAAGACATATTAGTGCCAAACTTCGAAAGTCTAGCTCATTTATTTTGGACTGTATCGTGTCTTCTGCAAACGGACAGACGGACGGACATCGCTAGAATGTTTTAGAACCGATCACTGATCAATAATATACTTTATGGGGTCCTAGACCGATATTTCGATGCCTTACACAGGGAATGACAAAGCGAGTATACCCCCATACTGTGATTGGAGGGTATAAAAAGAAAAAAGTATAAAACTTTCTTAAAAAAAATTTCCAAAGGAAAAAAATTTGAAATCCGAAAATTTTTCATAGAAAAAAATCTGGACATTTTTTAAGGAAAAAATCTTTAAATTTTCATAGGGAAAATCTGACAATTTTTAAAGGAAAAATGTGACTAAATCTGAAAATTTTTTGTGAAAAAATATCAGTCAATCTAGAAGTTCTTATTATGAACAGAAATTTACTTTGGGAAAAATCAGACTTTCCAATATAAAAAATGTATCAGATTTTGAGTCTCTCTATAAGAAAAATCCTCAGAATCAGAGACTTTTTTTATAGGAAAAATGTTTAAGAATCTGATTGTGAGACTTTTTTCCATAATGACTCAGAATCTGTACACTCAAAAAATTATGTAGGTAAATTCCAGTGAATATTCACTTAAAACAAATGAACTTTTATTTAAAAACCATTCCAGTGTTTTTTCTTTTAAAATAAAAACACAATACAGTCAATTTTAAATGTTAATTTAATGACTAACCAAAACATTAAAAAACTAGTGAATATTCAGTTATTTTGTATTGAAAAACAGTAAAACTATAGAAGAAATTTTTTACTGCCGAAATTAAATGTAACAGAAAATTCGTTTTTAATACAGTAAATTATTTTTTTTAAACTACAGAAACAGTAGAAAATAAGAAGTCCATAATAAAATTAATGATTTTTCTTTTAAAATAACTTTACTGATTACTTTTTAAAATAACCTACAAACAGTTAATGACATAATTTTCTTAGTGTAGAAGTTCTTATTATGAAGAGAAATTTTCTTTGGGAAAAGTTAGACTTTTTCCATAGGAAAAATGCATCCTGAGTCTTTCTATAGTAAAAAAACCTCAGAATCAGATACTTTTTTTATAGGAAAAATGTCTCAGAATCTGAGACTTTTTTCAAAATTTCTCAGAATCAGAGACTTTTTCTATAGGAAAAGTGTCTCAGAATCTGAGACTTTTTTTCAAAATGTTTCAGTCTGAGACTTTTTCCAAAGAAAAAGTCTTTCAGAAACTGAGTCTTTCTATAGAAAAAATCCTCAGAGTCAGAGACTTTTTCATTAAAAAAATAATTCAGAATCAGAAAATTTTTTGTGAAAAAATATCTGTCAATTTAGAAGTTCTTATTATAAAGAAAAATTTTCTTTGGGAAAAGTAAGACTTTTCCTTTAGGAAAAATGTATCCTGAGTCTTTCTATAGTAAAAAAACTTAGAATCAAAGACTTTTTCTATAAGAAAAATGTCTCAGAGACATTTTTTAAAATGTCTCAGAATCAGAGACTTTTTCTATAGGAAAAATGTCTCAGAATCAGAGACTTTTCTTAAAGAAAAAATGTCTCGCAATCTGAGACCTTTTCTAGAGGAAAAATGACTTAGAATCTAAGACTTTTTCTTTAAAAACAAGTCAGAGTGTTAAATTCGGCTGTGCCGAATCTTTTATACCCTCCAATATGTAAAAAAAAAAAAAATTGACATGGGCGTTTTTTTTTGGGGGGGCAAGAGGGCGGTTAGCGGGGACTCCCTCTGTCCAAGCGCAGGGCTTTAAACTTCTACGAGCATAAAAATATTTGATTTGTTTCACAAAAATAGAAAAACACGTCTAAAAAATTAGGATTTTTAGGAGGTTGGTTTAGTTCTTCAATGGGGAAATTTTTTCCCCTGGTCCGATTTTGCCCATTTCCGAACTTAACCTGCCTAGGACCATAAGACATA
Source organism: Pegoplata infirma (assembly GCA_963921195.1). Lineage (NCBI taxonomy): Eukaryota > Metazoa > Arthropoda > Insecta > Diptera > Anthomyiidae > Pegoplata > Pegoplata infirma. Next base: position 63,678,176 of record OY992536.1, read on the forward strand.
TTCTTGCCAAACTTGAGGGGTCTAGTAGAGCTGCAAAACTATCGATGGTACTATCGATAGTATCGATAGTTTCATTTGAAATGGAATATCGATAGTTTTTATCCGATAGCGATACTATCGCCGAAAAAAAATCAGCTTCAAATAGATTGCCATTTGCTGAAAAATTAATCAAAAAATGAACAGTTTTTAAAATTTTAATATTACTTTGGAATAATTCTACTTTTTAACGTATAAAGGAAATGATGGGAATCTCGTGTTAATGTTGTATCGAAATAAAAGGTCTAAACAGAATAAGCCGTCACGGTGGAAGATCGCCGTAGTTAGTTAAAATAGACTGGAATGGCAGTGAACGGCAAAAACTGGTATTTGTGTGTTCAGAAATAACCTGTTTTAACGTAAAAAAACTTAATTTTTTTCAAAAACTTACAATTCTTTAAAATATTCGATACTATCGATAGTATCGATAGTTTAAAAACAAACTATCGAAAATATCGAATGGGACTACTATCGATAGTTTTGCAGCTCTAGGGTCTAGCTCTTTTATTTTGGCCTGCATCGTGTTAACTACAGACGGACGGACGGACGGACAGACGGACGGACATCGCTAGAAAGTCTTAGAATCGATCACTGATCAATAATATATATACTTTATGGGGTCCCCGACCGATATTTTGATGCGTTACACACGGAATGACAAAGTGAGTATACCCCCATACTGTAGTTGGAGGGTATACAAATGTCCAAAATCTAAAACTTTTTCTGTAGAAAAAAAAAAAGAATTTGAGACTTGTTTACAGGAAAAAGGTCGCAGAGTCTGAGATTTTTTCAATAGGAAAAAGGCCTAAGAATCTGATTCTTTTTCTAGAGGAAAAAGGTCTCAGATCCTCTGAATTTAGACTCATTTTACATGAATATATCTCGGAATCTGAAACATTTTTAAAAGGAAAAGATCTCAAAATCTGAGATGCGAAATGAGTTGTCAAATTGTCAAATTCTTTCAGAATAGATACGCTTTAAAGTTTGAATCAGAAAATCATAAGGAAAAGTAAGAAAAAGTGAAGGAAAAAGAGCGGAACCTTACGGTAGCCCTGAAATAAAATGGAATTCATTCGATGAGATTCCATCTATAACATCACGCATAGTGAGACTACAGATAAAGCTGGATATAAATCGAAAGAATCCTGCCACAAACGATCGAACGCCTTGGAAATATCTAGAGCAACTACTTTGCTTCCACCAAATCGTTTCCGACAGAAACGATAACCAAGGGTTCTATTCTATATATAAGTGTAGTTAGTATTTTTGACGCCCACAAGTCTCCCGTAGAACGACTTGTACGAAAGCCATACATACGATCGCACAAAAGTGAGTTCGACTTTATATAGTTAACCAACTGGTTATTAACCATACTCCCCATCACCTTAAAGAGCGTTGAGCAAATTGCTATTGGGTGGTAGTTATCAGGCTTAGAAGTGTCACCCTTTTAAGGGATTGGCTGAACGTTAGCCATCTTCCAGCATTAGGCTAAAACTCCTACACGATACAAGTAGCTAAAATGGTTTGCCAAGGGACGAGACAATGTCGAAACACAATGTTTCAACACTAGTGTCGAAATATCATTTGTCCCTGGGGACTTATTAATGTTAAGATCATCAAGAGCCATTTTAAATGCATCTGCTCGAAAAAATATTTGGACAACGTAAAGGATACTCTCTCGAGTTCGTGCAGTGGTGGATTGCTTTACAGTAACAATGCGCTTCTTGCAAACATTTTAGCAAAAAGGTTGACAACCGAGTCTGCAAAGTATTATTTACCCTTTAGAAAAATGACCAAAGTCTTGATGCTCTCGCGATTCAGCAAGGACCTTAGCACGCAAACGGTGTTCGTACAGAAGCTTTTTGCGTCTGAGCTTTTTGCCATTCGTTTTCCGCCTGTTTGCTTAACGCGTAAGTAGCAGGATTTTTTTTCGTTAAACCAATTACCGAACAATTCCTCTCTGGATCTGACTGCAATTCTGCACGTCTGATTAAATCAGCAATATTGTTTGGTTTAGATAAAATTTGCTTAGACGTAATACATAATTTCATTTCCAGTGTCAACATTGTCATCAATAAAACAGAGTTTCCAGTTGAAATGTTGAAAGATCTCAATGAGCCCAACGGATCTTTCCATAGAGCGCTTCGGTGCTGATTTAGAAGCACTGCGAAGGTGCTTAAATGAAAAGGATGCAGAAATAAGGTTATGCTACTAGTTTCCGTGAGGCACAAGAAACTCAGCCTCGTATTTGTCAGAATGCGATGTAAGGAAAAGGTCGAGAGTATTACGAAACAAGGGAAGTGTGTATTTTGGTTCATATGCAAGGTGTGCAGAAAAGTTCTCAACGTATAAGTCCTCTGGAGTAGATTGGCTTGAATGGCAAAGCCATGAAACATTGTGTTAAAATCTCCAGGAACGACAATCTCGCTACTCGGACAGTTTTCAAGGATTCCAATAATAGAATTGGGTCAAAATCATTGTAGGAGTTCACCGTAGTCATATTAGGACTCCAGTAGACGAACTCGAAGTAAAATGTGTGTCCTGATTTGGAATTTATCCCTAAGTTAAATTCCATATTAATACAGCCCATATGCGGCAGTATTTGGTACAAAACATTTTCCTAATATATAACGCAAGGACGCGATGAGAAATAAAAGGGGGTAGAAAGTGATACTCCAGGTTTTAAAAAACCTGTGGATTAGCATCTTCTTTTTCATCACGGACAATGAAATCAAATATGAGCATTTGGAGAAATCTAAACGAAATCTACCAGTCATATCGAAGAAGAAAACTAAATTCAAATTAATAATCCAGACACTGGTTACTTTTAGTTATTACTTTGTTTGCTGGGTTATTCATTTTTCTACCCAGTTTGAAGGACTTTTATGTTATTGTATAATATATTTTTTTTAAAAAACTTTTTTCTTGTGTTTATGGCTTTTGTAGAACTTCAAAGGCACGTAGAAACCATAAAACAAGAAATGTTACAAATTCTTATCAAATAAAAAAATTTCTTATAAAGATACCACAGCAATGCAGCAGCATTGGAGAAGGATGTTTTTTTTTATTGTATATTTAAGGTATTTGTAAAATGTTTCTTAATCATCGTTTGGAATGCTTGAGTAAAGCTAAACACAAAAAAGGTAGATTGTTTCTTTAAGAATAAGAGAGAGCACTAAAATCAAATATCAAGTTCGGTATGGGAAATTTGAAATGAAAATGTTAAAATCAATTTGATATATTTTGGGTTAGAGGTTAGGTTGTCAAACCAACAACAGAGTTTGAAATTTTATCAAAATGGTTATCATACATTTTTTTTGGTTCAAGCTTGGTTTGCAGACATTTTTAAAATTGTCACATGATGCAGCAATTGATTTCCGTAACCCAATGCAGAATATAGAAGGAGATGAAGATTCTGCTTTGATGAGGAAAGCTGAGGTATGGAGGAGCAATGTGTCCAAAGTTATGAAACAAATTTCTACAATCTTTAGGCAGCTGAACTTTTACTGTCAGTTCTTAGGAATGATTGTATACTTTTGATGGCTATAGGTCAGGTTTGAGGTAGTGGAGTCAAAAACTCCTCTCATAGACCGGTTGGTCCATAGTGAAACCAAAATAATTCCTCAGTGACTCTGGTAAAACGCGTTAGTTCTCATCGCGAATTTTAACGTTTGCCTTAGGTCGACATTCAAAACGGTTTCCAAGCTATTGAAGGCATGTCGTCTCTATATGTGCAGGTGGGTTCTGGTCAAAGTAGGGCAGTGGCAAAGAATATGTTCGACCATTTCCTCAGTGTTGGGTTCATGGTACCCTCGAAAATAATCACATAATGCATATAAGGCACTGCCCGGTTATCACTCCAGTAAGTGTACGGTAGTTCCATCTGGTAAGTGAGAGTAAGTAATTGGTTATATTCAGATTGTAGCACGACCACAATCTTCTACTGATCGTACTTGTTGTGAGCTCTCTGCACTCTCTGTACAAATACCATCAGCACCTTGATTCGCGAGCTCGTCAGCTCTCTCGTTGAATACCCTCCCTTGAATACCTGTGTGCTCTGGTACCCATATTAGTAGTACCTTGGTCATACTCCCTAAATTTTGTAACTTCTCAAAACATTTAAAAACTACATTCAACTTGCTACAAAAGCTCCTAAGAGCAGCTTGGCTGTACATTAAACATAAAAGTTTTCTTCCCTGTTGGACTAATCACAGAACTGTAAAACTTGCTTATGGCAACTATTTCGGCCTGAAAGATGCTAGAGTCCAAAAAGTTGATAAGTATGATAACGGGGGACTGTTGAACCGCAGATATGCGAAAAGAACTCGGTCAATGAGAACAATGATAAATCATTTGAAGGCTTTTTTAGCCGGTCAGTGTGTTTTCTTATAGAATGTGTCCGGAAATTACAGCAACAACCGTCCAAATCTCTCCTTTGGAAGCAGAGGCAGCTCACTCATGAGATTTTGATTAAGAGAATACCTTATCGGAACAGCTGTAGCACTGTTTACAAGTTTGTAGAGGCATACCAGCACATTCCAATTCCGTATAAGCCTGTAAGTGAGCCCCTAGTCTTCCAAGATCATTGCCATTTCCTGAAAATCTGCAAGCCTGGTTAAATTAATGCTCCCCAGAATAGACTCCGAATTCCACTTGTTCGTGTATCCAAAACATCGCCTATCCAAGACGTGGAAACGTAGTGCTAAAGCGGCGCTGAAATATGTTCAAATTTTATGGCATTGTAATTCTATTCAGATTTGTTGTCCTTCAATTACAGTGAGCGTTTTAGTTGAATTCTAGATTAGGTAAGGTTGCCGCAATTTGGAGAGTTCACTGGGAGGCCATACCGATGATAATACTTGACTATTTTTCCCATTACCTTTGAACTAAAAAGGTTACTTCTTAAAATATTCCCTGAGATATTCGACTAGATTAGTCAGAGAATACCTCTCATTTCGTCCCGGAGATTGTGCGAATCTGAAATTGAAGAAGATCCGTTCTTACCGTGGTTCCCGTCATTTTTGGGGACTACTGGTCGTCGTGGTCGCACCGTTGGTGTATTCAAGTAGAATGATTACTTCTTCTCTTTCACTTCCTCTCAACTCATACAGTCAATTATTACCATACGATCGGAGATTCCCATAGGTACAGCCATTCTCCCACAACTAGGCAACCGTCCGCTTTCCGAATGCAAGAAGACTTTAATATCTGGACTTGGAAGCGACCATAGGGTCATCTAATTAACAGTTTTGTTAGCTTTACAGACTCAGATCCATTCCTTCCACGTTCTTTAGCCAATTCGTTCCCAGTAATCCCACTATGTCCACATATTTGATGAAGATGGATTTCTAACTCATCAGCTTGAGTAGTACGAAGAGCTGCAGTGATACACATCGAATATATCCTCTGTATTCTACTAAAAACCACATTAGTATTTGTCGTCTCCAAAGCAGACACTAATCACATATAGCAGAATACAAATCTAATCCCATATAGCAAAATACAGTGAACGAATCTGGGGCTAAAACCCGACGTTTTCCAATAGCAATAATAGCTTCCTTGACATCACAGCCGAAATTCAATTTCCTGCCTCCCTTATGGTCACTAAGGTACTGATTGTGAAACAGGAAAGCAAAAAAAAAAACGGTGCCTCCGAAGAAACCACATTTTTCAAATTAAAAAGTGTGAACATTCTCAAAGTAATGTACTATTTCGGAATGAGTGGTGCACCCAACACAGATGTTATACGTCTTTTAGGAAGTATATTTTCTACAGTTAACATGTTTCCATAATCACTACAAGACCAGACACAGTTATTTAGCCTGAGATAATATTATAGAAAGCCTCACCAAGAAAGAACACCATGGAATACTTTTTTGCCGACAGCTATATCTCGATACGATGAGCTCGTGAGGAGATAGTGCCTCAACAAGATTGTGTCAATTAGCTCGATCTGATGCTCGATGATTAACTTCGCTCCAACATAGATGTAATTAAGAAGAAGGCTGAGACGATTATGAGGGGATAGTGGTTCAACAATATTGTTCCATTAAGCGCGATCTGATGCTCGATGATTTTTTTCTAGGTTGGAACATTTAGCTCGACCTGATGTCCGATGATTTTTTCGCTCCAACCTAGATGGAATTAAGAAGATTTTATCTCAATCTAGCGTTTCCAAGTGTGCGAAGGTCGTCCTCCATCATGTGCTTCTTTGGCTATGTTGTTTACATATCTTCGATTGTTTCACCGAGCACTTCGTTTGACATCACGGTTGAGATGATTATGAGAAGATAGTGCTTTAAGAATATTGTTCCATTAAGCTCGACCTGATGCCCGATGAATTTCGATCCAACCTAGATGGAATTAAGAAGATTCTATCTCTAGCGTTTCCAAGTGTGCGAAGGTCGTCCTCCATCATGTGCGTATTTGGCTATTTTGTTTACTTATCTTTGTTTGTTCCTCCGAGCACTTTGTTTGACATTACGGCTGAGACGATTATGAGAAGATAGTGCTTTAACAATATTGTTTCATTAAGCTCGACCTGATGTTAGATGGAATTAAGAATATTCGATCTCAATCTAGCGTTTCCAAGTATGCGAAGGTCGTCCTCCATCATGTGCTTCTTTGGCTATGTTGTTTACTTATCTTCGTTTGTTCCTCCGATTATGAGAAGATAGTGTTTCAACAATTTCGTTCCATTAAGCTCGACCTGATGCCCGATGAATTTAGATCCAACCTAAATGGAATTAAGAAGATTCTATCTCAATCTAGCGTTTCCAAGTGTGCGAAGGTCATCCTCCATCATGTGCTTATTTGGCTATGTTGTTTACTTATCTTCGTTTGTTCCTCCGAGCACTTCGCTTGACATTACGGCTGAGACTATTATGCAGTTCATGGTATTTCGATCGGTTCGATCGCATTCTACTGGCATTAAGAGAAGTTTTGGCTTCCTTTCTTTTGAGCACTAGATTTCATGTCTCGTCACTTATTCATTCCTTGCAAACGTTGTTTGTGAAGCCAACATAATGTTCAGCCAAGTCAACGAAGAGTAGTGTGACTATTGCTATCAGAATCCATTTCTATTGAATACGCGAGCAACAGTAATAATCTCTTTCGATTGATCTCTAGATTTGCTACAATAACACCATCCCTTAATTCACCACAAGACCAGACAAAGTTATCTAGTTCCTTCCCTATACCAATATAGAATACCACAGTGCACTGTTTTATCGACAGTTTTATCTCGATAGAAACCACAAGCTCGACGAAAGCTCTTTTCATTGATGTGCCCGTGCTGTATGTATGTTGTTAGACCGAAAACAACATGGGGCAAAAACTCAATGAGTCTTGCATTAGTTTCAAAAGGACGAAAGACTAATCAGTCTAGAATCCGATATTTGTAGAAGTTTTCCCCAGACTTCGGTTTACTACTTTGGTATACCTATACTTAAACCAAGAACAACGATTAACGTCATCCTTAAAAACTGCCATCAAATGGCGATCTTCCAATATGATACTATGAGAATTTGTCTCTATCCGCTTAACATAAGCCACCACAAAACCATACTACCACCTACATTGTCTAATAGTGTAATAAGAGTATTAACTAAATCCCTTCGAGTGCTTGCACCAAAACACAAGATTAAAAATATTACAATTTTTCATAGCAAAAACTAAAACCCCTAAAGGCAAAAACAATTTTGAACATTTGCCAAATTCAAATGAAAAATAATAATAATAATAGTTAAGATACAATATAGTTTAAAGATATTTAAAAAAAACAGAAAATTTTAATCTATAAGATTATCCACACCCCCATACTTTTCTTTCCAACATACCAAAAGTAAGAAATACTTAGGATTTGACATTAAATCTATGAGAGAGAAAAAAAATATTTGCAAAAAATCGGAATCCACAAAAAAAGTTTTTTTTTATCTTTGCCGTTGTTGTTGATGATATTTGCAGGAAGCCGCAACATGAAAATAAACAGCAAAAAACAGCTGCCAATGTGAGGCAACAATAAAACGGCAATGGCAACGACGACTGTCTGTTGTTGGCAATTTATTTAATTCATTTGATCAAAATTGTATCTAAAAAAGATTTGCTACTACCATACGATGAAGAACGGTCGGTAGTACACACAAAAAAAAAATATAAAAAAATTGTGTACGTTTTGGGGATAATACAACCTATAAAGTGGTTTTGGATAATTTACTTAAGTTTTTTAGAGCAAAAACTTTGGTAAGTTATCCAAAACCACTTTATAGGTTGTAATTAAACCAAAAACTGGCACAATTTTTTTAATTTTTTTTTGTGTGTACAAGCAGCAACTAAACTACGTACGAGAAACAATAACACTATGCACGAATAGGAAAAGGATTTATGACAAACGAAAAGCAAAACAAGTAGAAAAGTTAAATTCGACTTGGCCGGATCTATGAATACTAGGGTTATGACTAGGGTTGTCATCCGTCCTCTTTTTCCCGGACACCGTCCTCTTTTTTAGGGCGTCCGGGGCAGTCCTACTTCTTTTTTAGAAAGTTTTTTCCCATACATTTTTTTTTTGTTTATTCTTACACTCAAAAAAAAAAAAACTGTAAAGTTAGCAAAAAATTTAGTTAATATTAACTAAAAAAACACCTGATTTTGAACCTACTAAATTTCTAGTTAATTTAACAAAAAATATTTAGCTAACTTTTCGTAGAATGAATGTAGCAAATTTTAACTAAAAATTCAGCTGAAAATTTCGTAACATTTTTTATTAGTTGAATATTGGTTTTAAACACTAACACTTCACTTATTTTTTTTTATTTTTTTCACAGCATTGAGTTCAGCTTAAGTAGGACTTATGAGATTTGCATAGGAGGCTACACAAAAAATGTTTAAAATTTTTCACTTGACAAAAATGTTACAAAAAATCAGCAAATTAATTAGTAAAAATTTGTAAACTCAGTTTTAAAGTCAACAAAAAAAATTAATTCAAAATTTGTACAAAACTAGTATTTTTGTAAATAGAACTTAACTAAAAAAAGTAGTTAAAACGCTGATTTTAACTAAAAATTTGCTAAAAAGCCAGTAAACTCGAGTTAACAAAAAAAATTTTGTTAACTTTACAGTTTTATTTTTTTGAGTGTAACGTTTGAATTATTGTAAGGCGACCAGATTTTGAAAATAAAAATAGAGGACTAAAAGAAAAAAAGTAAAAAAAAATCGATTTCAAAATTTTTTACATATTTTACAGACAAATTTCCAATCACATAAATGACCACGAGTACCACCAAGCGGTGGTCAACACCTTTTTAACGATGTATAGAAGTGAAAATCGGAAAAAATGGCAAAGTTTAATTTTCAGTAAAATTGAAAAGCATAAAAAAACTAACATGAACATCTTGTTATCTCGAGTCTGTGGTTAGATTTTTAAAAACTTGTATTTTTCATGAATAAAAAATTCGATCAATTTTTTATTCATGAAAAATACAAGTTATGGCCACTTTTACAAAAAGAGAATTCAGCAGGAGTATGAACAGAACAAGCACGACAAGCGAGACATTTCCATACGATTTGACAGTAACAACACTCAAAAAAAAAACCATTAACTTAAACTTTGGAAAAATTTTCTTCAAAATAGTTTATAAATTTCCCACAATTTAGTTAAATTTAACTAAAATTTTGGAAATTTTCCCAACTTTTAGGAAAAAATTTTAGTTCATGGACTGTTAAATAGGCCATAATTTTCCTTAAATGGAATTCCCTAATACATGGAAGAAATTCCTACCGCCAAAGAAATTTTCCCTAAATAATTGAAAAAAAGTCTTTATTTTTAAGACATATTTCAAAAAACAAAATTTAGTTCAAAAAATTCAGTTTTAGGACGTAATTTCCTACCAATTAGTTCATCATATTTATCTTCTTTAATTTGAGGAAGTTTTTTCCACAAGTTTAGTAAATTTTTTATAACATGAAATTGTTTAGTTGATTTATTTTTTTTTTTCATGCATGCTTGTAGTTCACATTTTGTTTATTATTTGTAGTACGTGAATACAAAAGGTTTGGTCTTGTATAACAAGTAATAAATTTAATGTTTACATTTTTTTCTACACATGTATGTGTTAGGGAAAAAATAATATTTTAATCACAACAAAGGCCTTGGCTTTGGCGTGTTTTCCCATAGTCTGGGAACAAACGTTAAAGACAAAGTCTTTGTTGAAATTTAACTTTAAAAACTAATGAAATTTATTACTTGACCATAAGAAACGAACGTTTTTTTATATTTTAAATAAAAAAATGTACATAATGGGAATTTTGTGTGTATTCACATGCTATTCTATAAATAAACCAATAAAAATATGAAATTAACTAATTTTTAGGAAAAATGTCCTCATCAAAAATGTTTATTTTTTTTATTTTATTAAGAATTACCACATAATTACAAATTATATACTAATTTTACCTAACCGAGAACTGGTAACAATGACCTTCGTCTCGTTGTAGCGAAACAGACCAAGGCCTCTGGTGGGAATCGAACCCACGACCCCCAGACTCATAGACTAGCACGCTACCAACTAGCCTACTGGGGCGCCTATCAAAAATGTTTTTTTAACTAAAAAATGGGAAAATTTTTCCCACTTTCTAGTTTAAATTGGTCCTAATTTTTAAGAAAAATATGGACTAAAAAGTAGGAATACATGGCAATGGAGCTAAATCATTATCAATTTTCCTTGGATTTAGTTAATTTTCCCATTTTTTAGTTAGTTTTTTTTCTGAGTGAACCGGTGACCTCCGTAAAATAAAATTTGTTTTAACTTATAAAAATAAAAACAAATATTGATCATGCTTTTAAAAATAAAGAGGACAAAGAGGACAGAATTTGTAAAAAGAGGACAGAAAGAGGACACAAATTTTATAGAGTACAGCCAGATAAAATAGGTTATTGTCCTCTAGAAAAGAGTACGTATGGTCACTTTAATTATTGGCATCGCTGTATTTTCGCTTACCAGCAGTAATGTCAACTTTTTGAGAGCAAAACGAGCACAAAAATATCAAAAAACAAGTAAAAAAGTTAAAATTCGGCCTTGCCGAATGTAGTGATACCCTCCACCATTTCGAAAGATTATTGCAAAAAACTTTTTTTAAAAGGAAATAACTTAAACAAAAAAAAAAATGTTGAAAAAAAACTTCCGCGAAAAAAAATTGGTAAAAAAAATCCGCGATTTTTTTCCCTTTTTGTCGTATTTGTTTAAATACCATTTTGTGTTCAATTATTTCAACCAGCATCCGAATTAAAGCATTTGGAATTTTTAGGTTATGTTGAATGTACTAAAATTTTTGAGGTTTCCTTGCATTTTCGTTCATAACTTTTGAACCCCTGAACCGATATCGCTCAAATGCAATACCAAACTCTCGGGAGAGCTTCCAATAAATATGTTAAGTTTCAGTCATCTCCGTGTAATTTTTTGGCCGTGATCACCATTTCCACAGACAGACGGACATCGCTAGAATGTCTTAGAATAGATCACTGATCAATAAGATACATGGGGCATTCCATGTCAAATCGGACACTTTGAAAAATTTTTTTTTTAGTTTTTCCCAATTTGTTTACAGTTTTTAGTACCCTTCGAAAACTCCTTCGTGGTAAATTTTCAGATTTTGTTGATGACCCGTTCAAAAGATATCGAATTTTTAAAAATTGGTAGTTTGTTCCTTTACTCAAAATTCTTTTACTCATAACTTCTTCAATAATGGTCCAAATTTCAATTTTTTTTTCAAAATTTTTGTCTTTTTACGTACTTAAAAAAAAAAATCCCAAAAAATTCTTAAAAGCGCTCTAGTATGCCATTTTTAAGTTTTAAAATTTAAATCTCATTTTTAAAAATGTTTGTACTCTTCGATTTTTTTGAAATTTTTTTGAGTAAAACTTCTTTCGATTCTATAAATTTTTTGCCCAGGAGGATCGTGGGATAACGATTATTACTATTTTTTAAAATTTTTTGAAAAAATTTTATTGTAATTTTCCAATCTTAAAATCATTTCTACTGCTCGAATAGTGCGTCATAGAGGGGTCCTTTATAAGACCGAGCCCCATTAATTTTTTCGTCTTAACATTTCTTTTGAACAAACTAATACCCTATCTTCAATTTCTAAGGGGGCTCCCACACAAAACGACATTTTTTAAAATTTGCTCCAACTGCTCTAACTGCCCTAATAGTGCCCTTAGAGCAACAAAATGTATGACCGACCCACAATATTTTTTTAGTCCACATATTTTCTCTGAACACACCTACCCTCTATCTTTAACTGTTAAGGCGGTCCCCATATAATTTTTTTTTATTTTGTGTAAATTTGTTTTATTTAATCAGCTTCTACCGGTCCAATGCACTGTGGCCGAAATCACTGATCTAGCGGCGCTTAAGTCAAAATTTAAAAATTAAGATCGATAAATGTTTTTGCACTGCATCGTTTACCTATACTTTACAGAAAATATTTACGTTTTTACTTTTGTTTTGCTTTCAATATTCGCACAGCTGTAAGCTATCAAATATACATTTTCTGCAGCAAGTGTATTAAAGGAATTTGGGGCCTAATTACTCAGTGAGTTTTTCTTGACACTTTTAAGTCAATTGTTTATATATTTTGACCCAAAAAGTTTTAATTGAAAGTAAAAGGTATGTTTTAACAAAAAAATAAATGTTTGTGGCCTGTGTGTATCTAGTTTATTATTAGTGCACTATAGAAGTTGACATTTGTGATATAAACTATAGTTTCATGGACTGCAACTTTTGAAATTCGACCGTATTCGGTCCAATTCCTGTTTTGTTTATTATTTTTTGTTATTTTTGTTGTGACGTTTCAGTATGGCGTGCTAGTTCGTGCAAGTTGTTCGGTTTTTAAGGGTCCATCTGCCTGTACAAATAAACAGTATAAACGCGATACAGACCACAATTTTCAATCGATTTGGCTTAAATTTGAAATTTAAGATTTTTTATCGAAAGAACAAAGCCTATTAAATTTTTGACAAAATTGGCCCATGTTATCCCATAGCCCCCATGTTAATTTCCCCTTCCAGTTTTACTTAAAAAGCCCTAACAATAGTATTTTAACAAATATCCTCTTGAAATTCGAATGTTAAATGTTTTTTGTAGCCATAAATAATCACTCTAAATTTTAACAGAATCGGAACATTTTAACTTCTAGTCCTCATACAGACCACCCTCCCGATATTCACATAAATTTCCCAAAATACAAAAAAACACTGAAATAAATAAATATGGTTAAAAATTAAATTCTTTATAAGTTTTATAATCACATATGTATGTATATGCATTAGGCTTTATTATTTTACATTTCCGAATTAAGCGCCGCTAGATTGGGTGTTTCGGCCACTGTGCGACGGACGGACATCGCTAGATCGTCTTAAAATCGATCGAGAATCATGAATACTTTATGGTTTCTAGACCAATATTTCGAGGTGTTACAAAGGGAATGACAATGGGATATAAAAAATCCCATTTTCTTTTCAACCACATTGTAAATTTATTCCAATACTCCAACGAGCCACGCTATACGAGGTATAAATGTATCTTAAGGTTGTGAATTGTGTTATGCTCTGTTAAATTTGCAATTTTCAATATGAATGAATGAGTATTTTAGTTTTATACGTTTAAATTTTTTTTTGGATACAACATTCATGGCTTGTTGTATGTTTGAATATGCCGAAATCATTTATTTAGTTTTCTTATAAATTGTATTTTCTTTGATTTTTCGTTGTTACTGCTGCTGGTTCTGCTGTTGCTATCATTTTTGCTGGGATTTCCGTTGTGAAGTGTGCCAATTACCTTATACATATTGCAAAAAAAATAAATAATAAATTTATTCTCCCTTTTACTTTTGTAAAACGAAAATTTACTACTAAACAACAAAGTGCGAGGAACTATTGAAAAATATTTTAAATTGGTGGGTAAGTGAAGTTTATTTTGATCAAAATCAATTCATTTGATATACTAAACTAAACAATGTCTGATATTCTTAAAACAAAGCGTCCCTCGTGAACTACTTAAGTGAACTAGTTCAGTAGTACATTTCTTGATTTACACAATGGACAATGCAAACGCATTAAATTAACTAAAAAATGCCTAAATGATTTTATGAACTAAATAAACTTATTAATCCAACGCAACTTTAAAGTGGTAAGATCTAGTTTACATAGTTTACATGTTCATTTTAACTAGTTCATTTATGAACTTCACAGAACTCAATTCAAATTTTGAATATCAAAATTCATTTCTAATACAAATTATGGAAAAACAAGTAATCTTCCTCTTTAAACCTGCAACGGATGTTTCACTCAAACCAAAAATTATGATTGCTGAACTATGATCTTTTTAGTAACTTATAAATTGCCCCACCCTTATTAAATTGAATATTCGTGTTTCTATGTACATCAATTTAACCATATTCGAGGTAAAGATTTTTTTGTATTTATCACACGTTTATATCTTTGTACATGATGTTGTAGCTATTTTGGTGGCTTCCTTGAACGTCGTCGTCGTCATCATCATCTTCTCATGCTATTTGGTTACTATTTTATTCAATAATAATGCTACAGATTTCCTTTTAAAATGTGTATCGAAAATCCCCTTCTTTTAACAAAAAAATAAATATTAAAAATTTTATATGAGAAAAATACTATGAGGTCTGGGCAAAAAAGCCTAACTTGAGATATAGAAAAATATTCAAAACTTTTCGTTTTCGATTAAAGACTACGGATTGGTGATTGACATTTCCGGATTATGAAGGGTCTTAAAACATTATGACGGACTAAATAATTGTGGAAGTGGCTGATTTACTGTCCCTTGAAACAAAATTTTATTTGATTACTTCGGAAAATTTTCTGCAGAAAGAGTTATCGGTAGGCAAAGTCACGGGCAAAGTTAAAGATTTTCAAAAATTTTAAAAATTAAAAAAGATATTCTGATTAATTTTTATTAAAAAATAAAAATTGTTTTATTCGACCTTTAAAATATTATATTTTGAGGATGTTTATTCTGGCTCGAGGTCATTATTTTCTTTACTAATTAAAACCATGATATTCTTATAGCATAGTTTTCAAGAAAATTATTTTTTGTTTTAAATTTATTTATGTTGGTCATTTTTGCAAGACTTAATCGTCACGTGTTTCGGAATTTGTCAGATTCCATTGTCAAGACTATTCAGCAAAAATAGAAACGATTTACTACAAAGTAGCAAACGAGTCTAATGACAAATCGTTTGTGCACAAACTAAAATATTAGTGCATATTCGACTCTATCCACAATGGGAATTAAAAAGACGAAGAAACTGTACAAAATAAAAAAAATTAAAACAAAAAATAATTTTCTTGAAAATTATACTATGAGAATATCATGGTTTTAATTAGTAAAGAAAATAATGACCTCGAGCCAGAATAAACATCCCCAAAATATAATATTTTTAAGGTCAAATAAAACAATTTTTATTTTTTATTAAAAATTAATCAGAATATTTTTTTTTAATTTTTAAAAATTTTGAAAACCTAAAACTTTGCTCGTCACGTTGCCTACCGATAACTTTTTCTGCAAAAAATATTCTGAAGTAATCAAATAAAATTTTGTTTTAAGGGTCAGTTAATCAGACACTGCCACCATTACCTACACTCAAAATAATAACTCTGTAAAATACTCTGTAAAATGACTGTAATCTCAATTCAACAGATAATTGACAGAGGTTTCTGTCAAAATACAGATTTAAAGAAATACTTTGTATTTTGTTGTGACAAAAAAAACAAAGGTTCATCTGTTTTATTACTTTTAACTTTGTAATCTTAATTTTACAGATTATTAACAGAGTTTTCTGCTAAAATACAGATTTAAGCGAAATACTCTGTATTTTTTATAACCAAAAAACTAAGTTTTATCTGTATTTTTACTTATTTCTGTGTAATCTTTATTTCATAGTTAAAACCAGAGTTTTCTGTAAAAACACCAAAATTTAATCTGTATTTTTTTGAGAAAATATTAAAAAAGTACCAAAAAAAAAATCTTTTCAAAAGTCGTATATATAAAAATTTTACAAAATAACATGTATTTTACTAAACTCTGTAAATTTACAGAGTTTTTTCTGTAAAATTTTTGTTGCATCAAACGCATTTTACAAATATATGTAAATTTACAGAGTTTTTCTTTGCTAAATGGTGTTTTACTTAACTAATATTTTACTAGAAACTCTGTAAAATAACAGTTTTTTTCGTCAAAAACATTTTACATAGTTTTTTAGTAAAATTACCAAGAAATGTTGCTAGCTGGAAAAGTATGGTGTACTCTGTTAAATTAGCAGAGTTTTTTTGTAATTTAACAGACCCGGCTAAAAATTAATTGCATATGGGTATATAAGAACACGTCTGACGATACATGATTAATATGGAGTCATATACGATCATATATGAATATATACTAAAATTTGCGCTTATTAGATATATGACCGTATATGGTTGAACATATGATAACATGCGATCATATATTAGGTTAGGTTAGGTTAACGACCGACGTGCATCCGGGCCTGGATGCAATTTATTCCGAAATACGGAGAACATTTGAACGACAGGAAGATTTGAAATGGGAAAGCAGCCAGGACTGTATCCAAACGAAGGCCTTGTGGACTCGCGGTGGAAAAAGTATCCAGAAAACACTACTTTATATGGAAAAATCAGACCTCAGGAAGTATGTGGGTTTAATTACAGGCCATACTGGCTTGAAAGCTTATTTGAAAAAGTTAAAATTGATAAGAGATGACTTGTGCAGATGGTGTGGGGACGAAGAGATAGTGGAAGATTCATTCCATTATCTTTGTCAGTGCCCTGCACTATCTCGCACTCGATTTAATTGTTTTGGCTTTTATTTCTTTCAGGAATTGGAGGAACTTAGAGATGTCAACCCATGGAAGATGCTTAAATATATTAGGCTAAGTAAACTCGATGAGACATATATGGAGACATAAATCATCATTTACCAGGAAGGCAGTAGTGAATTATGATTAATATGTAAAGCAGCCAACAACAAAAACCAACCCCCCCCCCCCCCTTTTCGAGGTATCACTTTGGATCAGGAACTGGTCTTGTGGACATTACGTCAACCTCTTAACCTAACCTAACCTATCATATATTGGTCCAACCTTAACATAAATTATCATATATGATCGTACACTCAAAATAATAACTCTGTAAAATACTCTGTAAAATTACTGTAATCTCAATTCAACAGATATTTGACAGAGTTTTCTGGCAAAATACAGATTTAAAGAAAAAACTTTGTATTTTGTTGTGACAAAAAAACAAAGTTTCCTCTGTTATATTACTTTTTACTTTGTAATCTTAATTTTACAGATAGTTAACAGAGTTTTCTGCTAAAATATATATTTAAGCAAAATACTTCGTATTTTTTTTTATAACCTACCTTCAAGTATACCGATCGACACAGAATGACTTTTTGAGTCGATTTAGCGATGTCCGTTCGTCTGTCCATCTATCGGTTTAAGAACGATACAGGTCGCAATTTTCAATCAATTGACGAAGCCTAATAAAATTGAAGAAAATCGGTCCATGTTAAGACCTAGCCCCCATACAAACGCCCCCTTTGAATTCGGCTTAAATGACACTAATAACCGTATTATACAAGATATTGCTTTGAAATTCAGCAGGTAATAAAATTTTGCACGAATCTTCATTCCAAGTTTCAAAGGAATCGGGTTAGTCCTTCTGGTAGTGCCCATGCAAACCACCCTCCCGATATTCACATAAATCTCTCAAAATTCATGAAAATGGAAATATTTGATAAAAATTGTATTTTTAGGTGTTAAACGTGTACTTTAGTAACCTAATCAAATCGGAATATAATTGAACCATTTTAGGAATTAGTCCCCCATGTAAAAATTTCGACCGACATTCAGTTAAATCGGTCTAATGACAAAAAAATAAACCAATTCCACTAAAATTTGATCTGTGTGTGATTTCTACACTAAATAACGATCTAACAAAAGACAGATCCAATAGGTCCATGTTTGGCATTGGCACCCATTTTCCGGAAAACACTGGTGTAGGGTATCATATGGTCGGTCTTGACCGACTATAAATTTCTTACTTGTTTTTTTTTAGAAAAAGTTGAAAAAGTAGCAAAAAAAGTTATAATTTTTTTTTTTCAGAAATTTTATAAAAATTTTACAAAATAACATGCATTTAACTAAACTCTGTAAATTTACAGAGTTTTTTCTGTAAATTTTTTTTGCATCATTTGCATTTTACAAATATATGTAAATTTACATAGTTTTCTTTGCTAAATGGTAGTTTATTTAACCAATATTTTACTAAAAACTCTGTAAATTACCTGTCCAAATCATATTACAGAGTTTTAAAGTAAAATTACAAAGTTTTCTCTGTCAAAAAGCTTTCATATTTAACCAATATTTTACTATAAACTCTGTAAATTAACAGTTTTTTTTTATTTTAAAATCATTTTACAGGGTATTTTAGTAAAATTACCAAGAAATGTTATTAGCTGGAAAAGTATGGTGTACTCTGTTAAATTAGCAGAGTTTTTCTGTAATTTAACAGAGTTATTATTTTGAATGTAGTTGATTGCGGGATCGATTCCCCAAAAATTTTATTAAAAATTTTTTAAAATAAAATTTAATTGTAAAAATAACCTACGAAATCATTAATTTTTAATGTTTTCGTAGGTAACTTTTTTTTTGAAAATGTTGGTAAAAAATAACACAACAATCATTAATTTTTATTGTTTTCGTAGGTTATTTTTTTCGAATTTGTTGGTAAAAAAAATTAAAATTACGTTATTTTTTAGTTTATTTTAGAAAATTTTATTAACAGTAAAAAATAAATGTTGATGTTTGTTAAAACAAATGAATAATTACTGGGATGGTTTTCAAATGTTTTATCTAGTGTTTGGGAATTCCCGGATTTTTTGATTTCCCGGGAAACGGGAAAAAAAGAATTTATTTCAGGGGAAATTTTTATTATTAATATAAATCATAAAAACATTAAAATTTGACCAACTTTGTATTAAAAACAGTTTTATAAGATATTAATTAAACAATTAATTAAAACATAAAAAATAAGAAAATAAAAGTTAAAAATCCTGAAATATAATAAAACAAAAAATATTGCAACTTTTTCCCCACAAAAAATCGCAAAAAATAGCTAAAAATCGCAAAAAAAACTTTAAACTGCGTCATTCGATCAAAAACTAATATAGTTGGCAGCACTTTTAATATTTTGTTCTGGAAATGTCAATTCTAGGTTCAAAATTTTTATATCTTTTTGACAGTCTTAGCAAAATTATTATTTACCGACGCATATTTTTTGACTTTTTAAGTTTTTTCATGACATTGTCATACTTTTAACACTTGGTCAGTTTTCCTATGAATATATATTTGCATTGTTCTTCCAAATAGAAAAAATACAAAAAATTGCCAATGTAATTACACCTGAATGTAAAAAAATATCAACAATTAAATTAAAATAAACGTATTTTATGTACAATGGTTTATTTTATAAAATTCCCGGATTTCCCGGAAAAATTAAAAAAATTCCCGGGAATTCCTGTCAGTGTTTTCTTGGGAATTCCCGGGTACGGTACATTTTTCAATGTACCGTTATTTCATTATTTAAAAAAAAAAATAGTTTAAAAATGTTTCAAATTAGTGGAATTTGAAATTTATTATCAAATCTAAAAAAAAATTAAAATTAAAAGCCAAAATCAAAAAATGCTAAATTTTCGTTTTTGCTTGAAATAATTTCTGTACAGATTTGCATTGCATTTCATGGACATATAAGTTGCGGTGGTCAAGTGGAGATATTTTTGTCTAATTGCAGAAAGATGAGACTTAGCATTCGTACCATATTTACCCGAAATTCCACCTTTTTCATACATAAATATTATTTTTTTTTTTGAATAAGGTGTTCTCTACTGTTCGAAAAATCGAACAGAGGCTCGAAATGGGTTAAAAAGGGCATTGTTGGGAGTATTTATAGATTCGGCCAAGTCGAATTTAATTTTTCTACTTGTTTTTTTTTAGCGTTGTACTGTGTTATTTATGCAGAGTTAAACTGTCTTTGCTAAAAGTCTTTAAATTAGATATTTCCACTTATTAAATTATTTCTTGCAACCAAAAGAAATTATACTTGAACAATCTTCTTGTCCGCTCATTTGTTATACTTATTTTGTATTAACATTTATCATGATTTACGGGCAGGAAGTTTAAATTTTGCGTATACTATGAATTTACGGAGTATTTAGTTGGTTTAGTTTCATTTGTATATTTTTATTAACATGCTTGATAACTTTGGCGGTTGGTCGTTTTGGTTCCCTTATTCACAATATATCACAAAAACATCACATGCCTGCCTGCGTCCCTAGGCCTTTTCTTCGTTTTCTATCACACAGCATAAATCAATGAATCTCTGTGATATAACATCTTTTCTGTATATAAATATTTCATTTTAGTTGTTTTTTCATATTGTATTGAACAGTTTTAAGCAAATATTCATCATCGTCATCATGTCGACTTGTTGTATTTTAATTTTTTTTTTTATTTCCTAAAATTTATTAGATTAAATAGGGAGTTGGAATCGCAGCAATAAAAAAGAACGACTGCCAACCAACCATTACGTAGAATGCCATGCATATATATATGAGGCATTCCATACTGTTCCATTACAGAAAATGCATAGTGCTTTCAATAGGTTATCATTTGCAAAGTATTCGCATACGTTCTTATCTCTATTTTAAATGATTCTTAAGAATTATTATTACTCATACGCATACGTAATATACCCCATTAGACTGGCATTTTTCTGTATAGCAAAATTTTTTCTTCTCCGATCAAAGTCCGGGCATTTTTTTATTCTACAAGGCCTAAACCTAATGTGGTACCAATTTGAGGCCAATCGGAATAAATTAACCCGTGGCGCCCGGCGCTCAAATTTTTGGATTTTTGAAAAATTAAAAAAAAAAAATAGAAAATAAATATATCTTTCGACACATCATATTTGTCCATTTTGACGAGCCGAGCACGAATATAAAAAAAAAAATAAAATCGGTCGAACAGTTTTCAAGATATCGCTATTTGAAATTTGCAAAAAATGGCGGTTTTTTCCTACGTTCAAGAAATTTTTTAAAAAGTCTAAAAATTTCATTCCGCTGACCGTTCTGTAGAGCTTGAGACAATCTTTCATTTAAAGCAAAATTCGATCATTTTAACCCGTGGCGCCCTTTGATCAAAGTTTTGGACTTTTGGAAAATTTCAACCAAAATTTTGGATTTTTGAAAATGAAAAAATAAAAATATCTTGCGATACATTATTTATAATAATTTTAGCATGCTGAATACGAATATCAAAAAATTTATAAAATCGGTCAAACGGTTATCGAGATATCGCCATTTAAAATTTGTCAAAAAATTGCAAAATGGGCGGTTTTTTCCTACGTTTAAGATTTTTTTTTTTGTAAAAACTCTAAAAATTTCTTTATTTTCACCCTTTCATAGAGCTTGATACAATCTTTCATTTAAGCTTAATTTGAGCCAAATCCGATAATTTTAACCCGATAATTTTTGGTAAAAAGTTTCTAAAAAGCCAAAACTTTGATCGATGGGCGCCACGGCTTAAAATGATCGGATTTGGCTCAAATTAGTTTTAAATGAAAGATTGTCTCAAGCTCTACAAAAGGGTCGGCGGAATAAAAATTTGAGACTTTTTTTAAAAAATTTCTTGAACGTAGGAAACAACCGCCATTTTTTACAAATTTGAAATGGCGATATCTCGAAAACCGATCGAGCGATTTTATTTTTTTTTTTTTTTTGATATTCGTGCTCAGCGCATCGAAATTAACAAATATGATGTATCGAAAGATAAAATTTTTTTTAAATTTTTAAAAAATTTTCAAAAATCCAAAACTTTGACCGCCGGGTGCCACGGGTTAATTTAATCCGATTGACCTCAAATTTGTACCACATTAGTTTTAGACCTAGGACAATAAAAATTTGCCTGGACACTTGGGAAAATCGAAAGATGACAAAAAAGTGCCACTCTAATACCCCATTATTGCAAAATAAAGGCAAAGGGCAATGTTAAATTTTTTTTTTCTTGAAAACAAGGCAAAGAACATCTCTGAAAGTATCGGAAAAGATAAATATACACCTTAACTATTTTTTAAGCATGTAAAAAAAAAAAGGAGCAATTTTTTTCTTAAATTTAGAACTTCTTCTGAATATTTTCTGGTTTTTATTTTTTAATTGATAGCACACAAAAAAATCTATAAAAAACTTTTATTTTGAAGACTTCACTGTGTTTAATAAAATTTGAATAAATCTTGAAAGAAAGATACTCTGGCCAAAAATGCGGATATTTTCAATATTTGACCATTCCTACACTGCCCACTTTTTAAAAAACTCAAATTTTATTTGTGTTATTAAATAGTGCCCCAAGGGCGATTACTCGGCAATTGGTTTTGTATTGATACGACATTACATTTTTTTTGCTGTACATTTGGTGTGGAATGCCTCATATGTGAGTAGCAATGAAGTCAGTCCCATAAGTCAATATTTATTCAGAAAATATACAAAATTGGCATATATTTTTATTTTTTTTTTTTCTGTTTCCGCAAAAAAATAAAACAAACAAAAAAAATAAACTTTTGTAAATTATTCAAAACGTGACCCTTTGAAATCTTTTAAAAAAAAAAACTTTTTGCATATAAATCAAAAATAAATAACAGAAATACATAGTAGAATAAAATTAAACGTTATGGTTTTCAAATTAAAATTAGTTTATGATAAATGGCAGACGGAATTTAATAATTTTTCTTATTTGAAAATTAAAGTATATCGGCCATTCCATGAAAGAACGGCCAACATTTGACCTCGGGTCATCCGATTTTTATAAAACTTTTTTTTCAAGACCTCTAAGGAGCCATTAAGAGATTTTAGCTTGAGGTTTAGAAAAATGCTGAAAACATTCGATTTTATTCGCGATTTTCATATTTTGAAAAATCAAAAAATTTAAAAAAATGGTCAACTTTGTAGATGCATATCTTGGGCAATTCTTAATGGATCTTTGTTATTGAAAATGAGTTTGAAAGGCAATATTGTCTTATTTTACAATATTGTTTTACAAAAAATATTTTAAATTCAAAAATGCATTTTGTATGCAATTGCATTTTCTTAATGCATTTTTTAGGTCAAAGGGCCTCTTCGATTTTTTTTCTGTTTTGTATTTAATAAAATATGCCATTTTTACTAAAGACCTGTATTTATACATTTTTGGGTCTCGCAGTTTTCATGTTTTAAAAATTTTTTTAAAGAAAACGCTTAGATTTTTTTCACACAAATATTTAAATTATTATCCCAAAAGTATAAAAATATCGTTTTTATGGCACTTTAGCATACAACTTGCAAAAGTCGCGGATATTATGAAACGGCTAACAAATTATTAAATTTAGCATACTCGAATTTGGTTTACCTTGCTGGTATAATTTTCGACTTATACAATCCAATTTAAAAAAAAATTAAAAAAATCGAAAAATTGTGAACAAATTTCAAGTTTTGTATGGAAAAAAATTAAGTGATTTTTAAAAAATATAATTTAAATATTTTAACCGCGAGACCCAAAATACTATAAATGCAGGCCTTTAGTAAAAATATTATATTTTAATTAACATGAAAGATAAAAAAAATCGAAGAGGCCCTTAGACTTAAAAAATGCATTTTAAAAATGCAATTGCATAAAAAATGTATTATGCAGTTCAAATTTTTTTTCTACTAAAATATTGTAAAAGTAGACGATATTGGCAATTAAACTCGTTTTAAACGATAAAAATCCATAAAGAATTGGCTGAGATATTAATTTACAAAGTTAACCACTTTTTCCAATTTTTTGATATTTCAAAAAATTAAAAACGCGAATAAAATCGAGTGTTTTTTAAATTTTTATAAACTGAAAACTGAATTCTCTTAATGGCTCCTTAGAGTTCCTACAAAAAAAGTTTTGTGATATTCAGACGACCCAAGGTCAAAAAATTACCATTTTTGGCCGGTCTTTCCTGGAATGGCCGATATATTTTACCCACTCCTAGATTATACCGATGATACACTCAAAAAAATAAAACTGTAAAGTTAACAAATTTTTTTTTGTTAACTTGAGTTTACTGGCTTTTTAGCAAATTTTTAGTTAAAATCAGCGTTTTAACTACTTTTTTTAGTTAAGTTCAATTTACGAAAATACTAGTTTTGAACAAATTTTGAATTAATTTTTTTTGTTGACTTCAAAACTGAGTTTACGAATTTTTACTAATTAATTTGCTGATTTTTCGTAACAAATTTGTTAAGTGAAATTTCTTGTGTAGCCTCCTATGCGAATCTCATAAGTTCTACTTAAGCTAATGAAAAAACAGAAAAAATAAACTTAAAATTTTTTACTAAATATTTTGTAAATTTTAGTTTACGAAAAGTAACAAAAAGTTTAGCTGAATTCAACTAATTTTTTTGTTAAAATATGTACATAAAAAAGTTACGAAATTTCAGCTAAATTTTTAGTTAAAGTTACGGTTTTTTTGCTACATTCATTCTACGAAAAGTTAACTAAATATTTTTAGTTAAATTAACTAAAAATTTAGTAGGCCCAAAATCAGGTGCTTTTTTAGTTAAATTTAACTAAATTTTTTGTTAACTTTACAGTTTTTTTTTTTTTTGAGTGTATAAATATATTTAGTATAGATTGGGGACGTGTTAAGGTTTAAAGTGACTGCTTGACGTGAGCATTCATATAAATGTTTTTATTTATCTTCCAAAATATTTAATGGATTTAAATATGCACAGAAAAAAATAAAAAAAATATTTGAGTAAATTTTTAATACTATTGAGTAAAAAATTACTCAATTTTGCACCAGTAAACGATTTAATAGTTTAATAATAAGTGTTGTTTTTTTATTTTTAGTACCAAAAGGTACATAAAAATAAAATGTATTTAATAATAAGTTTAAAAAAGTTTTAAATTTTTTTGCAAAAAAAAAAACAAAAAACTTGTTTTTTCAAACTTTACCAAACATATTTATGTCTCAAAAACAAGGAACATTTTATAAAGACGATTACAAACTTTCATATACATACACAAAAAATTATAAACTAAACGAGAATTCAAAAAACTATGAGAGTTTAGAAAAAATTAAAAAAACTATTTTTATTAATTTTATTTTTATTAAATTATTTACTTAAATTGTTTTTAAAATGTTTGAGTAAATTTTTTGCGTCAATTAAAAAATTACTCAATTTTTCTTTTTAAATTTAAACAAGTGATTACTCAAATTTGTTTCCTCCATATTTTTTTCTGTGTGTTAATAAAATTGTGTAAAAATTTCTAAAAAAATTTCTAAAATTTTTAAATTTTTGTTAATATTTTTTAAGAAATTTTTAAAAAATCTATAGATCTTATAGCTACTAAAATGACAATAAAAAGTTCCCAAGTAAAAATGTGAAGGATACGTACTGATCCGAAAAATGGATCGCTAAGATTAGATGAGTTTTAATCGGACGGATACAATTTCATCCGAAAAATGGGTTTATCCCAGCAAAACTTTGGTGATGGGTAGTGATTATATAACACATTACCAGGTAATGTATATACCTTATTTGTAGCATTATTTAAGGATGTCTTACCAAACATTTGTTCCACAACGTTTTATTTTCAAGTGAAAAATAATGCATTACTAATAATTTGCTACGTAATGCATGATTATTGGAAAAAATGTATTTCATATATATATTTGGTTACATTATGTATTATTTGAAAGTTTGAAATAATGTATTATTTATAATTGGATGCATAATGCATTACAATAACATAAAAAATAATTATTTTATAAAAAAATGCATAAGTTTAAACTAGAGATGGGCTCACGAGAGGAAATTTCTAACGACACACACTCACGAGCATATTTTATCTACTTACACTCACTTACAATCACGTGAGTAAATTTAATACAAAATTACTTTTTCACTACTCGTAACACCTTATGTATTATCTTCTGGTATGCTATATTATTTCATTTCTCGTAACCTATAAAATATCATATATTTTACACCTTACTCGTATTCTTCGTTATAAATTTGTGACTTGTTTTATACCTTACTGGTATTCTTTGTGATAATGTGGATGCATTACTTTGAGTCTCATCGCCTGTTAAAATCATCAATGCTGCAATGTATAAAATAAGAGATCCTATACCTTATTTTATACCTTATTTGGTAATCTAAGTTTTGCTGGGATCTAATTATATAAACCCATTTTTCGGATGACATTGTATCCGTCCGATTAAAACTGATCCAATCTTAGCGATCCATTTTTCGGATCAGTACTGATCTTTCAAATTTCGGATCAGTCTTGATCTAACTCGGATCAGTACTGATCTTTCAAATCTCGGAGGAGATGTGATCAATATAAATATATCTAAACATTTTTACTCGGGTTGCCAATTATGAAATATTAAGTATTTCTTATTTTGAAACGTACTTAAATATCAAATCTATTTTATCTAAAAAAAAATTTTCGAAAATACTTGTGAAAAAAATTTAAAATTTTATTTTTTTTTTGTTAATTTTAAACAAGTTTTACCTATAAATGAAAGAATTTCTGGTGTAGACTCAAATAAAATTATGTATATTCTTGTAATTTTTCTAAATTTTTTCTAAGGTTTGATTAGCAAACCCAGCAAAATTTTCGGTTGCAAAGAACCTATTGTGGAACAACTTATACTTCCCTAGAACCTGTTATAATTCTTGTGCAACACCGATTCTTTTTACAAAGGGATTGTCCCAAAAGCAACAGGTGTTTGTAAGCAAAATTGGAACACATTTTTGTTCTTCGGAACCGGTTCTAGAATTAAATTTACAACAGAAATGAGAATTAAAGAAATATTTTGAATTGCATTAATTTATTAAAAAAAGATAAAGATAATCCTATATGACATCGTATATTAATTTTTTTTAACACACATACATCCTGTTTCGCCTCCAAAATTGCATTTTGGGCCTTGCAATAAAGATACACCAGAACATGAATTTTCTGCAAACAAAAATGAAAAACATTATTTTATTAGTATTTGTCCAGACCCAGACAATCAAAATTTAATTTACTTACCTTCGTATCAACAATTTTCACGATAATATCCTGATATTTTCATAGAATTTCGTGTTTTTTCTTGGTGAACACAAAAAAAAATGATATTTATTTTTTAATTTTTTTGACACATAATTTTTTTTTAATTCCTGAGAACCAAAATGTTATGAAACTTTGATTGCAGAGAACAAGCTTCACAATAATTTTCACTTAACTTGTTCTGAATAATTAAAATGTAATACTGTATGGTTACCGAAGAACCTGTTCTAGAACAAGTGTTGTCAGAATCGGTTCTGAAAAATTTTCCTGGGAAAATGGTTTTGTTAGTAGGTTTCCATTTTCTGTGGGGAATTGGAGGGAACTACGGAAGCGGCTAGACTCCGTAAAGTTCTCTCCAAAGCTCCCAGTGTACCGGGATTTCTTTATAAGCCAGACGGATCATTTGCAGAAAGCAGTCAGGAAACCATTGAATTTCTGATGGATACCCATTTTCCGGGTTGCAGTGACGAGGTGAAAAAAAATATTCCCTCGGGTACACTTTTACCGACTACAATCCGGTAAATAAATTCATCAAAACAGTGGTGGACGAACGCAAGATAACGTGGGCGGCCCACTCCTTCAAGCCCTACAAATCGGCAGGGCCTGATGGTATATATCCGGCACTCTTGCAGGAGTCCCTCGGGATAATCATGCCATGGCTACTACGTATCTTTATGGGTAGCTTGGCATCGGGGTATATACCCTCCGAATGGACGGAGGTAAAGGTGGTCTTTATCCCCAAAGCGGGAAAGATAAACCACAATACCGCAAAGGACTACAGACCTATCAGCCTGTCATCGTTTTTATTGAAAACACTGGAAGGACTGCTAGATGTCTATGTGAAAAAGTACCCTCACATTAGACAATTTCAGCGAGGCCCAACACGCCTATCTTAAAGGTAGGTCTGTTGAAACGGCTTTAAGCGACGTTGTCGGGCTGATTGAGGATACTCTTTACAGAAAAGAGTATGTTTTGGCATCATTTTTGGACGTGGAAGGTGCGTTCAACAATGTCAAAATATCATCTATTCTTAATGCCCTACAGAATACAGGCACGAACACACAGATTACTTTATGGACGGGCAACATGCTGAAAAGCAGGGCAATTAACTCGAAGATAGGTGATGGTGAGGCGAGGAAAATAGTTACAAGGGGCACTCCACAAGGAGGAGTCATCTCTCCTCTTTTGTGGAATTTTGTAATAAATGAAATCCTCGAGTCACTCAACGAAATGGGTATCAAGGCGGTTGCCTAGGCTGATGACGTTGTGATCCTAATAAAAGGTAAGTTTTTACCAACGATTAGCGAACTCATTAATCAGCGCTTAAGATACTCTCAGCGTGGGTAAAGAACAACGGTCTGGGAGTCAATCCCGCCAAAACCGAACTCGTCTTGTTCACAAAAAAGACTAAGATGGACAGGTTTGTCCTTCCCAAATTAGATGGAATCACCCTTAAACTATCCAATGAGGCGAAATACCTGGGTGTGATCCTGGACTTAAAGCTTTCATGGAAATGAAACACAGTGGAAAGGATGAAAAAGTCGTTATGTGCTTTTTACACCTGCAGAAGAACTTTCGGGAGAAGGTGTGGTCTAAAACCGTATATTATACACTGGATGTATGGAGCGATAATTAGACCAATACTTACCTATGGTGCCCTTGTGTGGTGGAAAGCAGTGGATAAGAAATCATATCTCTGCAATCTACAGAAGGTATAACGACTGGCGTGTGTGGGTATCACTGGTGCTATTAGATCAGCACCCCAGGCCGGTCTGGAAGTGATACTAAAATTCAGCCATGGATATCTGCGTCAAGAGCACATCAGCAAAATCGGATCTCAGGTTAAGAGAGTCGCAAATGCTTAAGCAACGCTCTTGGGGACACTCGACTATATTAAGTACGGTGGGTGGGACGGAACTGGAACAGAAAACCGACTATATCTCACCACAGGCGAACTTTGACAGAAGCTTCCAAGTCCAAATACCGACTGGGGAAGACTGGACAGAAAACTCTGTTATTACAGAGAATGCGATCTCAATCTTTACGGACGGATCAAAGATGGAGATGGGTACGGGTTCGGGAGTTTACTCTGAATGCCTCGAAATCGGGGTCTCATTAAGACTTCCGGATAAGTGTAGTGTTTTCCAGGCTGAGGTGATTGCAATTGATAAAGCTGCGCAGATGATTATGACAAGAGACCTTCGTCCTTGCGTCATTTACATTTTCGTGGATAGTCTCGCAGCTCTGAAGGCCTTAGAGTCAAATACATACTGTAAAATCGGGAATAGTTAGGAATTGTATACAATCTCTTCGTCGAATCAGTCAGCATACAATCAAGCTAATCTGTGTCCCAGGCCATAGTGGGGTAGCTGGGAACAAATTGGCTGATAAATGTGCTAGGAATGGCTCTGAATCGGTGGGGGAACGTGTAGAACCTGACGTCTCGGTCCCTATAGTTGAATTGATGAACGAAATTGATAGGATATCTGAAAATAGGATGAAGGATAGGTGGATATCACTGACTACGTGCAGGATATCTAGAACCCTGTGGCCCCTGCCGAATCCTAAGAGGACAAAATTCTTCTTACTTTTGGCAAACGGAAGGTTAGCCTATTAGTAGGAGTACTTACAGGACACTGTATAATTGGCCAAATGGCCGTGCGTATGGGAATTTCTGATAGGGACTATTGTAGAAGCTGTGGGGAAGTTGAGGAAGAGGAGTCAGTGAAGCACTTGCTATGCGAATTTTCGGGCCTAATGAGGAGCCGCCTTGAGCATTTGGGGCAAATAAAAGATTTTTCGATGACCTGGATTGACGTCTCTAGCGGAATACCTCAGGGAAACGGGGTGGTTTAAAAAGTAGAACTTTGTATCAGGGGGGGAGTAGGGAAATATGATTAGGGGAATCACAATGGGCCTTATGGCCTCCGAGTGAATTCGCCAAATGGCGAGCGCCCATCCAACCTAACCTAGTAGGTTTATCTTACTAACATTTTAGCAACCACTTTTTTATTAATTTTAAAATTTATTTTTTCTTCTTCAACAACTGTCTTGAAAAATATAGTAGTAATTGTGTATATTTCTTAGAATTATTATTAAAATTTCTAAATAAAATTGAATAAATAATATTATAATTATAGTAAAATATCTTTTGTAAAAACCATAACTGACAATAAAAACAAATACAAAATGACAACAAACCCTAAAGTAAATATAAAATAAAGTTATGAAATTTATTTTTATTTTTTTGTATCAACAATAAATTAACAAATAAACGTTATAGAACTAACCAATGACTAAATAAGTATATTATTGACAAATAATAATAAATAAATAAAAACAGCAATGCAAATAAAAATCATATTAAACTCAATATAAATGAAACCTAAAGGCATATTTATCATATAAATATTTAAGAATTAATATTGAAGACTTTTCAAATTCACAACTAGAACGAGCAACAGTTGTGAGAAAATTAATGGCAGCTGTATAAGTTAGATATCGTAGGATGCCATGGCAAGTTCACAAGTGCACTTGTGGTGGAAAATGAAAGAGGAGAATCTCCCCAAATTTTCGAATTTTATTATTTTGAAATATAATAAAAAACTTTACCCTTCAATATCATTTAAAATTTTCAACAAAATATTTTGATAAAGTTTTTTATTTACATCCCTTTTCCTGATATGTCAAAATAAAACAAGTAAACAAGTTAAATTCGGCCTTGCCGAATGTAGTGATACCCTGAACAAATTCAAAAAGATTATTGCAAAAAACTTTATTTAAAAGGAAATTACTTTTGAAAAAAAAAAAAATTAAAAAAAAATTTCAGCGAAAAAAAATTTTGGTAAAAAAAAATCGATTTTTTCTTTTTTTGTCTAAAAATATGTTCGTACTTGATTAAATACCATTTGGTGTTCTATTATGTTTACATATGTCAACCAGAAGCCGAATTAAAGCATTTTTTATTTTTAGGTTATGTTAAATGTACTAAAAGTTTTGATGTGTGCTTACATTTTCGTTCATAACTTTTGAACCGCTGAACCGATATCGCTCAAATGCAATACCAAACTTCTCGGGAGAATTCCAATAAATATGTTAAGTTTCAGTCATCTCTGTGCAATATTTTGTCCGTGACAGCATTTTCCACAGACAGACAGACGGACATCGCTAGAATGTCTTAAAATCGATCGGGCATCATGAATATATATGGGGCATTCCATGTCAAATCGGACACTTTGAAAAACTTTTTTTTAGATTTTCCCAATTTGTTTACAGTTTTTAGTACCCTTCGAACACTCCTTCGTGGTAAATTTTCAGATTTTTTTAATGACCCGTTCAAAAGATATCGAATTTTTAAAAATTGGTTGTTTGTTCCTTTACCTATGCCCTATCTCCACTCCCATACAAATAACAGTTGGATCAAATTTTATAAAAATGTAATTTTGTATAGGATCTTACTTAGGGAGTTGAGATAGGGCATATATATATTTAAAAAAAATGTTTTAGGGTAAAAATAAATGTTGGTCGGTCTCAATAATGACCCCTCTCGGACGCACCATTGGACCCGTAGAAGCTGATTTAATAAAAAAAAATTACAAAAAATAAAAAAAAATTGTATGGGAACCGCCTTAACAATTAGAGATAGAGGGTAGGTGTGTTCAGAGAAAATGTTTGGAGTAAAAAAATATTGTGGGTCGGTCATACAATTTGTTGCTCTAAGGGCACTAATAGGGCAGTTAGAGCGGTTGAAGCAGATTTTAAAAAATGTCGATTTGTGTGGGAGCCCCCTTAGAAATTGGAGATAGGGTATTAGTTTGTTCCAAAGAAATGTTAAGACATAAAAATTAATGGGGGTCATTCTTATAAGGGACCCCTCTATGACGCACCATTGGAGCAGTAGAAATGATTTTAAGATTGAAAATTACAATAAAATTTTTTCAAAAAATTTAAAAAAATAGTAATAATCGTTCTCCCACGACCCTCCTGGGAAAAAAATTTGTAGAATCGATGGAAGTTTTTCACAAAAAAATTTCAAAAAAAATCGAAGAGTACAAACATTTTCAAAAATGAGATTTAAATTTTAAAACTTAAAAATCGCATACTAGAGCACCTTTAAGAATTTTTTTGGATATTTAAAGTACGTAAAAAAACAAAAAATTAAAAAAAAAAAATTGAAATTTGGACTATTATTGAAGAAGTTATGAGTAAAAGAAGTTTGAGTAAAGGAACAAACTACCAATATTTAAGAATTCGATATCTTTTGAACGGCTCATCAAAAATATCTGAAAATTTACCACGAAAGAGTTTTCGAAGGGTACTGAAAACTGTAAACAAATTGGAAAAATCTAAAAAAAAAATTTCAAAGTGTCCGATTTGACATGGAGTGCCCCATATACTTTATGGAGTCCTAGACCGATATTACGGTACTGCAGTTGGAGGGTATAAAAAATATAATTGTTCGATTAATTGACATAAATTAATCGATTTATTCGTTATTCGAAAAACGTCATTTTTAAATTAATCGAACAAGAGTTTAGTTTTGTTTGATCGATTAATCGAATTATTCTTAATCGATTGACAACTCTAGACATTTAACTACAGGAAAAATGGCTTAGAATCTAAAGGAAAAATTACTAAGAATCTGTGAGTTTTTCGATGGCATTTTTCCCATTTCTCAGAACCTGATACTTTTTTATTGGAAAAAGGACACAAAATCTGAGAATTTTTCACCAGAAAAAATTACTCAGAATACTAGACTTATTCTTTAAGAGAAATGTATCAAAATTTGAGAATTTTTTTATGGAGTAAATTTGTAAAGGAAAAATTCTATGTGAAATTTTTTCTATTGGAAATATGTTTTAGAACCTAAGATATTTTCTACAACAAAACTGTCGTTTAAATTGTCAAAAGGAAAATTGTTGTTTTCATTTTGATAAAATCGTTCCTATTTTAATTATGATTAATTTTTTATTAAAAATATTTTTTTTTATTCGACCTTTAACTATGAGGACACACAAAAAATTATTGACTAAAAATTTTCAATTAAATCTATTGATCAAGAGAATTTAAATGAGTCAATCAATGTTTTGATTAAAATTTTTGTTATTTTCGTTAGGTGTCGAATTACAAATTTTCAACATTCCAAATTTTTTTTCGCTTGAGTTTATTTGAATAGATTAATTCAAAAATATACAAAATAATCGGGTTTTACTTTTGTCATAAGCTTACAATTCATTTGTTAAATCAATCATTATTTTGATTGACTATGAATAAAAAATTGATCAAATTTTTGATCAAAATCGAAAAAATGTTTGATTGAAAAAATTTTCACCTACAATTTGATGATTGGTATAACAATTTTTTAATTGGAGGAATTTCAATCAAAAAATTGATTGAATCCGCGTTTTTGTTGATTAAAATTCGTTTCAAATTTTTTCTGTGGAGGTATAAGTGTTAAAAATGTAGAAAAATTAAAAAAAAATGTTTGGGCCTCCTGCAAAATAAAATCCTGGATAGGAAATAAAATCCTGAATCCTAGCTGTAGGAGCAAAATACTCTTGCGAAGACTTCAACCATTTGTTGTAAACTACAAAACCAATCTCTTTACATAAATTTCCAGAATGTAGCATTTTTCTTCTTTTAAAAGCTTTATTAACACTACTATTTTTATCATACCTGGTGTAAGTAAGTTTATTTGTCTTAAATTGTTACATATTTCAAAAATGATAAATGTCCTACAAAATATATGAAGCTAAACAATTGAGTAAACAATTACTTAAATATATATGTTTAAATGTAGAAAGAAAAATTAAATTAAATAAATGCATATTGAAAAATAACAATATTTGTATGACAACGAGTAAATGTAGCAGAAAGTTTTAGGAGTATAATCAGAAGGTGATATCTAAAAACTTTTCCAGAACAACTTGTGTAGAACGAAATAGAAAAAAAAAACTAAGTATAACAATATTAAAACATATTTCATTACTTTGTAATATTGACAATTTATTAAATAAATATAGAAAAAATAAATATTGGAAAAATAAATATTAGCAATGAACTATAATAATGACAAGTCAGAGTAGAAAGGTAAATAAATATTGAAATATTTTTCAAAAAAAAATGCTTTTAGAAAGTAAAGAAGGGGGCCTATAACAGCAATATCTTTGTCACAACAGGAATTTTGTTGTCGTAAGCAATACACAAGTGTTGAGAATAACGAATAAGAGTTGGTAAAAAGTGGCTGCACTCCAAAAAAAAAATCACCTAATTAGAAAATTAACCAAATTTAAGAAAAATTTAGAGTTGTGTGTTCGGTTTATCTAGTTCGTTCATTTCAGCTCTTATAGGTCTTTTCGTTAATTCAGCTCAATTGGTCATTGCTTCATTCTTGTTGAACGAAAACCAAAATTGACCGATTTGAACTAGATGAACGACCAACAGATATGATCAAAATGATACGTTCACGAACTGTTGAACGAAAAAGCCAAAAGAGCGATTGAACTAGATGAACGAACTAGGTCTTTTATCTGAAATGAACGAAAATGAGCGCTCACTCAATTGAACGATTAAGCACAAGTCTAGAAAAATTGATAGTGATTTAGATCCATTGCCATGCTTTTCTTCCTTTAAGTACATATTTTTCTTAAAAATAAGGATAAGAAAAAATATCTAATATTAATCCAATTTGAACTACAATATAGGAAAAAATTTATTTCTTCTTAAACCACCCCGATTCTCTAAGATATTCTGCTAGAGATGTCAATGAGGCTCCGTTTAGGCAATCCAGGTCATCGAAAAAGTAAGTAAGAAAACTTTTTATCCTCTTAGGATTTGGTAATGGCGACAGGGTTCGTGATATCCTGCACATAGTCAGTGATCCTCCTTTTCTTTATTATATTCTCAGATATCTTGTCAATTTCGTTCATCAATTCCACTATAGTAACCGAGATGTCAAGTTTAACCTGTTTCCCCACCAACTCAGAGCCATTTCTCGCACATTCATCAGCCAATTCGTTTTCCAACCTACTAATTAGGTTATACAATCCCTTTGTGACTAATTTCACAAAGGGATTGTTTACAGTTCCTTACGATTCCAACTTTTACAGTCTTGCATTCTAAAGCCTTCAGAGCTGCAAGACTGTCTACGAAAATGTTAATGGCGCAAGGACGTAGGTGCCTTGTCATATTTATCTGCGCGGCTTTATCAATAGCAGCTTTAAAAACACTACACTTGTCTGGAAGTCCCAATGAGGCCCTGATTTCGAGCCATTTAGAATGTACTTCCGATTATTATATACTGTTATAACAGAGTTTTCTGGCTTCGAATGTTCTGGTGAGATATAGTCGCTTTTATGTTCCAGCTACCTCCCGCTTACAGTACTTAAAAAGGTCCCCAAGAGCGTTGCTTAAGCATGTGCGACTCTCTTATCCTGAGAGCCGATTTTGCTGCTGTGCTCTGGATGTAGATATCAATGGGCTGAATGTTAAGTATCACTTCCAGGCCGGTCTGGGGTTCTGACCTAACAGCACCAGTGATACCCAAACAGGACTTTCGTTATAATTTCTTTGGATTGCAGAGATCAAGGATGCTACACCTCCTCTCTAAGGGTGATTTAAAAACTTAATACACTCAAAAAAATACGTTAGTAGATTTACTATTTTTTTTTGCTAATGCTAGTTAGCTAACTTTTAGCAAATTTTTAGTTGAGATTAGCATGTTAGCAAAAAATTCTTGTAAACTTCATTTAGCACATTAGCAATTTTAAACAAACTATGAACTAATTTCTTTTGCTAAATTTGAAATTAAGTTGACAACATTTTTACAAGATTTTTTGCTAACATTAGCAAAAATAAATGGTAAATTTTTTTTTTTATTTTTAGAAAACTTAAAATGGCGCTATCTTGGAAACTAAGCCAGATAGAGCAAAATGGAGGGCATTTTTGGTTCTTAGAATCTCCATACTTTTGCGGGACCTCTTCACATGTGTGGACCCTAATGGAACCTAACTTTGGATCCAAAAAAGTTAGCATTCCCGAAAATTTTAAAATGCTCATATCTCGGTAAATATTGCCGACACAACAAAAAGTAGTAGTAGTTGTAGCTCTCAACACGTAGAACAAGACCGCAAAATAACCAAAAGCTCTCCGAGTAATATTTTTGAAGTTATCGAGTTTTTTTAATTCTCAAGACCCCAGTGATCCCCTAAAATCACGTACCTCAAAAACTAAGCAAGGTAGAGCGAAACGGACACAAATTTTGGATCAAAAACTATGACGATTTTTAAGGAACCCAACTAGGTCTAGGCCCATCGGGGTCTGGACCTATTGGGTCCGAACCCAATGGGGTCCTCAAATGTGTATGAACTAAGTTCAAAAAAAAAATTAGTTAACTAATTATTGGCAAAACATTTTTGCTAATTTTAGCAAAAAAATTGTGGGTTCAAAATCAGCAAATTTTCTTGTAGGTTTACAAGCTTTTTTTGCTAGCATTACAGCTTTTTTTTTTTTTGAGTGTAAGTGACATTATCACGATCTGACCCTTGTATAGATCCCGGGTCACGAGGGTCATGCGGGGAACTAAGGTGCCGACTGTCTGTCAAACCGTGGTGCCCGTAGACCATTCATCGCCCCGGAACCATTCTTTGGGGTTCCACTGGGACATGTTAGGGAAAAACTTAAAATATGGAGTGAATCTAAGTTCATGGAACACTGGAAGTTTTTTGCTGGCCAAAGGCAGGCGAGAGATTCGTAACTCCATTCAGGTCGGCAGCTGCTGCTATCCTTGGACAAAAACGATCTCCGGATACTAACGTTCTACCAAACTGGGCATTGAAATTTACGCTACCATCTTAGAAAAAGAAATCTATCTGACACGTGCAGATTCTGTGAGATAGAGGAGGAACATATTCTTTTTACATGCCCAAGACTGACAGGTAGAAGGCTTCGACATCTGGGGGACACTTGTTAGCCCGCAGTGCATAGAGCTTCTTTAATGTAATCTTATATGGGTCCGGGGGCACAAATACATTCCAGCGAATTACAAAGCCGATGAGCTTGCAAGACTGGAAACTACTTCACAGGTTCCAACGGAATAGGAATGCGATGGTATGTCTCTAGAACAGAGATCGTCGAAACACCGCGCATGTGCGAATGCTCTCACACAAACGAAGTGGCTTTCAAACCTACTTGCGCTCATACATTGAAAAAACAATTGCTTGACATTTTAACAAATGTCATTTATTATATTTTTTTTTGGATAAATGTATTTATATTTTTTACTAAAAGTTTCCCAAACAATAAGTGCATTGTGTAGGAGAGAGTTACATCTTACTCATACAAAGACAAAATATTATTGTATGTGTTTAAGGACCACTGCTCTAGAATCTTGCAAGCAGAATTTACGGCTTTGTTGCACGATGCCGACTAATCAGAAATAGGGTCATGGATAGACGATTGAGACTACACAACAGGCTTGGCCTTCTCTGAATCAGAAGCGCACATGTGAGCGGATATAGCTTCCAAGAGGAGAGATTTCGATGGTGGTTGCTGTAATTTCCGGATACTGTCTTATAAGAAAGGAAGCTAAGCGGGTTAATGTGTCATCATATGAATTTTGCTGGAGTTGCATGCACGAGAAGGAGTTGGAAATTATATAACATTTTATCTGCCATTGAGCGGCACTTTCTGGTCAGTGGGATCTAGGAAGCTGCACGATCTTTCTAATTTTTCGTATCTTTAAAATCAATATCTTAGGAGTTTCATTAGGAGCTGAAATCGGTTTAACGGCAGGGAGGAACCCAATTACCGTTACGTGGTATGACAACAGACCTCAGAATTTGTGTCTGCTTACGTAAAGCGTCAGCAGCCACTTTCAACCTTACCTCGGCATAAATGCGGATTCACCAACTGTGCTCTCTTTTAAAGTTTATCTCAGTATGCAGGTTATTACATCCGAAAATCATTATTCTTAGAAATTTATGTTGATTGTATCTGATCCTATCTTAAGACCCTGTATTGCCAACAACTTTATAATATTCTTAGCATAAATTTGTTTTCATACACAGTTCAATATTTACATTGAAATATTGAAATTGATAATTAAATACAAATTCAATACTGTACAACCGTATTCAATTCATTAAAAATAAGAAACATTTAAAATAAATAAGTAAATGATAAAAAACAAAAAAAGCCATGAACTAAAAATCCAATGTACGAAAGGCGGCAATACGAGATAGAATTCAAATTGAACAAACTTACAATAAATAAAAATATGTATGTGATTTGTTTGTTGATTATATCAATCGATGATGATAATGATGATGATGATGATGGTTGAATGGTTGGTTGTCGGTTATTGGTCTGCATGACTTTGAATGAATAACAAAAAAATATATATATATTAAATGGTGGTGGTGGCGATGGTGAGATGGTGCCATTAGGCTGTCTAGAAAGGAAAAAGTTGTGGAACCAAAACAAAAAAACATACAAATACTCGTAATACATGCACACACTCGTAAAAACCTAAACTAAATTAAAAGAAACCCATCAATAAAATGTAATTAATATTGATTCAAATGTTTATATTTTTTTTTCTTTTTGTGAAATGATATCAATGACTCTTAAACAACAAACAGCAACAACGAAAAAAACATTAATAAGATACAGAGACAAATGAAAAAAAAAACAACATTGATACATTTATATTCATTGGAAGTTATTTAATGACAGTCATGGGGGCTTTAGTTTTTCGCCAAAAATGAAAAAAAGAAAAGATAGAAATAAGAAACAAAAGATTTTGTTACAAGATACGCATTTTATACGACTATGTACTAGGATAATTGAAAAGTTTTTGGGTCAGAGAGGCATATATTATTTCAAGTTTTTACAACTGAAAACTTAATTATTGAACTTCACCTTACTAAGGTTCCTCTAAACATGCGCGGGTACAAGGAAGGGTAAATTTCCCCCCCTGACCAAATTTCGAAAAGAAAAAAAAGAGGAAAAAAGAAAAAAAAAAGAAATGGAAAGAAAAAGAGAAAGAAGGAAATTTTCTAAACAAATCTCGAAGTCCAAAAATTTTTTTAAGGAAAAAGTGAATTAATCTGAAAATTTTCTGTGTAAAATATCTGTCAATCTTATTATGAATTTTGGCATACACAAATTATTTAGAATATGTTTTTTTTTGTATAGAAAAATGTTACGGGATCTTAATTTGGTTTATATGAAAAATGTTTGTCTTCTACATAGCAATAGGAAAAATATTTTAAAATCTTAAAAATGTTGATAGTCGAACTTATGTACATATGAGGCATTCCACACCAAATGTCCAGCGAAAATAAACACGTGTACCGTAAGCTTCTGAATAGGTTGTATGGATAGCCCTATATGGAACTTAGAAAATTGCGTTTTTGGTTTTTAAATTTTTTAAAAACTGGACTTAGGAGGCGTGGTCAAATATTGGAAAAATGGTCAAATTTGTGGCGAGTTGCCTTGATTAAATATTTATCACATTCAAACGGAATGCACCACAATCTCAAAAATTTATATTCTTATATAGTTTTGTATGGGCTATCTATTATTTTTTTTTTAATTTTCAGAACCCGTTCTGAAATTTTCCATTTTTTAAAAATGTCAATTTATTAAAAAACATGCCACTTTCTTTTTTTTTTTTTTTAAGTTTAGATGTTTGTCCATCCACACAAAAAATTCAGAAACACGTTCTTCGTTTTTTTCGAGAAAATCGCATTTGAACTTTAAATTTCATAACAATTTTGTAATTTGCTTGTATTTCTTTGTTTTAACGTTGCGAATGAGTAATATTTATGCAATTAATATTAGTCATTCGCAACGTTAAATCAAGAAAATACAAGCAAATTACAAAATTGTTATGAAATTTAAAGTTCAAATGCGATTTTCTCGAAAAAAACGAAGAACGTGTTTCTGAATTTTTTTGTGTTGATGAAACAAACATCTAGACTTAAAAAAAAAAGAAAAAAGAAAAAAAAAAAGTGGCATCCCGAGTAAAAATAAACATATATAACGTGATACAAACATAATAAATCATATATGATTATACATCCCGTGAGGTGTTTTCTAATTTTTTTAAATGCAGTCATATGTAGTTATATATAATTTAATCATGATTCGGATTAAAAGGTATACGGTTGATATAAATATATGAAATAATATGAGGGCCAATACAAAATTTGGTTTTCTGTATAATTTAATATAAAATTATATATATCTTATTCTGTTCCATATATAACTATAAATGTTTCCAATTAACCAAAAATTTTTTAAGTTTTTGAAGCAAAGTATAAGAAACTTAAAATGTTCCTAAACATTTCCTTGTTAGGGTTATGTATATCACCTATCTGGTTCGAAGCGTACCCGAACATTTTTTTGTTTTAGAAAATTATATGTTTGGTGAATGTATCGTTGACCTGTGGTGTAACTCACCCAAACCAAAACACACCAAGATTTTTTGTGTTTTTATGCAATTAGATCTAATTGGATCCAATGAAATATGGCAATGTCTGGTCAAAACTCGGATGAAATCTAATCGTATTTTATCAAGGTTGGCAATCGATACCCACCTAAAATAACGGTATTTGGCTATTGTACCGCAACCAATAAAGATATGGAAATTTTTAAAGGCGATTATGAAAGCCATTGAAATTTCTAATATTTTTGATGTGCTACTTCGTGTTTGTACCGGTTGCTTTTCGAAATATAGGCCAATACCTTTATAATACCGTTTGAAACGGTATTTTAAAGGTATTGGCCTATATAACGAAAATGAACCGGT
Source organism: Pegoplata infirma (assembly GCA_963921195.1). NCBI lineage: Eukaryota > Metazoa > Arthropoda > Insecta > Diptera > Anthomyiidae > Pegoplata > Pegoplata infirma. Next base: position 63,719,253 of record OY992536.1, read on the forward strand.
ACAAATACGAAGTAACATATCAAAAATACTAGAAATTTCATCTACTTTCATAATCGCTTTTAAAAATGTTCATATCTTTATTGGTTGCGGTACAATAGCCAAATACCGTTATTCTGGGTGGGTATCGATTGCCAACCTTGTATTTTATACAAGTTTATTTTTTTAATGCAAAAACATCCACCATTATTCGGATTAAATTGCGTATAAATATATATTGTGTTATATATCATTATATATTGCATCATATAAAAATTTTTACTCGGGATGTTTTTTTAATAAATTGACATTTTTAAAAAATGGAAAATTTCAGAACGGGTTCTGAAAATTTTCAAAAAAAAAAAAAAAATTTAATCGATAGCCCATACAAAACTATATACGAATGTAAATTTTTGAGATTGTGGTGCATTCCGTTTTAATGTGATAAATATTTAATCAAGGCAACTCGCCACAAATTTGACCATTTTTCCAATATTTGACCACGCCTTCTAAGCCCAGTTTTTTAAAATTAGAAAAACCAAAAACGCAATTTTCTTAGTTCCATATAGGGCTAGCCAAACAACCTATTTAGAAATTTACGGGACACATGTTTTTCTGTAGCGGGACATTTGGTGTGGAATGCCTCATATGTAAAACTGTTTTAATTTTTTTTTTTTTAGAGAATAAACTTTTTCAAAAGAAAAAATTTTCAGAATCTGAGACTTTTTTTATGTGAAAAAGGTCTCAAAACTTATTAATAGGAAAAAGTTCGCAAAATAATTTTTTTATGGGAAAAAAGTCTCAGAATTTCAGAATTTGAGACTTATTTTAAGGCAGGTCTCAGAATCTGAGTCTTTTTTAAAAAGAAAAAGGTGTCAAAGTCTGAGACTTTTTATTGTTGAAAAATAGTCTCAGAAGTTGAAAATTACTGAATTTGTAGAAGGTCGCAGAATCTGAATCTTTTTCAATGGGAAAAAGGTCTTAGAATCTAAGACTTTTTTTATAGGAATAAGGTCTCAGAATCTCAGAAAAATGTCTCAGAATCTCAGACTTTTTTTTATAGGAAACAGGTCTCAGAATCTATGACCTATCTATTGGAAAAATGTCTTAAAGTCTGAGACGTTTTCTATAGGAAAAACATTTCAGAATCTGGGACTTTTTCTTTAGAAAAGGGTCACAGAATCTCCGACTTTTTCTATGGGAAAAGTGTGTTAGAATCGGAAAAGATTTCTGAATCAGAAAAAGGTCACAGAATCTGTCACTTATTCTTTAGAGAAAAAGTGCCATAATTTTAAACTTTTTCTATATAAGAAAAAGCTCTCAGAATCTGAGACTTTTTCTTAAGGAAAAGGGTCTGAGAATCTAAGCCTTCTACTTTAGGAATAAGATCTCAGAATTTAAAACTTTTTTCGTTAGGAAAAAGGTCTTAGAACCTGAGACTTTTTCTATTGGAAACAGGTCGTAGAATCCAAGACTTTTTCTATAGAAAAAAGGTCTCAGAATCTAAAATTCTTTTAGTACGAAACAAATCTAATAATCAGAGACCTCTCTATAGGAAAAATGGGTCAATATTGCTTTAAAATATGAGACTTTCTATTATAGTAAAATGTATCAGAATCTGAGACTTTTTTTGTGGAAAAAAATTCTGCGACATTTTTCGTAAAGAAGAAGTCTTATATTCTGAGACATTTTCCCTATAAAAAATAAATTACGAAAAATGTCTCAAAATCTGATACTTTCTATGTAGGAAGAATTTCTTCTATTAAAAAATTCTGAGATTTAGACTCTTCTTATGTATACGAAAAATATACAATTTTCCTTTAAAAATCTGAAAATTTTTCTATACGAAAATAGTCTCAGATGCTGAGACATTTTTCGTAGAGAAAAGTCTTTTATTCTGAGACATTTTCCCTATAAAATAATTTTTTCACGAAAAATGTCTCAACATCTAATGTTTTCTAAGTATATAGGGAGAATTTCTTCTATTAAAAAATTCTCTTCTTATGTATACGAAAAATATACAATTTTCTTTTAAAACAAATTAAAAAAAAAAATTGATCATGAAAAACAAACCTCCTTCGGCAAAAACTAATAAATTTGATGATTTTATAGCTTTCTCATCATTTTTTTTGTAAACAAAAACGTATCCCTTTTTTTGCTCGTCAACAAAGGTGAATTTATGAAGTTTTTTTTTCGAAGTAAAAATCTCCAAGTGGAGTCTTGCGAAGAGGGTCGATTTTAATGCTCGTAAGACTCAATGTTGTATGTTGACTTACAGACAGATTGTGGAATCAGCTTCATATGTATTGTATATTAGCCATTGAGGAATCGGACACTCTTGATTTTGTAGGCTTGAAAATTCAATGGGATTGTTTTTCAAGTGTCGAAAAAAGCATTCAAATGCCTTGGATTTTTAAAACGGTGTTAAAATTACTTCACTCCGATCTCCTCACTCGGTACAATGGACTATTTTAAGTCTGAGCGCCATGGACTTGCATAAAAATTTCCTCAACACAACGACTACATAATGCATTGCACAACGCATTACAGAAATAATTAATTTCTCGACCGAACTCGATCTCAGCCAGCGAGAATTTTGAAAAATTCAAATTAATTGTCTTCACACACTACTCCTTCTCCTCATAACCTATTTTCCTAATACCAACACAACATCATTAGTAAGGGCCAAAACCTTGAGTGTTGACTCAAATCTGTTTCCTCCTCGGCAGTGTTATATACAGTAGTGGTCGCTCTAGTGAAGATATAAAAGCACGTATAAAAACGGCTAAAGGTGCCTTCGGCATACTCTATTCGGCTTGGCAATCTACATCTGGATCTAGAGACACTGAAATATAAGTATTTACTGCCAATGTAAAGTCTGCCCTTTTCTATGTATGTGAAACATTAAATCCATATTACCACGAATTGCAAACAATTCAAGCCTCTGTGAATCGTTGTCTTCGTGGAATATTCTGGCCTAATAATTTCATTAATAGTGATCTGTGGGCAAGGACATGACAGACAACGATTCACTTACAAAGACCACCAGACTATTTTGCAAGACATAGTATAGGTTGTGTTGTAAGTGGCTGCTGACGCTTAAAGTCAGCACACATGGACTCTAAGGTTCGTTGTGGAACCACGGTACTGATCCTAGACCTTAAATCAATTTAAGCTCCTAATGAAACTCCTAAGATATTGAATTTTGACATCCGACAAATAAAAAAGATTGTGCAGAAAGTGCCAAGCAATGGCAGATAAAGATATCTATAGTATCCAAATCATCCTTAACCATGGAACTCCGGCAAAAGTCATTTGACGACACATTTAACCGCACATATTTATTTCTCAAAAGGCAATATCCGAAAATTACAGCAACCACCGTCAAAATCTGTCTTCTTGGAAGTGATAGTAGCTCACTTGTGCGCTTCTGGTCAAGAGAAGACCAAATCACACACGTTCATTCATGTGCTCATCTCTGATTAGTCTCCTTAGCGGAAGAAAGTCGTAGATTTTACTTGCAAGTTTCTAGAGGCTTTCCAACACATTCCAATTCCGTTGGAACCTGTAAGGTAGTTCCCAGTCTTGCATCGGATTTGCAATTCCATGGAATGTCTCTGTGCCCTGAGACCAATATGAGTGGTATGTCAATTTGCTTGGTCATTTTATTTAAAGACGTGCGGCAGTTTAGAGCAAATCTTGTTTTCAGAAAAATTGACCTATGCCCTGAGACCCATATGAGTCGTATGCCAATTTTCTTGGCCATTTCATTTAAAGACGTGCGGCAGTTTAGAGCAGATCTTCTTTTCAGAAACATTGACTCCAGGTGATGGAGGATTTCTAATGCAGCCGTAGGTAAAGTGCAAAGATCTTCAGTGATACACATCGATGACACTCTGTGTACATTGGTGATAAAGACACAGTTAATTTTTGTCTCTAAAGCGGGAAACCAGGCAATGATTCCATACAGCAAAATTGGACGAAACACCAGTTAGCGACTTCAGGTTAACGATTTACACGAATATAAAGCTTTTTTCACCGGTTTCTCAAATTTGAAATTCAATGTACGCTTTTCACTTAAAACGATTGGATTTATCTCTGATTCCAAATGTAGAAGATTAGAAATCCTCCTTAACCAAAAAGGGGGATAGTAGTTGAAAGTATTTTGTGCAAATTCCATACATTGGCCAGGCATCTCCAGCGAAAACAGAACTCGAGAATCTGGAGGAAATAGATGTTAATAAAACTGTTCGCAAAATAGACTAACGCCTTTAACTCTCGTTGCTGAAGGAATATGTAGTAGCGCTTTAGATCAGCCGGTCTATGCCAGGATTTGACGATTTGAAGGAATGGGAATTGGACGATTCTCATTCCTTCAGTAATGCTGATGTCGAATATGTTCTTTAAAGGTTATCATACGTCCGGTGTAAGAATATTACAACAAAAACTAATTTTCGAATAGGTAAACCAATTTTTTCAACGGATCCATGTACACCAAAGACTTATCACTCAACCTAGTATGTTTTTAACATACATGGAGGATATTGTACCAAGATTCATATCATTTTACTTACATATTTTTTTTGTTTGTCTAACATATGAACATGACTTATTTCGTGTTGATACAAATATAGATATTTACACAATGTATAAAAAGTAAAAAAATACTAAGTATTTTTCCGATATGTACTTGTACATACAATGATGATGATGATGTTGATCATCATTACTATCATTAATAACATTTGTGTTTTTACAAACTCTTAAGAGTACAAGTACTTTTTTCACTTTTGTAACTTTGTATATTAATGTTGGTTGTATTATTTTCTAAATCGTACATCGTATATCTGCCATATAAAATATCATATTCATATTTGGTTGGATGTAAGTTATATTCCCATGATAACCACAAATTCAAATGAATTGTGTATATTGCTGTTCATTCAAGTAGTTGATTTTGATGTTTTTGCTGTTTTTTTTTTATATACGAGTATATTTTATTCACATGTCTTTTATATTTCTACTTAATAACAAGGAAGTTTACCCGAGAAGCAATTAGGGATACCGAATTTAATATTTCTCGAATTTTGAGATTCGAATTTCTGTTATTTTCATATTCCAACAAAAACACAAAGCCTGCCGTTTTGATGATGACGCAAAATATGTTTATGCCGCCAACATTGTTTATTTGCAAACGCCGTTCCTCTCCTTGTTAATAATTCGACGACCTGTTTTCGTCGTTGTCTTTTGACCTAGTCACACACATTTATTACCAACTTGTTGGTTTAAACTTCATTCTTAATCTTATCAAATGTCGAAAATGACAATGCAAACGGTACAGATTATAAAGTGGATTAAAATTCCATGGGTTTTGTGGCACATGACATTTCAGCGATCTGCAAAGTCGATGAGCTTAAAGAAACCTTACATGTTCCCACGGAATAAAGGTGTGTTCGTATGATTGTGTGTGGCACGGTGCAATCATATCTAAGCTTAATGCGTTTGGTGTCGGTAATGAGTTTTCTCAGGAAGTTTTCTCAGGAACCGATCTATACGTGTTGTTATAGATGGTTTTTTATCGCATGAGTTTCAGCTTCAATCAGGGGTACCGCAAGGTTCTGTTCTTTCTCCTACCCTTTTTCTTATTTTTCTTAACGACCTTCTAAGTCAAACTTCAAATCCTTTCTACTCTTTTGCAGATGACAGCAACATTTGTCATTCATTTTTCTTCGATCGTAGGCCAAGCCTTGTTCAGGTTGAGGAAAAAAGGCGGACTATGAATGACATACTTAATCAGGATCTGTCGACAATCTCTGAGTGGGGTCTTGCGAATAGGGTCAAGTTTAATGCTCGCAAGACCCAATGTTGTATGTTGACCCACAGGAGTGTGGAATCACCAGCGTCATCTGTACAAATGGGTGGTATAGGTATCGAGGAATCCGACACTTTTGCTGTTCTGGGCATGAAAATTCAGTGCGATGTCCGTTGGAATAAGCACGTTTTCAAGTGTCGAAAGAAGCATTGTCTCGGTTTTTTAAACCGGTGTAAGAAGTACTTCACCTCATCAGATCTCCTTACTATTTATACCACCTACATCCGACCTAAGATGGAATACAACTCCCATAAATGGGCAGGGGCTTCAAAGTCTATTTTGGAGCTTTTGGACCGTGTGCAACTCTATTGACTCACTGGAGCATCGTCGAAATGTGGGTTGTGTGACTCTGTTCTATCGATATTACCATGGAAAGTGTTCCGCTGAGATAAGTGAACTTCCCTAGAGCCCGAATTTTTTTTCGCAACACTCGGTTGTCTAGTAGATCACATCCATTTGTTGTCGATTGTCCAGTTGATCGCACATCGCATTACAGAGAAGGTTCCCAGCTTCTTTCAATGTAGATAAATTCCAGTCAAATATCCACAAACACTACTCCCTCTTTCCACCTCCTCACAACCTATTTTCCTGATATCAACACAATGCACTGCATTAGTAGGGGCATCCCCTGAGTGTTGGTTCAACGTAAAAAAAAAAAGTTAAAGCTGACGCTTGTCGTCAGCATTCATAGACTCTGAGGACCGTTGTGATATCACGGGACGGTAATAGGGTTCCTCTACTAGTCCCTGCTAGTTAACCAATATGAGCTTCTCTTAAAACTCCAAAGATATTGAATATAGACATCCGACAAATCAGAAAGATCTTGCAGCCCCCTAGATTCCAGTGAAGCAATATTCTGACGAGAAAATGCCGGCCATAGAAGATATGGTGTTCAATAGTTTTCAACTCCTACTCATCCATATAACTCCGGCAAAAGTATGATGACGGCACATTAACCCGCTAAAAGTGCATTCCTCTAAGACAGTGTCCGGTAATTCCAGCCGACCCCGTCATAATCTCCCCGAAGCGATAGCAGCTCACTATTTCGCATCTGATTACGAGAAGACAGCCATCCATGACCGCATCTCTGATTAGTCTCCGTAGCGAAACAAGTCCGTTAATTTTCCTTGAAAGTTTCTAGAATCCATATGATTCGTAATTCAAACTGCTTGGCCATCACATTATAAGACGTGCGGAAGTTTAGGGTAGGTGCTATTTTCAGAAACATTGACTCCAGGGTCTTGAGCGCAGTTTGCAGACAAGACATTACATCTCAACCAGTCAGCCACTTCCTCTTTTGCTTCCTTGTTTGCCAGCATCTCTGCCTGGTAAACACGGAAATGAATTGGTAGACTTCGTACCAGGTACAACCTAATCTCTTCCGAATAGACTCCGAAGGATACTTGTTCGTGTAGCCTTTATCCATCAGTGTTAAAAATTCTGGAGGCTCCACTACCCGGGATGCCCCTCATTCAAGACTGCCTGGATGATATCATAGAGGAAGAACAGTTCACATTTTGTGGCATTTTTATATTTTTCATTGCAGTTTGCTATTAAGTCAAATATTCGATGCTGCCGCATACTGCCTACCCAATATCCAATGGTATTTTCACTGAGGATTTCTAATGCAGTCGTAGTTGTAGTATTAAAATCTCCACTGATACACATCGATGCCATTTTGAGTACCTTCATGATAAAGATACAGGCCCCGATCGTCTCTAAAGCAGACTACCAGACAATAATTCCATACTGTATTAATCCAGTGAAGGACCCTAGGGCTAAATCTCCATCGTTTGCCAATAGCTTTTTTGGAGGAATATAAATCAATCGTTGCCTTTCTCACCATTTCCTCGATATTACGTATCAAATACAACTTTCTATCTAAAAAATACTTCGAGATACTTGCCTCCGTCTGAGAAGGCGATTTCAGTACCTTCCAGAGAAATTGGATCAAAAGCAGGAATTTTATTTTTCCTTGTGAATAAGAAAAGTTTAATTTTTTTTAAGTTTTGCCAATTTAGACGCATCTCTCAGAGCTTCCTGAAGAATATCTCTTAATATTGGCAGGTGCTTCCCCTTAACTGCTATCCGGATATCGTCAGCATATGCGGCAACATGACATCGACGTGCTTCCAGAGAGAGAACTCAGTGCCAGGTTCCAAAGAAGCGCCAAAGAACAACTCCCTTTGGTGTACCGCCATTGAAAAATCGAGATATGATAGACACCCCCCAATTCAGACGATATCCTGGCATTGTGAAAAAGATTTTCCAACACTAAAACGATCCCATGCTTCACTCCTAGACTAGACAATGCCATAATTTTCGAGTCTGGGATGACATTATTAAAAACCCCCGTCTATGGTAAGAAAGGCTACCATAGTGTTCTCCTCTACCGAAAGTGATCCCTCGATGGTACCAACGAGCTCATAAAGAGCTATTCCCGTTGATCTACCCTTGCTGTATGCATGTTGCCAAGTCCAAAGCAACATCGTGTGTATAACTCTACGCAAATATGAGTATCAGTCGTTTCATTGTCTTTAACAAAAATGCTAATAGACTAGTTGGTCTGAAAGCCTTTGGAACTGTGTATGACTTTTTCTCAGCCATCGGGATAAAAACGACCATACTTCCATTTGAAAGAAATATAACACCAGTTTATGCGTGCTGTGTAGAGATCATACAACCAAGGGGCTATATAGCCCGACACTTGCTGCATCTTGGGCTGGATTATATCATCAGGTCCAAGGAGTTTATAGGACCTGAAGCTTTTGATAGATCTGTGAGACTACTCTACAGATTGGGTATTCTCTTTATCAAAAGCACACCAGTGCGCTGCTATCGTTTCCAAGATTACATATTTCGGCTGTGGTTGCTGATATGAGCGTTCTTATTAAGAAACACGAGTAGCGACTGAAGGTGCCGTCAGTTGACTTCTGCAGGAGCTGTTTGGAAAGCAGGGATTTGAAAACATAGGAATACTGTCATTGCCGGATGCATACTTAATTTGACAAACTGTCTTTATTGCTAATAATTTTTAACACTCGAAGCATAAGTTATGCTAGTTCTTAACTGAAGGAAATTGGGATCATGGACCTCACGAGTACATATCGGAATTTGAGCGACATAGGTCGCAATGAACGAAGATTTTTAAAATAACAAATCTTTCGGATTTGTTGCCTACTGAATTGGTTACCTTCCCTGTAAATATTTTTTTATATTTGAAATAAGAAAAAACTTTATGGCACTACTGTTGTATTTATATTACTCATGGATATTTATTATAGTCATCTAAGTTTCTAAGTATGTATATTCTGACCATGTGTGTAAATATTTATATGCATATTCTGTCAATTCCAGAAAGGCTTTTCGTTTAATGACGGTTTTAAGTATTCACTTTAATTAGTTTAATCTACCCCTTGAAAGAAAGTGACCTCATTTGCAAACTTTTAAAAGTTGTTTTGTGTGTTATTGATTATAATCGAATTGAGGTTCGGGCAACCGCAATGTGGTTGCGAAAAACATATGACAACGGTTACAGGAAGTTTAAAAATGGGGTAAAAGTATTTGCTGCACATTGAATCCTCCATTTTGATTTTAAATTCAATTCAAGCGATGTCCGACTGTCTGTCAGTTGAAATTGCGTTCACGGGCAAAATATTACTCAGATACTGACTGAAACCTAACATGTTTACTTATTGTTGTACCGAGCAGTTTGGTGTTGCATTTGAGGAAAATCAGTTCAGTGGTACAAAAGTTATGAACGAAAATGTAGGGACACCTCGAAAATATTGGTAAATTCAACTTAACCTAAAAATACAAAATGCTTTAATTCGGTTGCTGGTTGATATTTGAGAACAGAATTTGATGCCGAATAGTAATAAACAAGAACAAACATATATTTTACAAACAAAAATTTCGCGATTTTTTTTCACCAAAAATTTTTTCCGCGCAAACTTTTTTTCAAAAATATTTTTTTTTTTTGCAAATAATCTTTTATACTTTATGGAGGGTATCAATACATTTGGTAAGGATGAATTTAACTTTTTTACTTATTTTAAATATGTTTAGCATTTTATCGCACTGCATTTCAAACCGCCCAAGAATCGCTGGATTTTAGGAATTGACAACAAATGAATCCATTATATTTTCCAAAGAAAATTTTTTTTTTGCACTCCCCACATTAGTAAATTTATAGTATTTTTATAAGAATATGTGGGTTTGCAAATAAATATTCATTTATTTATCCGTAAATATTACACAGACTAACATTTATAGCAAATATCTGACCTACTCATAAAAGACAACAACTATTCTTCTCCAAATACTTACATTTCTACATGAAACATCTACTCGACATACATAAATATTTAAATATGTATGTAAATACAGTAGTGATCAAAATTATAGTAGCACTTGCGTTATTATATGTAGAGAAAATTAGTCTTTTATTAGTCTGAAATGCCTAGAAAAAACATGGTTATAGGTGCGTCTTCGTTGGTAACATCGAGAGATCGCTTTCGGTAAAGGAGTACACACTATGGTGACCTTTCATGATATAGAGGGGGCTTTTAATAAGTCCCAATTTAGACAGAGCAATTTTAATTGCGGCAATTTTTGTGTTTCTCTTTTGAACTTGCCGTTTATGTTCACACAATGGCAATTCTGTTCGGCAATTCCAAAAAGAAATGTGAAAATACTTTACAGATTGAGAGTTGCGAATGAAAAAACAAAACGAATTGCCAGTACGAGCAAGTTTTTTCCCCTTTCCATTACTCTCACCTCACTCTCCTATAAACTAAGAATTGCGGCAATTAAAATTGCCCTGTATAAATTGGGACTAATGTCATTAGTGTCCGACCGAATACACCTTTTTTGGCCGAAGCCGAAGCCGAATATTCGGCCAAATTTTCACTATTCGGCCAAAGCGAAGCCGAATATTAAAAAAAAATATATATTTATGTAGTAAAAACAAGAAAAAAAAAATAAAAGTCGACTCGGCGGGATACTCAAATGCATGAGAAGCTGTCTAGAATGATTTTATTTTAAGCAAAAAAATTTTTTGGACATTTTTGTAAAAAAATATATTTTAGAGTGGAAAGTTTTTTAGATCGAAAATTTTTTTTGAATGTAAAAAATGTTTTTAGTTGCAAAAACACTTATTAAAATGTTTTTGTGGCAGATGTCCGAGGCGTCCGAGTTAACTCTGGCCAGGTAACTGTTTAACTCCCTAGAGTAAACTGACCTGAATTGTGACAATGTCATACAGACCTTACGCGTCGTGCTCTTAGAGGATTCGGTAAGGGGAGGAGGCGTGCCGCCTAGTACGACATTGTCCCTCATCCTCCATAAGGACTCGGAGATAATCTCGGAGAGGAGGCGGCCCTGCGCCTCTTTTAAATTGTCACTCTGTACCAGGTTGATGAGGTGAACTATGGCCAATTTCTCGAAGCGTAGGTCAGACCTCACCAGTCTCACTTCCAGTGCCGTCATTCCTACACCCAAGCACGAATTGACGAGTGAGAAGGGAGCAATGGCTCCAAACGGGCAGGATTTTGGCCTCATCATGTAGGTGGTCTGCAGATGCCATGGAATGGCATCCTGTAACCACCCTGAGGGCCGTCTTCTACGCCGTTTGAAGTTTTCTCCACTGTGTGTCGCTAACGGACGGTGACCAGAGCGGCATAATCGGGGACGACCTAATAGAGGGACGGCCTCTGGCTTTGTACGTCGTTAGGATCGTCTCCTCATATTTGCCCCAGGTGCTGCCCGCTAGAGTTCTTCCCTTTCACCCGCCTGGTCATCTCTTGGGGTTTTTCACCGTGGGAACTCTCTGTCCACTTAAGCGGATGTTGAGTTCCCTGGTAACCACTTTAGTCCACGTGGTGACGAACGTGGCTGTCGTCTTCGGTGTCGAGAGCTCGAGGTTCCTATCTGCCAAAAAGTTCTTCAGGGTGGGCAGATAGCTGTTCAGCTATTCCTCCAGGGCTTCGATAACCCTGTATGTGCACAAAATTGTGCAGTCATCGGCATAGGACATCATTTTCAGCCCTGGAGGTAGGGTCGGGATTTTGAGGATGTAGGTATTGAACAGGATTGGGGACGATGTCGCGATAGCGGTAATGGGAAATTTTCTGCCAACATTGAGGGACATCGTTCAGGGTGAACTGAAAGGTCTGTCTTAATGGACAGCGGCTGTGATCTGGAAGTAAAACAGAGCTTGTTTTGTTAACAAAGCAAAATAAGATTCCTGCTTTTCATTCTATTTCTTTGGATGGCACTGAAACACCTTCTCAGATCGAGCCAAGTATCTTGGAGTATTTCTAGATAGGAAGTTGTATTTCAGGTGTAATATTGAGGAACGGGTGAGAAAGCAACGATTGCTTTATATTTCTGTAAAAGGGCCATTGAAAAAAGATGGGGTTTTGCCCTAAAGTCGTTCATTAGATTTATACAGCGCTGGTGCTTAAACTTTGTTATATGGAACCATTGCCTGGTGGCCTGCTTTAGAGAAAAACGGAAACTATGTCTTTATCACGAAGGTAAAGAGAATGGCGTCGATGTGTATCACTGGTGCTCTTTGTACTACATCTACGGCTGCAATAGAAATCCTCCTTTAACTGATACTTACCATTGGAAAATTTGGATGACAGTAAGCGGCTACGTTGGCAATTCGACTTAATAGCACACTGCAATGGAGGAGCAGCGATTGTGGTCATAGCGCGATCTTGAAGAAGATAGCAATGCCACAAAATGTGGACTGTGCTCCCTCTATGAGCCACTTCACCACTATAATACCATCCAGGGAGTCTTGGATGAGGGACATTCCTAGTAGTGGAGCCCCCATAAATTTTTACACGAATGGATCGATGCTGCACAAACATGTGGGCTTTTGAGTGTAATCGGAGGAGCTTGGGTTGAGGATGGCTCGAAGATTGCCGGATCATGGCAGTGTTTACCAGACAGAGATGCTGCCAATAAAGGAAGTGGCTGACTAGTTGAGCTGCAATGTATTGTCTACAATACATACGTGGTCAAGTCCCTGGAGTCAATTTTTCTGAAAACAAGATCTGCCCTTGACTGCCGAACGTCTTTAAATGAGATGGCCAAGCAATTTGGCACTCATATGGGTCCCAGGGTATAGAGACATTCCAGAGAATTGCAAAGCCGATGAGCTTGCAGGACTGGAAACTACCTTACAGGTTCCAACAGAATTGGAATGTGTTGGTATTTCTCTAAAAACTTGCAAGCAAATTATACGGCTTTGTTAAGCGACGGAGACTAATCAAACATGGGCAAATGGATGGACGTGTGAGACAACACGACAGATTTGGCATTCTCTTAATCAGAACCGTACAAGTGAGCTGATATCGCTTTCAAGAGGAGAGCTTTCGACGGTGGTTGCTATAATTACCGGACACTGTCTTATAGGGAATCACGCAGACTGGTAAAATGTGCCGTCGAATGACTTTTGCAGGAGTTGCATGGACGAAGAGGAGTTGGAAACTATCGAACACTTCATCTGACATTGCCCGGAACTCTCTGGTCAGAGACTGGGAACTAGGAAGCTGCACGATCTTTCTGATTTCTGAGTTATCAAAATTCAATATATGTATAAGGAGTTTTATAATAAGCTCATAGTGGTTTAACGGCAGTAGGGAAATCTATTGCAGTCCCGTAGAAACACAATGAACCTCAGAGTCTATGTGTGCTGGCATGGGTTATGGGACATGTCCATTGACTTGAGACATGTGATGTATCAAGGCTTGAGACATTTCCTCACAAATCGCCTTCCGGGCTGCAAGACGAAAATGTTAATGGCGCAAGGACTTTGTTTTTTTTTAAAGAAACAACACTCAGGCAATGCTGCCTATCAATTACTAATGTAACCGTGATGTGTCTTTCGGAAAGGTGATAGAAGAGAGATGAAAGATTTGAAAGATAGAAGGGCTTCAGTATGGCAACACTGTAATTGCGCGTGTTAATAATTTTGAGTACAGTTGTTGCATCGCCATCTGTTATTGATCTGGCGAATTATTTTTGAAGCTGTGTTTAATAGCCATTATTTTATTATTTTACTTCGTTGACGTTTTAGTGCTATTTATCAACGAAGGAGTTATAAATAGAAACTAATAAAAATCTGAAAAAATGTTGTTCTGCCTGAGCCGGGAATCGAACCCAGGCTTGCTGGCTAGTAGTCCAACGCGCTAACCACTAAGCCACAGCACCCACAAATTGGGATTTCATTCTCTGAGATTTCATTCTCTGTTATAACAGAGTTTTTCCGCTCTGTCGTCCCTAGTTGTTATTTGGATTTCGAAGTTTCCATCAAAGTAAGTCTGCGGTGAGATATAGCCGGTTTTCTGTTTCAGTTCCGTCCCGCTCACCGTACTTAATATGGTCGAGTGTCCCCAAGAACGTTGCTTAAGCATTTCCGCGTCTCTTAACCTGAGAGACGATTTTGCTAATGTGCTCTTGATGTAGATATCCACGGGCTGAATGTTTAGTATCACTTCCAGGCCGGCCTGGGGTACCGATCTAATAGCACCAGTAATACCCACACACGCTAGTCGCTGTACCTTCTGTTGATTGTGCTATTATTTTAATCACATCTATTTATACTCTAAATACATGTTCAAAAGTAGTTCAGTTTTTTTTTTTATAAATATTTTTTGCCTGTATAAATTTAACATGATAAGTCTGCATAAATACGTAACTAAACCATAAAGTACTCATAAGTATTAAAGCCATAAAATGTTTGTCTTAAACAGCTGACAGACATGCAGGGAGACAGACAGACAGAGTAGACCAGATAAAAAGACAGACATACAGATATTTAAACATATTCCGCACGTAAATGGTGAACATAACTAGAATATTGTTGTTGTAACTACGTTTATTTTGAAAAAAAAAAAAATTATAAATGTACACTAAATGTAGGGTGGCAAATTTTTACTACCTTTTTTCCCCCTGGTCCAATTTCCCATTTACAAGCTTTTCCAGCCTATGACCATAAGACATATTTGTGCCAAACTTCAGGAATCTAGCTATTTTATTTTGGACTATATTAGAGTTGTGTCGTTCACGAACGAACTAGTTCAATTGAACTATTCACTTAACTGAGCAGTTTATCTTGTTCGTTAATTTCAGCTCTTTTAGGTCTTTTCGTTCATTCAGCTCAATGGGGCATTACTTAATTTTTAACGAAAACAAAAATTGAACGATTTGAACTAGATGAACGATCAACAGACATGATCAAAATGATTCGTTTACGAACTGTTGAACAACAACAACAAAAGAGCGATTGAACTAGATAAACGAACTAGGTATTTTTTCTAAAATGAACGAAAATGAGCGCTCACTTAAATGAATGATTAAACACAAGTCTAGACTATATCCTGTCTTCCACAGACGGACGGACGTCGCTGGAATTTCTGAGAGTAGATAGATCTGTGAAGGAAAAATAAATCTTACCCTACTATATCCACTTCACTTGTATGCGAATATAAGTGTATGACTATAATACTTAAGGGGGATCTTAAAAATAATATACAAGTGGTTTGTTTTTTTTTTTTTTGGAATGTCAGACTAAGTATAGTAAAGTATGGATAGATGGTATGGAATGGTTTGGTACGGTTTTACTGTGGTGGCATGGTATGCATTAGTTGGTTGTAAAAAAAATACAAAAAAAAAAAATGAAAAGCAACATTAGATTGCGTGCGTGATGTTGCCGTAGTGATGTTAAGATCTAAATTCTAGTTATTGGAATTACTTTTATTTTTTACCGGATCTAAAGCATGGATTACATTACTCATATTAGGAAAGAAAATGTTGAAAAAAATATTTTTTTTTAAAAACAACTAACAACAACAAAGTATGTTTGTGTGTTAAAAATGGTGTTAAAATGTTTGTTTTTAAATGCATTTGTCTGGTATTTATAACTGCACTACGTGAATTAAAGGGGTATTGTAAGTTTATGTTTAGGTATGAAACTCAGATTTTGCTGAAAGAAATTAAAAAAAAAAAATCCAAAATTTTTTTTCAACTGACTGTTTTACAGAATTAGATTGCATTTAAACTTATTAACTTATTTTGAGACACATCAGATCTTTTTAACACATGGCGTCCTCCGATCAAAATTAAGAGTTTTTGGTGAAATGTTAAAGAAAAAAAATTTAGATCGAAGTGCGCCACGGGTTAAAGTTATCAACGGGACAAGCTTTATGAAAGGGTGAAGGGAAAGAAATTTTGAGATTTTTCTTAAAAAATTTCTTGAACGTAGGAAAAAACCTCTATTTTTTTGCAAACTTCAAACAGTAATATCTCGAAAACCCTTCAACCGATTTTATTTATTTTTTTCATTTTGTATGGGAGTTCCCGCTTGGATAGGCGGCTAAAATTTTGTATTACTTAAGATACGTTTTTTTTTACGACTCAGTATTATAGTCTGAAGAAGGCTTTTACGACACAAATTTACAAAGTAAAACTATTGGCCCCAAGTTGGGAGCCAAAATTTTGTTAACGAATTTATCCAACAACTGGCTCCTCTGGGACTGAAACTCCTCAATGGCAGCGGAATTACTCCGAGTTGAAAATGTGCATCATCTCCTCAGAGACAGGTGACATACCATAATAGCGAAGGAACGTTACAAAAAACAACCATTCCCCACTAGAGTGAATTTTTTTTTCAACTTTTGATTTTCCTATGTGATCGGGCAAATTTGTATTCTACTAGACTTACAAGTAGTGTCCGACCGAACGCACTTTTTCAGACCGAACCCGTACCCGAACCCGAACTTCGGTCAATTTTGCAAAGTTCAGCCGAACCCGAACCCGTAACCGAACTTTTTTTTTTATTTAAAAAAAATTTGTTTTTGCGAATAATTATGAAAAAACAACTAAAAAAAGTGTTTGTTTCTTAGTTGTTCTAATTAATAGTAAAAAAATAAATATTTTGTACTTTTGTATATTTAAAAAAAGGGAAAAAATATGCCTCAAGTTGATTTTTTTGGAAAAAAATATATTTCTTTTTAACAATAGTCCGATTCGAGGTGTAAAGTAGTTGCACTGTTAGTATGGCTTAGTTTTAAGACGATAAAAAGCAATACATACAAAAGTTCGGTGTTCGGTAAAGTTCGGCCAAAATTTGGCCGAACACCGCACAGTGGCCGAACGCCACTTTTTGCCGAACTCCGTAACCGAACCCGAACGTTCGGTCGGACACTACTTACAAGTAAAGTGTTACAAATTTCAGGCCAATCGGATAGTTTTTTTTGGATTTTTGAAAATTTAAAAAAAAAAATAAAATCGGGCAAACCGTTTTCGAGACATCGCTATTTGAAATGTGAAAAAATGGCAGATTTATCATACGTTCAAGAAATTAAAAAAAAATCGGGCAAATTTGTATTCTACTAGACTTAAAGTAATGTGTTACAAATTTCAGGCCAATCGGATAGTTTTTTTTGGATTTTTGAAAATTAAAAAAAAAAAAAAAAATCGGGCAAACCGTTTTCGAGACATCGCTATTTGAAATGTGAAAAAATGGCAGATTTATCATACGTTCAAGAAATTTAAAAAAAATCTCAAAATTTCTTTTCCTTGACCCTTTCATAGAGCTTGAGTCAAAGTTTCATTTAAAATTGATTTATACCAAACCCGATCAATTTAAACTGTGACTAATTTCGATCAAAATTTTGGTTTTTTAAGAAAATTTTGACAAAAAACTCTAAATTTTTATCGAAGAGCGCCATGGGCTAAATTATTCTGATTTGGTTCAAATTAAGTTTAAATGAAAGTTTGTCTTAAGCTCTATGAAATAGTCAGTGGAAAAAAATATTTTGATTTTTTATCAAATTTCTTGGACGTTGGAAATAACCGCCATTTTTACAAATTTCTTAAACCTGGAAAAACCGCCATTTTTTGCAAATTTCAAATAGCGATATCTCGAAAACCACTCAATCAATTGAAATTTTTTTAGATTCGTGTTCAGCATCAAAACTCAAACTCAAAAAAAGTCATAAAAATTTTATAAAAATTTCGTTTTGCATGGGAGCCGGGCTCCGATTTGACAAATGGACAATATTTCGTATTTCTTAAGATACATTTTTTCTAACGATTCAGTATTATAGTCTTTGATAGACTTTAAAGACACAAATCTACAAAGTAAAATTAATGGCCCCACGTTGGGAGCCAAAATTTTGGAAACGAATTTATCCAACAACTGGCCTATCTCCTCTGGGACTGGAACTTCTCAATGGCAGCGGAATAACACCGAGTTGAAAGTGTGTATTATCCCCTCAGATACAGGTGATACACCATAATAGCAAAGGAACGTTACAAAAAACAACCATGCCCCAAACGAGTGAACTTTCTTCTTCAACTTTTGATTTTCCTAAGTGTCCGGGCAAATTTTTATTCTACTAGAGTTTAAAGTTTGTGTTACAAATTTAAGGACAATCTGATTAAATTTTTTGGATTTTTGAAAATTAAAAAAAAAAATTAAAATCGAGCAAACCGTTTTCGCGACATCGCTATTTGAAATTTAAAAAAATGGTCATGATTTATCCCACATTCAAGAAATTAAAAAAAAATCTCAAAATTTCTTTCACTTGACCCTTTTATGGAGCTTGAGACAAACATTCGTTTAAAATTGATTTGAGGCAAATCCCACAATTTAAACCGCGGTGGCTTTCGATCAAAGTTTTGGGTTTTTAAGAAAGTGTTGCCAAAAAAACTCTAAATTTTGATCTTTGGAGGCCCTTAAAAAGGACCAAAACTGGACAACCAAACTGGACAATCCGATTACAGGGTTTTATCACCGTTTGGTAGTCGAATCGAACCTATTCAGTCAACTTATTGTGTTTTTTCCCCCTGTTGCACAGTGTTATTTGAAATTAAACAACATGACTGCATAAATTTCACATTCTATTCTTCTAATTTTTTTTAAAGCTTGAGGTTTTAACCTTCTTCTCATATTTCTAAATACATTTTCTACAGAGAACCTTTTAAGATAATAAATGTTAAATAAATAAAAATGTATATTCTTTCTGCAATATTTTATTTTTGTTTGTAAATTTTTAGCACATTTCTATTTTATTTGTATAAAACATGCAGGTAGTTTTGCTAAAAATGGGATTTAACTTATTATGGCAATCCAACCATCAGCATGTATACACAGAATAACAAAAAAAAAAACGAACAAACATTTTGTAGGTCCTCCTCTATATGAAAATTAGAGTGGCATTTTCTCTTCAACTTTTTTTCCACTACACTTAAAGTAATGTGGTACAAATTTGAGGCCAATCGGATTAAATTAATCCGTTGTGCCCGGCAGTCAAAGTTTTTTTAAAATGTAGAAATAAGCAAGTGCCCAGCAAAAATTGACATTACTAGTAATGGGTTTTGTAATCCGAAACAGATGTTAATCAGTAGTTACTTATTGAATGAAACACTAATTATTTTAACAAGGGCGTGAGACAAAAATAACTAGTGAAGAGTATGGAGATAAATAAGTAGTTACTGACTCGGATTACTAATAAGGAGTAAAAACCCATTACCAATAAGAAGTAAAATAATTAGTTAACTAAAACATTTAAAATTTAACTTGTTTTTACTAAAACTTAAAAATTGCGTAATTTTTATTAAGTTTTTAAGTTAATTGAATTGTAAAGGTTAAAAACTGCAAGTGCAAGGAGATATTATTACTTAGAAGTGCTTTTATAACATATTACTGAAAAGTAGTTACTTTTGGGCTTAAAATAATGTTATTGGTAATGGGTACTCATTATAAATAATGTACTTGGTAATGATTACTTTTCACAACTCATTACCATGTTTTTGCTGGGTGAGAATGTTAAATTCGGCTGTGACGAAAAAAAAAAGCGGCATGTTAACACCCTGGGTCTAAGTA
Source organism: Pegoplata infirma (assembly GCA_963921195.1). Lineage (NCBI taxonomy): Eukaryota > Metazoa > Arthropoda > Insecta > Diptera > Anthomyiidae > Pegoplata > Pegoplata infirma. The sequence goes on from OY992536.1 coordinate 63,739,007, forward strand.
TAGTCTTTAAACTTCTTCCGACAAAATTTTTTTATTTATGTTTACTTAACATAAATACAAAAAAAAAACTTTAAAAAAGTGCCGTATTTTAGAGGTTGGTTTAGTTCTTCAAGAGGATAATTTTTTCCTCTGTCCGATTTTGTCCATTTACGAACTTAACCTGCCAACCACCATAAGACAAATTTGTGCCAAATGTCGGGCGGATAGCTCTTTTATATTGGGCTGCATCGTGTATATAGACAGACGGACGGACTGCTAAGTAATATCCATACTTTATGGGGTCCCGGACCGATATTTTGAAGCGTTACATACGGGTTGTCAAAGTCAGTATACCCCTATGCTGTAGTTGGAGGGTATAAAAATACAAAAATATATATGTCTTGCAATACATCACATTTATTATCTATGATACGTTGAACACTAATATCAAAAAAATTTTAAAATTTGTCGATCGGTTTTCGGGATATCGCTATTTGAAATTTACAAAAAAAATCGGTTTTTCCTAGTCAAGAAATTTTTTATAAAAATCTATTTTTTTTCCTCATGTCTTTCCGCTTTCATAGAGCTTGAGAAAAACTTTCACTTTAAATTAATTTTGGCCAAATCCGATCATTTTAATCCGCACAAATTTTCATCAAAATCTTTTAATGTTAATCGAAGGGCGCGATGGGTTAAAATATTAAGATTTGGCTCAAATTAAGATTAAAATTAAGTTTGTCTCAAGATTTATAAAATAGTCAATAAAAACAAATTTCGGAATTTTTTAAAAATATCTTAAACGTAGGAAAAAACTGCCGTTTTTGAAAATTTTTGGACAAATAATGACGACATCTCGAAAACCGCTATACGGATTTCAGAAATTTTTTGATATTTCTATTTAGCATTCCAAAATAAATAAAAATAATGTATCACAAGATTTTTTTTTTCAAAAATCTAAAATTTTGGTGAAAATTTTTAAAAAATCCAAAACTTTGATAGAAGGGCGCGCCCGGGCGCCACGGGTAAAAACGATTGGATTTGGCTCAAATTAAGTTTAAATGAGAGATTGTCTCAAGCTTTACAAAAGGGTCAAGGAAAGTTTTATTAAAAATATCTTGAACGTAGGAAAAACCACCATATTTTGCAAATTTATGTAGTGACATCTCAAAAACCCTTCGACCTATTTTACAATTTTTTTGATTTTCAAAATTAATATGTAAATATGATGTGACGCAAGTTCTATATATGTATTTTTTTTTTTAATTTTAAAAAATACAAAACTTTTAATTTAATACAATTGGCTTCGAATTTGTACCCCAAAAGTTTTAGGTCTAGGAGAATAAGCATTTGCCCGGACGTTCAAAATCGGAAGTAGAACTTTTTTGCCAAACCAAAAATGCCAGTCTAATAAACATAGAAAAATATTTATTAATTATGAAAATTTTCTATAGAAAATTTATCGATATCAAAAAATTTTCTATAGAAAATTTATCGATATCAAAAAATTTTCTATAGAAAATTTATCGATATCAAAAAATTTTCTATAGAAAATTTATCGATATCAAAAAATTTTCTATAGAAAATTTATCGATATCAAAAAATTTTCTATAGAAAATTTATCGATATCAAAAAATTTTCTATAGAAAATTTATCGATATCAAAAAATTTTCTATAGAAAATTTATCGATATCAAAAAATTTTCTATAGAAAATTTATCGATATCAAAAAATTTTCTATAGAAAATTTATCGATATCAAAAAATTTTCTATAGAAAAATTTATCGATATCAAAAAATTTTCTATAGAAAATTTATCGATATCAAAAAATTTTCTATAGAAAAATTTATCGATATCAAAAAATTTTCTATAGAAAATTTATCGATATCAAAAAATTTTCTATAGAAAAATTTATCGATATCAAAAAATTTTCTATAGAAAATTTATCGATATCAAAAAATTTTCTATAGAAAAATTTATCGATATCAAAAAATTTTCTATAGAAAATTTATCGATATCAAAAAATTTTCTATAGAAAATTTATCGATATCAAAAAATTTTCTATAGAAAATTTATCGATATCAAAAAATTTTCTATAGAAAATTTATCGATATCAAAAAATTTTCTATAGAAAATTTATCGATATCAAAAAATTTTCTATAGAAAATTTATCGATATCAAAAAATTTTCTATAGAAAATTTATCGATATCAAAAAATTTTCTATAGAAAATTTATCGATATCAAAAAATTTTCTATAGAAAATTTATCGATATCAAAAAATTTTCTATAGAAAATTTATCGATATCAAAAAATTTTCTATAGAAAATTTATCGATATCAAAAAATTTTCTATAGAAAATTTATCGATATCAAAAAATTTTCTATAGAAAATTTATCGATATCAAAAAATTTTCTATAGAAAATTTATCGATATCAAAAAATTTTCTATAGAAAATTTATCGATATCAAAAAATTTTCTATAGAAAATTTATCGATATCAAAAAATTTTCTATAGAAAATTTATCGATATCAAAAAATTTTCTATAGAAAATTTATCGATATCAAAAAATTTTCTATAGAAAATTTATCGATATCAAAAAATTTTCTATAGAAAATTTATCGATATCAAAAAATTTTCTATAGAAAATTTATCGATATCAAAAAATTTTCTATAGAAAATTTATCGATATCAAAAAATTTTCTATAGAAAATTTATCGATATCAAAAAATTTTCTATAGAAAATTTATCGATATCAAAAAATTTTCTATAGAAAATTTATCGATATCAAAAAATTTTCTATAGAAAATTTATCGATATCAAAAAATTTTCTATAGAAAATTTATCGATATCAAAAAATTTTCTATAGAAAATTTATCGATATCAAAAAATTTTCTATAGAAAATTTATCGATATCAAAAAATTTTCTATAGAAAATTTATCGATATCAAAAAATTTTCTATAGAAAATTTATCGATATTAAAAAAATTTTCTATAGAAAATTTATCGATATCAAAAAATTTTCTATAGAAAATTTATCGATATTAAAAAAATTTTCTATAGAAAATTTATCGATATCAAAAAATTTTCTATAGAAAATTTATCGATATCAAAAAATTTTCTATAGAAAATTTATCGATATCAAAAAAATTTCTATAGAAAATTTATCGATATCAAAAAAATTTTCTATAGAAAATTTATCGATATCAAAAAATTTTCTATAGAAAATTTATCGATATCAAAAAATTTTCTATAGAAAATTTATCGATATCAAAAAATTTTCTATAGAAAATTTATCGATATCAAAAAATTTTCTATAGAAAATTTATCGATATCAAAAAATTTTCTATAGAAAATTTATCGATATCAAAAAATTTTCTATAGAAAATTTATCGATATCAAAAAATTTTCTATAGAAAATTTATCGATATCAAAAAATTTTCTATAGAAAATTTATCGATATCAAAAAATTTTCTATAGAAAATTTATCGATATCAAAAAATTTTCTATAGAAAATTTATCGATATCAAAAAATTTTCTATAGAAAATTTATCGATATCAAAAAATTTTCTATAGAAAATTTATCGATATCAAAAAATTTTCTATAGAAAATTTATCGATATCAAAAAATTTTCTATAGAAAATTTATCGATATCAAAAAATTTTCTATAGAAAATTTATCGATATCAAAAAATTTTCTATAGAAAATTTATCGATATCAAAAAATTTTCTATAGAAAATTTATCGATATCAAAAAATTTTCTATAGAAAATTTATCGATATCAAAAAATTTTCTATAGAAAATTTATCGATATCAAAAAATTTTCTATAGAAAATTTATCGATATCAAAAAATTTTCTATAGAAAATTTATCGATATCAAAAAATTTTCTATAGAAAATTTATCGATATCAAAAAATTTTCTATAGAAAAATTTATCGATATCAAAAAATTTTCTATAGAAAATTTATCGATATCAAAAAATTTTCTATAGAAAAATTTATCGATATCAAAAAATTTTCTATAGAAAATTTATCGATATCAAAAAATTTTCTATAGAAAAATTTATCGATATCAAAAAATTTTCTATAGAAAATTTATCGATATCAAAAAATTTTCTATAGAAAAATTTATCGATATCAAAAAATTTTCTATAGAAAATTTATCGATATCAAAAAATTTTCTATAGAAAATTTATCGATATCAAAAAATTTTCTATAGAAAATTTATCGATATCAAAAAATTTTCTATAGAAAATTTATCGATATCAAAATATTTTCTATAGAAAATTTATCGATATCAAAAAATTTTCTATAGAAAATTTATCGATATCAAAAAATTTTCTATAGAAAATTTATCGATATCAAAAAATTTTCTATAGAAAATTTATCGATATCAGAAAATTTTACTTCTACAAAAAGGATTTTTTTAATTATTAAATTACTTTTTTATTTTCTTAAAATATTTTACAATATTTTCTACAACAAATGTGATTAAACTTATTAAATAACCACCAGCCAATAATATTGCTGGCATTTCAAAATACTCAATACTTAATGGTAAAACATCAAAATATTTTGTATGAAAAAATCGAATATGACCCAATAAAATACCCTCCTCCCGAGACTGTTCTTGAAAATGTTGTATTAAACCCATATCAAATATCAGTAACATATAATGATTAAATAAATCTAAAAATGGCCAATTTTCAGTTACGGGAACATTGGCCCACATGGCAGTTAAGGCCTTTGACATTAATCTAGAACGAGGTTTTTGTAAAAATTTCTGTTGATATAAATAGAAATCACATTTATCATCAATATTTATATAGGCATAATGGGGATCTAAATTATCGCGTAATTTTATATAGGAAGGCAGATCGATTTTAAGAATATTATTCGATAAAGAATCGAAAGAGTTATATAAACTTAAAATTTCCTTGTCCATATCTTTAATTAATATGGGAATTTTACGAAGTTTTAATTCCTGCAAAGAATCTATTTGCGGTTCATAGACTTGAGAGGTCAAAATACTTGAGAGAAAACTGATATACAGATTAGAGATGATAAAACCAAAGGGAATTAATAAAAAAAATATTAAATATTTTTGTAAACCCGACCATTTGGGAATATATGTACTAATAAAGATGGTAAATTGTAAAGATTTTAATAAAAATTCACCAAAATTCCAAAGACCAAATTTAAAACGATTTATAAGACTTAGCAGAAAAGTTAGATAAATCAAGAATGATATGATCAAAAACCATAATTTTGATTTGAATGGTTGTAAAAAATATTGATATTTTGGAATAGTTTGGGCATGGGGCACTAACATATAACCATAATTTATAAATACCGGTTGAGCTATAGTGTAAAATTTTTCATTAAAGGGTAAGAAATCTCCACATATATCTACGAAATCGGCCAAAAGATAATTTAAACAATCTTCTAATGAAGAAGTTTCGTAGTTAGGTAATAATATCCAATCTAGAGTAAAATTATAATGTTTTGCAAATATTAAGATTAATTGTGGTACTAAACCGGTATATTGTAATTCTTGGTTTTTATTATAATAAACATAGGATCGGGGTGGATTAGTACCAGCACTGGCACGTATTTTATAACCTTGAAAATTATAATTAGTATTACGTTCTTTCAAATATTCTTTAACCGTTATATTTTTAATTTTAAATTTTGGAAATACGGTAAATGTTAAAAGTTTTTCTTGTTTAAAATCACTTAATAATATATTATAAAATCCTTGTTTCCAGTTGAGAACCAAAAAATCCTCCATATCCTTGCTGGCATTTTGAAAATCCTTGATGTATATTATGTCTCGAGAAGACCATCCTTTTAATATTTTTTTCAAGTGTTTTGTTTGTATTTCACTTAAAAATTCTTTACTTTTCACCACTGTCAGTATTCGTGAATTGAAATTAATTTTCAATTCTTGTTGTTCTTTCAATTCCAACAAAATTTTTGGTTGTTTTAATTCCGGCCATGGATCATCAAATTCCGTTTCTTTTGTTAACAGTTTTTGGGATTCCGTTTCTTTTGTTGCATAATTAAAAATTATCAATGTTGTTGCATTTATACCGTAGTAAATTTCATTTATTAGTTTTAACAATTGTTGTTCTTGATCGGTCTGCATTTCTTTCATCTGAATTTGTATTGTTCCAGAGATTAGTAGAAAATATATTAAAATGTTCATGGTTTTATATAACGTTTACTAATGGATTTTTATGTTTAATGTTAAGAGTTTTTATAAGGAGTGTTTGGAATATTTAGAATGTCAGGGTAATTTATTTTTTAATATGTTTGCTAACTATTTAATGGTTGTGTATGGGATATTCCATTGAATGGTGTCTTTAAAATAATACTTGTAATTTGAAAAATCCATTTGTAATTCGAAGACTATACCTATAATTCGAATATTCCATTAGTAATCAGAATATTCCAATTGTAATTCGAAGATTTCAAATGTAATTCGAAAAAGATCAACTGTAATTCGTAAAAGATAAATTTTTATTCGATAAAGATAAATTTTAATTCGAAAAAAAATCAATTGTCAGGCTGTATAAATTTCCTGGACATGATGTTATCAGGAGGCTTACTTACTTTACAACGATCGAAAGTACTGATTACGGAAAAATTTTTCTACTGGGGATCTGTTGACATTTCTTTCGGAACGTTGGAGTCATTCGATCCACCATTTTGGTGAGAGTAAGGTTGTTGCTCTGGATATTTTCAAGGCATTTGATTGTGTGTGGCACGGTGCGATCATTTCCAAGCTTAATGACTTTGGTGTCAGTCATAACTTCTATCGATTTATTTCGAGTTTCCTCAGAGATCGTTCTTTACGTGTTGTTATAGATGGGTTCTCATCACATGAGTTTCAGCTTCAATCAGGGGTACCGCAAGGTTCTTTTTTTTCTCCTACCATTTTTGTTATTTTTCTTAACGACCTTCTTACTCAAACTTTAAATCCTATCTACTCTTTTGCAGATGACAGCAACAGTTGTTATTCCTTTGCTTTGATCGTAGCCCGAGCCTTGTTGAGGTTGAGGGCAAAAAGCACACTTAATCAAGACCTGTTGACAATCTCTGAATGGGGTCTTTCGAATAGGGGCAAGTTTAATGCACGCAAGACTCAATGTTGTATGTTGACCCACAGGAATATGGAATCAACAGCGTCATCTGTACATATGGGTGGTATAAGTATCTAGGAGTCTTACATTCTTGATGTTCTGGGCATGCAAATTCAATGTGAAGTATGTTGGATTAAGCACGTTTTTCAAGTGTCGAAAGAAGCATCCAAGTATCTCGGTTTTTTAAACCGGTGTAAGAAGCACTTCACCTCATCAGATCTCCTCACTATTTATACCACCTACATCCGACCGAAGATGTAATACAACTCCCATGTATGGGCAGGGGCTTCAAAGTCTATTTTGGAGCTCTTAGACCGTGTGCAAAAGAGATCGTTGATGCTTATCAATGGCAATAGGGTGTCGAACTAGATTGACTCATTGGATCATCGTTAGAATGTGGGTTGTGTGACTCTGTTCTATCGATATTACAATGGAAAGTGATACGCTGAGATAAGCCAACTTATCCCAAGGGCCCGAGTTTTTGTTCGCAACACTCGGTTGTCCAGTAGATCACATCCGTTTGTTGTCGGTTGTCCAGTTGATAGCACAGCGTATTACAGCGAAGGTTCGTTTATCAGTAGAACTAGCCATATATGGAATGATATTCCCGCATAGGTCTTCCCAGTATCTTTCAATGTAGATAAATTCAAGTCAAATATCCGCAAACACTACTCCCTCTTTCCTCCTCCTCATAACCTATTTTCCTGATATCAACACAATGCACTGCATTAATAGGGGCATACCCTGAGTGTTGGTTCAACGTAAAAAAGAAAAATATAATCCTAACTGAACTGCAGCAAGTATTAAACTACATAGCCCCTTGGCTGCAAGGAAATATAATATTCCTGCTTTTGATCCTATTTATCTGGACGACACCGTCATCGCCTTCTTAGATGGAGACAAGTATCTGATAGTATTTCCAGATAGGAAGTTAAATTTCAGGCGTTATATTGAGGAACGGGTGAGAAAAGAAACGATTGCTTTATATTTCGGTAAAGGAGCCATTGGAAAACGATGTAGTTTTAGCCCTAAAGTTGTTTATTGGATTAATACAGCAATGATTGGACATATTGGGTAGGCAGTATTCGGCTACGTAGTAAATTCGACTAAATAGCACACTGCAATGGAGGAGCAGTGATTGTGGCCATAGCGCGATCTCGAAGAAGATAACAATACCAAAAAATGTGGACTGTGCTCCCTCTATGAGCCTTTTTGAGCGCCACTTGACCACTATGAAACAATCCAGGGCGTATTGAATGAGGGACATTTCGGGTAGTGGAGATTCCATAGATTTTGACACGGATGTATAGAGGCTACTCGAACAAGTGGGCTTTGAAGTCTATTCGGAAGAGCTGCGATTGAGTCTGGCTCGAAGATTGCCAGATCATTGCTGTGTGTACCAGGCAGAGATACTGGGAATAAAAGCTGACTGTATGAGTTGCAATGTCTTGTCTACAACAACAGTCAACATATTTTGACAGTTAAGCCGCAGTCAAGTCCCTGGAGTCAATGTTTCTGAGATGTCCAAGCAGTTTCAAGACAGATCTGGTCTTCTCTTAATCAGAAGCGCACAAGTTAGCTGATATCGCTTTCAAGAGGAGAGATTTCGACAGTGGTTGCGGTAATTACCGGACACTGTCTTATAGGGAAGAACGCAGAGTTGTTAAATGTGTCGTCTAATGACTATTGCCGGAGTTGCATGGACGAGGAGGAGTTGGAAACTATCGAACACTTCATCTGCCAGTGACCGGCACTTTCTGGTCAGAGACTTGCTTCGCTAGGATCTACGGTGCTGAATTGGTTTAACGGCAGGGACCAGTAGGGAAACCTTTTACAGTCCCGTGGTATCACAATGAAACTCAGAGTATATGTGTGCTGACGTAAAACATCAGCAGCCACTTACAACCTAACCCGAGTAGAATCATCGAATTACAATTGATATTTTTTGAATTAAATGGTGTAGCTGAAACAGGGTTGCAAATGTTGGTACAATTGTACTTTTTTTGGTACAATTCGAAGCTCAAAAGTACAATGGTACACCAATGACTTATTTGGTACAATTTAAGATCTTTCTGGAATTTCTCTAGTTTAAACGATTCACGGTGGCAACTCAACTTTTGTATCATTTCTATGTGTTTGGATCCATGTTCGGCAAGATCTGAAATTGGCGTTGAAAAACATACAAACCAAATTTGAGTTAAATTGACATATAAGGATGCCAATAGACATATTTAAGAAAATATCGGAAGGACGTTTGTATGGATACTAATTAGATGGACCGACAGAAAGTGGGAAATCATAGCAAAATCGATTCAATCAGCGCTGAGACGATACATGATTTCACTGCATCAGCAATAGCGCTCTTTCAGTGCTACCAAATAGTGCTTTAAACTGTGACATCGCCCACAGAAATAATTCAATAATTCAGGTAGTTTGGATGCGCTCTTTGAGTCTGGATTGCTTTCCAAAAGCTTGTTTTCGGTCCTTTAAAAAAAATTGATACAATTGGGATCGAAAAAGTACAATTTTAGGAGCTCATTGGTACAATTTTGATGTTCTCATTTTGCAACCCTGAGCTGAAATATGGGGGTTTCCCGAAACCCCCCCAATTTTTTTACCCTTCGATATTATTCTACTTGCAATTCCTTAATTCCGATTAAAGTTCCAGTTAGTGAGTGACCCATATTGCATATGATTATGTACTAGTATATGGTTTAATATAAGGATAAGACAAGCTAATAAAAAATTTAATTTATGGGTGTTCAAAAGATTTCTTATCTTCCAAAAATATAATGACTTGGCAATGATTATTTACAGTTGTTTATGAGAATACTTACATATGGTGTATGAGGTAAATAAACTGGCAAGGAACTGGAAAATATAAAGAAAAACTATATTTAATAAAATAAATTAAACAATTTACAATAAACAAAAGATTAAAATAAATTATAGACTAATACTTAAAATAATGTTTGCCAACAGGAAAAAAAAAAAACAAGTTGAAAAAAGTTAAATTCAGCTTGGTCGAATCTATAAACACCCTACACAATGCCCTTTTTAAGAGTGAATTCGCTAAAGTTTGGTTAAGTTTGTCCAAATGATTACACCTGGGTAATGGGAAATGATAAGTTCTATATCCCTCATTTCTCATCTGAATATCTGATTTAAATGTGACAATTGGACAGCGCTGTGTCTGTATTACACCGTCTGGAGAAAAACTGCATTTACAGTTTTTATTTTCGTGATAAACTGAGAAATCTGAAAAAATTAAGTGATAAATATGTACGTCTGAAAGCAGACATCAAATGGAGTAAACTTTCAGACGTATATCATCCGGTTCATGTTTAATATTGGCTGTCGGACGGTGTTATTTATCACTTCATTTTCTCAGATTTCTCAGTTTTATAACAAAAATTTCAGAAATTGCAATTGAAATTCAGAAAATTTAGAAAAACTTAATTAAAAAAAAAAACTTAATTTAATCTTAGGAAAGTTTTATTAGGCTTTACAGAATTTAAATTTTATGGGCTTTTTCTAAAATTAAAGCATTTTAGAATTTTAATTGGGTTTTTTAAAAGTTTAAATGGGCTTTTTGCCATTAAAATCTTTTTATACCCTCCACTTAGTGATAGAGGGTATATATAAGATTGTCATTCCGTTTGTAACTCATCGAAATATCGGTCTAGGACCACATAATGTATATTATTGATCAGTGATCGATTTTAAGACATTCTAGCGATGTCCTTCTGTCCGTCTGTGGAAATGGTGATCACGGCCAAATGTTTAAACAGATATGACTAACACTTAACATAATTACTTGTTGTTACCCTAAGTACACAGAAAAAAATAAAAAAAAATATTTGAGTAAATTTTTAATACTATTGAGTAAAAAAATAATCAATTTTTCAAACTTCACCAAACATATTTATGTCTGAAAAACATAGGAAAATTTTATAAAGACGATTACAAACTTTCATATACATACAAAAGAAACTATCAACTAAACGAGAATTCAAAAAACTATGAGAGTTTAAAAAATATTAAAAAAACTATTAAATTTTTATTAAATTATTTACTTAAATTGTTTTTAAAATTTTTAAGTAAATTTTTAATTGCGTCAATTAAAAAATTATTCAATTTTTGTTTTTAAATTTAAACAAGTGAACTCAAATTTGTTTCCTCCATATTTTTTTCTGTGTAGTTAGGTATTGCATTTGGGCGAAATCGGTTCAAGTTATGAAAGAAAACGTAAGGACACCTCGAAAATTTTGGTACATTCAACATAACCTAAAAAAAACAAAATGCTTTAATTCAGCTGCTGGTTGACACATGTGAACAGAATTGAGCACCAAATGGTATTTAAACAAATATAAACATATTTTTTTACAAAAATACAATTTTTACCGAACTTTTGTTTTTTTCACCAAAAAATTTTTTTCGCGGATTTTTATTTTTTCAAATTGTTTTTTTTTTTTATTTTTGCAAAAAAACTTTTCTAACATTCGGCAAGGTCGAATTTAACTGTTTTACTTGTTTCTTCTAAATTTAAACTCTTTCAAATCAATTTAGCTTGTTAAGAATTTCCACTGAGGCTTTTGAATTTCTACTGTAAATGTGAAGTCTAAGAAGTTTTCATAATTATAAAAATATTCTGCTTTCAAAATTAATAGTAGTAATAAGTAGTAATGATAATAATTCATTTGTGGTCTAACCATCAATAAAATAAAAGCATCTGCCCGAAATCATTATGAAATATAAAATAAAATAAAAACCCTCTTAATTTTTTCTTAGATCACAAGTAATTGATAGAAAAAAAGGAGCGCACTATGGGCCAGTAGTTTAAACCATTTTAATAAATTATTAAAATTACACTAAGATAAAATTACAAATTGATGAAAATATCTTCGAAACAAAAAATGAAAATCACTCTATTTGTATCTGGAATTCTGGATCGTAATAACTTAAGAGACAAAAAAAAACGGTGGAAGATAGTATGAAGTAAAGTTGAGATTACTAAAAATAGAATTGTAGTGATGGAAAATGTGGAAATGTATTCTGTAGAAACTATAAATATTTAAAACACAGCAGTAATAGAACAAGAAACTACTATTTGTCAAAGCATATCATATCAATATGGTGGTTATATCCGAAGTTATAAAGTAATCCATCGACCGTTTTGTAGATCTAGCATCACCAAAGATAATTGGAAAATTCTGGCAATGCCAAACTAAAGTTCAAACGTAAAGCAAAGAGAGACAAAAAACAATCTGGATTCTCACTGTGACAAGAAGAGGGAAAAAGGAAATTGAAAAGGAATCTGAAAAATGTTAAAGAATACAGATCTGAAAAAATGTTAAAGAATACTCAAATTTTTCTATAGAAAAAATGTCGCGGAATGTTAAAATTTTTCTATATAAAAAAAATTTGAGAAAATTTTTTTTAAAATTTCTAAATGAAAAATTTGGGAATTTTTCTATAGAAAAAAGTTGAGAGTTTTTCTTAGAATTTTTTTATAGCAAAAATCTTAAAATCTTAAAATTAAAATAAAATTTTTCTGTAGAAAAAATAAGAAAATTTTCTTCAGAGAAAATTTGAGAATTTTTTATACAAAAAACGCAATAGAACTTTGACTCTTTCTAAAGGAAAAATTATAGAGAATCTGTCACGGAATCTAAGTATTTTTCCTTAGGAAAAATGTCTCAGAATCTGAGACTATTTTCCTTATGTAAAATCTATCAGAATCTGAGATTATTTTTATTAAAAAGATGTCTCAGAATCTTAGTCTTTTTAATAGGAAAAGCTGAGACCTTTACTATAGGAAAAAAAGTCATAGAAAAAAAATTCAGATTTCAGAAGGAAACATATTTCAGAACTTTTGAGTTGTAATATTAAAAAAAATATTCTAAAATCTATGACTTTTTCAATAGGAAAAATAACTCAGAATCCAAGTATTTTTCTATAACAAATGTCTTAGATTCTGAAAATTTTTGAAAAAATATTCTGAGAATTTTAGAAAAATATCACAGAATCTAAAAAAGGTCTTAGATTCTGTTTTTAATTTGAAAAATGTCTCAGAATCCAAGACTTTTTTGTAGGTGAAATTTCAGAGACTCAGACTCTGAGACTTTTTCTTTGGGAAAAATGACTCAGAAACTAAAACATTTCTCAGACTCTCTTATGAAAATATGTACGTATCATATAAAAATTTTTACTTGGGTATGAAGGTGTATCAGAATTTAAAAATGTTTGTATAAATTCTGATTAATTTTTATTAAAAAAAAAAATCGTTACATTTGACCTTTAAAATATTATATTTTTAGTAGGTTTATTCTAGCTCGAGGTCGTAATTTCCTTTACTTATTTAGACTATGCTATTCTCATAGAATAATTTTTTGAAAATTATTCTATAAGAATATGACAGTTTTAATAAGTAATGGAAATAATGACCTCGAGCTAGAATAAACCTACGCAAAATATTTTTAATAGCTTTTCTGTATCAAAATGCCTCAGAACCGCCAAATTTTTCTATTGGGATAACAGAGTCATAAACTTTCTCTTTAAGAAAATAACTCGGAAAAATTTCCAAATCAGAAAACTTTTTGTGAATAAACATATCTCCAAGCTGACTTATTTTCTATTAGAAAATTATGTCAGAATCTGGGTCTTTTGCTACCAGAAAAATGCTTTAGAACCCGAAAATTTCTTGAAGAGACATTTTTCAAAATATCAAACATTTAAGTTTTTTTTATTATAGGAATAAATTTTTAAAATTTTAAAATGTTTCTATAGAAAAAATCATAATTAACAATAGTTGAACACTAAAAAATCTTAACCAGTGATTCAAATACGACCTGAAATTCCCTGCTAAAAAAAGCAAAAAAAAAAAATTCTCCCCCCCAAACCCAAGAGCTGGATCCGCGCCTGGTTAATCATATGAATATGACAAAAATATCTGTGGTTCAATTCTCGTAAAACAGTTTCCTTTAAAAAGAAAAACGATATTTAAAATCATACTGATATAACACTAACTGGAGTGTTTGAAACCGGTATAGGAATACTAGAAATGTCATAATTTTTAGAAATTTATTTTTTTCTACATTTTTCCACTTATCAACCCTTATAAAAACAAGTAAAAAATTAAATTCGGCCTTGCCGAATGCAGTGATACCCTCCACAATTTCAAAAAGATTATTGCAAAAAACTTAATTTAAAAGGAAATTACTTTTGAAAAAAAAAAAAAATTTTTTTTGAAAAAAAAATTTCCGCGAAAAAAAATTTTGGTAAAAAAAAAAATCTGCGATTTTTTTATTTTTTTTTGTCAAAAAATATGTTCGTTCTTGTTTAAATAACATTTGGTGTTCAATTATGTTCACATATGTCAACCAGAAGCCGAATTAAAGCATTTTGTATTTTTAGGTTATGTTGAATGTACTGAAATTTTTGAGGTGTGTTTACATTTTCGTTCATAACTTTTGAACCGCTGTACCGATATAGCTCAAATGCAATACCAAACTTAACGGGAGAACTTCCAATAAATATGTTAAGTTTCAGTCATCCCTGTGCAATATTTTGTCAGCGACAGCATTTTCCACAGACAGACAGACGGACATCGCTAGAATGTCTTAAAATCGATCGGGCATCATGAATATGGGGCATTCCATGTGAAATCGGACACTTTGAAAAACTTTTTTTTTAGATTTTCCCAATTTGTTTACAGTTTTTAGTACCCTTCGAAAACTCCTTCGTGGTAAATTTTCAGCTTTTTTTGATGACCCGTTCAAAAGATATCGAATTTTTAAAAATTGATAGTTTGTTCCTTTACTCAAACTTCTTTTAATCATAACTTCTTCAATAATGGTCCAAATTTCAATTTTTTTTTTTCAAAATTTTTGTTTTTTTACGTACTTTCTAAAAAAAAATCCCAAAAAAATCTTAAAAGCGCTCTAGTATGCGATTTTTAAGTTTTAAAATTTAAATCTCAGTTTTGAAAATGTTTGTACTCTTCGATTTTTTTTTAATTTTTTTGTGTAAAACTTCTATCAATTCTACAAATTTTTTGCTCAGGAAGATCGTGGGATAACGATTATTACTATTTTTTAAATTTTTTTAAAAAATTTTATTGTAATTTTCCAATTTTAAAATCATTTCTAATGCTCCAATGGTGCGTCATAGAGGGATCCTTTATAAGACCGACCCCCATTAATTTTTACGTCTTAACATTTCTTTGGAACAAACTACTACCCTATCTCCAATTTCTAAGGGGGCTCCCACACAAAACGACATTTTTTAAAATTTGTTCCAACCGCTGTAACTGCCCTAATACTTCCCTTAGAGCAACAAAATGTATGACCAACCCACAATATTTTTTTAGTCCAAACATTTTCTCTGAACACACCTACCCTCTATCTTTAACTGTTAAGGCGGTCCCCATACAATTTTTTTTATTTTTTGTAAATTTGTTTTATTTAATCAGCTTCTACCGGTCCAATGGTGCGTCCGAGAGGGGTCATTAGTGAGACCGACCCCCATTTATTTTTACCCTACAACATTTTTTCAAAACATACATACGCCCTATCTCCACTCCCTAAGTAGGCTCCCATACAAAATTACATTTTTATAAAATTTGCCCCAACTGTTATTTGTATGGGAGCCTACTTAGGGAGTGGAGATAGGGCGTAGGTATGTTTTGAAAAAATGTTGCAGGGCAAAAATAAATGGGGGTCGATCTCACTAATGACCCCTCTCGGACGCACCATTGGACCGGTAGAACCTGATTAAATAAAACAAATTTACAAAAAATAAAAAAAATTGTATGGGGACCGCCTTAACAGTTAAAGATAGAGGGTAGGTGTGTTCAGAGAAAATGTTTGGACTAAAAAAATATTGTGGGTTGGTCATACATTTTGTTGCTCTAAGGGAAGTATTAGGGCAGTTACAGCGGTTGGAACAAATTTAAAAAAATTTCGTTTTGTGTGGGAGTCCCCTTAGAAATTGGAGATAGGGTATTAGTTTGTTCCAAAGAAATGTTAAGACGTAAAAATTAATGGGGGTCGGTCTTATAAAGAACCCCTCTATGACGCACCATTGGAGCAGTAGAAATGATTTTAAGATTGAAAAATTACAATAAAATTTTTTTAAAAAATTTTAAAAAATAGTAATAATCGTTATCCCACGATCTTCCTGGGCAAAAAATTTGTAGAGTTGATAGAAGTTTTACACAAAAAAATTTCATAAAAATCGAAGAGTACAAACATTTTCAAAAATGAGATTTAAATTTTAAAACTTAAAAATCGCATACTAGAGCGCTTTTAAAAATTTTTTGGGATTTTTTTTTTAGAAAGTACGTAAAAAAACAAAAATTTTGGAAAAAAAAATTGAAATTTGGACCATTATTGAAGAAGTTATGATTAAATGAAGTTTGAGTAAAGGAACAAACTACCAATTTTTAAAAATTCGATATCTTTTGAACGGGTCATCCAAAAAATCTGAAAATTTACCACGAAGGAGTTTTCGAAGGGTACTAAAAACTGTAAGCAAATTGGGAAAATCTAAAAAAAAAGTTTTTCAAAGTGTCCGATTTCACATGGAATGCCCCATATATATACTTTATGGGGTCCCAGACTGATATTTCGATGAGTTACAAACGGAATGACAAACTTATAAATACCCTCTATCACTAAGTGGAGGGTATAAAAATAATAATATAAGTTAATCAGAATTTAGAAACTTTTCTGAATTACTTTCCCATTATGCTTAGCACAGTGCAACATTATAAAATAAAACACTCCCTGTGAAGACTGTTGTGGTTGGTTATAATTATTATTTTGCTGTTGGCTAAATTAACATTGAAAATGATGGTGATTCCAATGATGATGACGTTAAAGTTTATAAAAAAAAAAACTTATAAAATAAAAACTAAACTTAAAGATAAACATGAAATTGCAATAAATAGCTAAGAAAGAAGCCAAACTATTCTATAAATACTTTAACAAAAAAACCACAAATGAAAGAACAAAAAAACAGAAACGGCCCTCTAGAGGACGATGAAAAAAATATTAAAAAAAAAACACAAAAAGGAAAGACCGACTTGTTAAGCAAAAAAAAAAAATGCTTAAAAAAACAGTGGAGTTTCTTATTTCTTTCCACAAGTTTTTATTTTTTTATTTTTTAATTCAATACAAGTGGTTGCAGAATATTAAACAACAACAAAAAAAGGAGTCGTGATGGGTCATCAAGATCATAAGCATAAAAAACCAAATTATATTATTTGTGATGTATCATCAATATATTGAAAATTGCTATACACAAGAAATAAAATCGCTCTCCAGTGAATAGACAATAACTTTGTTAACACAAAAAAAAAAGGAGGATACTTCGAAGGGAAGGCCAACGTAAGGGGCTAAAATTAAAGTAATTCCGTTTAGCCCATAACACCGTCCAACAGCCAATATTAAACCGGATGATATACATACGTCTGAAAGTAGAGATTAAATGGAGTAAAACTGCATTTACAGTTTTTCAGTTCGTGATCCTGTTTCCTTTTAAAAGGACTTTAAAGGACTACATTTTGTAAAATATTTTGTAATTGTCCTAGGATGATACTGGTGACGGCAAATGAAAAAGAAGGATCTCCCCTAATTTAATCCATTTTATATGTTGCCATATCAGGATAAAAGGATGTGAATAATGTCATTTGAAAACTTTATCAAAATATTTTTTTTTTAAATTTTGCAGAATATTGAAGGAGATATTTTTGAATGGACGTAACTAACCTCCTTTTTCCTGATATGTAAAAATAATAAAATAGGAAAATTAGGGGAGATCCTCCTCTTTCATTTGCTATCAATAGTGGAATCCTACGAAAAGTACAAAAATATTTAAAAAATATTTTACAAAATTTAATACTCTAAAACTTTGAAGTCCTCTTAAAAGAAAACAGGATCCCGTGAAAAACTGTAAATGCAGTTTTACAACACAACGGAATACAGGGAAATTAAAGGGCAGACGAACTCGCGAAACTTGGAGCTGATGATGTAGGTACCACGGTGCTAGTTTTACCACCGCTCCAACACTTCAAAAAAAGACGGGATTCCATAAATGTTGCAGTAGCGAACAGGAAGTGGGGACAACTAACAACATGCAAAATCAGCAGAACTTTATGACCAAGGGAAAACTAAATACCTTTTATCACTTACGAGAAGGGAATGTCGGGCTCTGACGGGAATAATAACTGGTCACTGTCTCATCGGCATTCATGCTAAAAATATTTGACTCATCCTGGACGCCAGTTGTAAAAGATGCGGCTCACCAGGAGTGGATGAAACGATAGAACACATACTTTGTTACTGTCCAGCGGTGGCAAGAAGTCGCCGATCGATTACTGGTCAGATAAGCTTTAATACTTTGGAGGATATAACGCGAAGGGATCTTAGAATATTAAAGAGATTCGCAATGACTTTGAACGTGTTTAACTTGCGCCGCTAGCGAAAAAAAAAAAAAAAAAAGAATTGTGGTATCGCTATGGACCAAAAGGTCTATGCGAGGTGTACATCGTACACCGCCACCCTAACCTAACCTACAACATTTAGTCTCTAGTCTCAAACGTATATTATCCACTTCGTGTTCAACGATTTTTATAACCTCCAACCACAGTATGGGGTAGAGATGGGCGCGTGAGTGGATTTTGACTCACACTCACTCACGCTCACGCAAAAAATAATCGAATCACTCACTAATCACTCACGCAATTTTTTTTGTTACTCACGCTCACTCACTATTCACGTGAGTAATAAAAAAGTTACTCACGCTCACGCGTGACTCACGCAAGAATCAATCACGCTCATGCGTGAGTCACGCAAAATCTACTCACGCAATAAAATTTCTTACCAAAAAAAGAAAAAAATTCCAAAAAAAAAATTTTTACAAAAAATTAAAAAAAAATTGGGCCAATCAAAAAATCTAATCACGCAAACTCACGCAAAAAATAAATGACTCACTCACTAATCACTCACTCAGATTTTTTTTCAAGTCACACTCACTCACAATCACGTGATTGAAATGAAAATTACTCACACTCACGCGTGATTCACGCGTGATTCACGTGAATCACGCAAATCACGTGACCAGCGCCCATCTCTAGTATGGGGGTATACTCACTTTGTCATTCCGTATGTAACACATCGAAATATCGGTTGGGGACCCCACAAAGTATAAATAATATTGATCCATGATAGAATCTAAGACATTCTAGCGATGTCCGTCCGTCCGTCTGTAGAAATAACGAAAAAAATCTAACCACTGAAATTGGGCAAGAATATCTCTTATGTTACTGGTAAGGTTAAGTTCGAAGATGGGCAAAATCGGACCAGGGGGAAAAAAGTTACCCCTTGAAGAACTAAAACGACCCCTGAAAAATACGATATTTTTTAGAGTTTTTTTTTAATTTTTGTTCAAAAATGTAACATTTGTATGCCTTATGTTCATTGACCTGCGCTTGGACCAAGGGGGTTAGAAAATTCGATTTTTTCAGGCCGCCCTTTGGGAGCGTGGTTATAGAAATTTTTTAAAAATAACGATAAAAATTTATTATTTAAGCGTAAATATCATAAACAAATAATTTGTGAACATATATAGCGGGGGTACAGGTGTCCCCCACCAACTTCGCCGACCTCCCCCCACCAAAAAAAAGACGCCCCTGCGATTTTTTTTTTAATTTTAAACGTTTTGTAGGGTATAAAAGATTCGGCACAGCCGAATTTCACAAACTTTTTTTTTTTTATTTTGTCGGACGGTGTTTTACGAGAATTCCTAGTAAAAATTACGAGGTGCTTCGTAATTTTAAAAGATTTTTATCAATAAAATTGTAAATTTACAAATTTTTTGGCCCAATACAACTTATAAGGAAATCTCGTGAATTTACTAGATTTCTTTTGTAAAAAAACCTTGGAAATTTGTAAAATTACAAAAAAAAATTGTAAAATTACAAAAAAAAAAATTAAATTTCGATGGAAAATTTTTTGTTAAAAAACAAGGAAAACTGTCAAATATTGTTAAAATGGGATTACGAGACTTTTTCTACACCCAAAAAATAAAAAACGTGGGTATTCAATACTAAAAATTTAACTAAATTTTAGTCCAAAAGGACCTAGTGCAGAAATTGGTAACCAATACTAAAATTTTTTACTAAAATTATTGAAAACCACTAAAAATTACTAATTTTAGTACTTTGAAGATACTAAAATTAGTAAATAATTTGTAGATTTTTTTACAAAATCACTTACTAAACCTTTTACTGTAGAATTTTTTTGAGTGTAGTAATTTGACAAGGTTTTTTTTTGTGTGTATTAATTGATTCAATTACATTGTTAATGATTTTAGAAAAAAAATATTAATATGGCCCACTAGACTGGCATTTTTTTGTCATCTTTCGATTTTCCCAAGTGTTTCCTACGTTCAAGAAATTTTTAAAAAAGGTCTCAAAATTTCATTCCGCCGACCCTTTTGTAGAGCTTGATACAATCTTTCACTTAAAACTAATTCGAGCCAAATCCGATCATTTTAAGCCGTGGCGCCCATCGATCAAAGTTTTGGCTTTTTAGAAACTTTTTAACAAAAAAACCTTTAACTTTGATCGAAGGGTGCCACGGGTTAAAATGACCGGATTTGGCTCCAATTAAGCTTAAATGAAAGATTGCATAAAGCTCTATAAAAGGGTTAAAATAAAGAAATTTTTGGAGTTTAAAAAAAAATTCTTAAACGTAGGAAAACCCCCATTTAGCAATTTTTTGACAAATTTTAAATGGCGATATCTCGAAAACCGTTCGACCGATTTTATAAATTTTTGGATATTCGTATTCAGCATGCTAAAATTAATAAAAATAATATATCGCAAGATATTTTTTATTTTCATTTTCAAAAATCCAAAATTTTGGTGGAAATTTTCCAAAAATCCAAAACTTAAATCGAAGGGCGCCACGGGTTAAAATAATCGAATTTGGCTCAAATTAGTTTTAAATGAAAAATTGTCTCAAGCTCAACAAAAGGGTCGGCGGAATGAAATTTTAAGACTTTTTTTAAAAAATTTCCAAGACTATGATCGCCGGGCGCCACGGGTTATTTTAATCCGATTGCACTCAAAAAAAAACCATTAACTTTTATAAATTTTCCCACAATTTAGTTAAATTTAACTAAAATTTTGGAAATTTTCCCAACTTTTAGGAAAAAATTTTAGTTCATGGACTGTTAAATAATAATAATAATTTTTCTTAAATGGAATTCCCTAATACATGGAAGAAATTCTTACCGCCAAAGAAATTTTCCCTAAATAATTGAAAAAAGTCTTTATTTTTAAGACATATTTCTAAAAACAAAATTTAGTTCAAAAAATTCAGTTTTAGGACGTAATTTCCTAACAATTGTTCATCATATTTATCTTCTTTAATTTGAGGAAGTTTTTTCCACAAGTTTAGTAAATTTTTCATAACATGAAATTGTTTAGTTGATTTATTTTTTTTTTCATGCTTGCTTGTAGTTCACATTTTGTTTATTATTTGTAGTACATGAATACAAAAGGTTTGGTCTTGTATAACAAGTAATAAATTTAATATTTATTTATTTTTTTTCTACACATGTATGTGTTAGAAAAAAAATAATATTTTAATCACAACAAATGCCTTGGCTTTGGCGTGTTTTCCCATAGTCTGGGAACAAACGTTAAAGACAAAGTCTTTGTTGTAATTTAACTTTAAAAACTAATGAAATTTATTACTTAACCATAAGAAACGAACGTTTTTTTATATTTTAAATAAAATATGTACATAATGAGAATTCTGTGTGTATTCATATGCTATTCTATAAATAAACCAATAAAAATATGAAATTAACAAATTTTTAGGAAAAATGTCCTCATCAAAAATGTTTTTTTAACTAAAAAATGGGAAATTTTTTCCCACTTTCTAGTTTAAATTGGTCCTAATTTTTAAGAAAAATATGGACTAAAAAGTAGGAATACATGGCAATGGAGCTAAATCATTATCAATTTTCCTTGGATTTAGTTAATTTTCCCATTTTTTAGTTAGTTTTTTTTCTGAGTGTGGCCTCAAATTGATACCACAGGAGGTTTAGTCCTAGTAGAATAAAAAAATGCCCGGACTTTGAAAATCGGAGAAGAAAAAATTTAGCTATACATAAAAATGCCAGTCGAATGGCCCACCTTTACTAAGAAGATTCTCCTACCCAGCATTAAAGGGAAACATTTGTATTATGTACGCAGTGGCATAAGGCTAAAAAAAAAACAAAAAGCAATAAAATTTCGAAATTTCCTCAATTAAGTTTGCCTCTTGGGCATCAGGAAATGAACAACACAACTAAAAGAACGAAATACTCACACAAAAGCCTATTGGCACAAAAGGAATTTTAAAGGGTAAAGATTAGGGTATTCAATTAATCGAGGTTCTGGTTTAATCGGTTAATCGAGCAAATAATTAATCGGGGTTGAGATTTAATCGGTTAATAATCGGTTAAATTTGAATTATTCGGTTAACCGAATAATATCAATTTTAAATTTAAATTGAATATAAAACCACTTTTAAGAATTTATTAATAAGAAATCTATATCCACTATGGCGAAGCTTTAAATAACCTCTATAATGTTAGCCTAAATAGAGAACTTTTGTAATGTACCCTGAAAAATTATCCTAATCCAAATTGGTCCCAATTCAATGTATAAAAACGTAAAAAAATTAAAGCAATTTTTATAAAAAGAAAAAATTTACCCAAATTGGTACCCAAATTTACCCAAATTCGGTACTAAAAATATCAACAAAAAAATTGTTTGGTTTCCAAATTTGTTTTCTTTTATTTTTTAGGGCCGGAATTGCAATAATTTTTTTGGTCGAAATAAATTTTTTTTAAATGTAATCCTTTAAAACGTTGAAGCCCTTTAAAAAGGAATAAGGATCACGAAATGAAAAACTGTAAATGCAGTTTTACTTCATTTGATCTCTACTTTCAGACATATATCATCCGTTTCATGTTTAATATTGGATGTCGGGCTGTGTTATACATCACAAAATAAGTCGCGGTTTTATAGGTTCCCGAACATTGCGAAAAACTGATTTTATGCAGTATTGTCAATCCAAAATCTATATTTCTCAAGATTCGATAGATCAGTTTTAAGTTCAGATTCGGATATCATGAAAAACTATTAGAAAATATATACTGTTAGCAATGTATAAAAAATTGGCTAGAGTTACTAAGTTTTTTTATTATTATCCGAAATATCTTTTTAGGACCTCGATAAAATATTTTCTTGACAAATTTTTTACACATTGCTAAAGGTGTGTTTATATCATCCCACCGAGTCTTTAGATTTTAAGAAAGTAAAATATTACCAAAGTCTTAATACTGCCAAAAATCATAAACAAAATCAAACAGACATTTTTAAAAACAGCTGTTTGTATGCAAATCTAATAGCACACAGCCACAGACTATATACAGACTCGACAGTAGAGTTTTATAAGAAAAAATGGGGTAAAACTAAGCGATTTTAGGAGAAATCACAGCGGTTTTTAGTCCGTTTTACGCTAACATGGCAACACTTTCTACGACTTAAGCTGTGTTTATATCATACCACTGAGGATTAAGACTTGTCAAAAAATCGTGTGTAATATGATTTTGTTGACAGTCCAATAAGACTTTTGATTTTATGAAATATTTCAAAAAATGGCTGTGTGTTATTAGATTTACATACAAACAGCTGTTTTAAAAATGTCTGTTTGATTTTGCTTAGGATTTTTTGGCAGTATTAATATGGTGTTTCTGTTAAACGGACGAAACAGTACACGAACGAACGCTACCCGAACGAATTCGTAATGATTTCAGTTTCCATAACATTTTCGATTGATTACGTTATTTTTTTTTCGTTAGTTACGTTTGTCTTGACCATTTGTCAAATTACAGTATTGCCAGAAAGTTTTTTTTTAGTTTTTGTTTATTTTTTTCATACAAAAATTATCTAAACTAAACGAAGTGGCAACATCAACACATCAGCTAAAGAAAACAGCTGAGCAAATTTCATGTTTATAAAAAAAAACACAGTTATAATCAAATCAGAGTTTTTTTATTTATTATAGCTAAAAAGTTAACACAATTTTAATAAAAAACAAATGAAAACAATAATTTGTATGATGACCCGTGGCTTTTAAATTGTTGATATAAATTGGTCAAATCCGTCTTTTTTTCACTGATTTGTTTTAATACACATTTTTTTCAAAGTATTTAGTTATAAAACATTCACATTTTTTAATTTCATAAATTAATATTACTTATTTTTGTTATAAATTCACATTTTTCACTTATTTTGTTAAATATTTCACAAAAAACTCCTTAACGAATGGTATTTTTCATTCGTGTGGTTTTGGCGTTTTTGACATTTCAATTCGTGTTGTAGAAACAGAAAAATATGAAGAAAAATTACAACTCTTACGTTTTCGTTCGACTATAATGACATCCGCAATACAGAACCTCAAATTGATTTTCTTATGTCATTTGGACGAACGAAAATGAAAATTCGTAATAGAGAAACTGGACATAAGACTTTGGTAATATTTTACTTTCTTAAAATCCAAAGACTCGGTGGGATGATATAAACCAATGATGCCCAAACACTTGTTAGAGATCAACGAAGACACACGCACACAATATGAACGACAACGAAACTAACAACAGAGAGCGTAAAAAACAAAAAAAATTCTCTTTTTGGGCACTGCTGATATAAACACACCTTTAGGAGTGAGTGAAACAACAAAAACCGATCTGGCATCCATTTTTCTTATGGTGCGTTATATCAGTTTTCTCTTTCTAACCTAATTAGTAGAATAATTTGAAAATATTAACCATATGGTTCAAAAATATTTTTTTGACACCTGTCATATATGTCGAGTCTGTATTAGCCATTTTTTGAAATATTTCATAAAATCAAAAGTCTTATTGGACTATCTACAAAATCAGATAACACACGATTTTTTGATAAGTCTTAATACTCAGTGGTATGATATAAACACAGCTTAAACGAGAATTTGATAATTTTTTTTAGACACAAACTTCTTTCAGCAGAACCGTTATTTAAATTAAAAATGAAACATCAAAACACAAAATAAATCAAGAAAAAAATAGGTAAAAGTACTAAAAAAAGAAATTTCGGTTAATCGGTTAATCGACACAAATTAATCGGTTTATTTGTTATTTGAAAATTGACAATTTTAAATTATTCGAACAGTTAATCGACAAAAATTAATCGGTTAACCGATTAACGGTTAATCGATTGAATACCCTAGTAAAGATGCATTTTAAACCGACAAATTATATAATGAAAAATATTTTGGGTTTTTTGGCGTTTTATTAAAAAAAATTAATTAATTTTAGTTTGGGGAAACAAAAAAAAACGCGAAATAACGTATTATATTTTTTAAGAACCTATTTAAAAAAAAAAACAACCTTTAGATTATTTTAGATTTAAACGCCTTTAAAAATGCTCCTTCGATTATTTTTTCTTTTAACTTAAAACTCACACACATATGGTTATACTCCGCTATAATTGAAAGTGAAAACGGTGAATTTGTTTTTTGGTCAGTTTTTGCAGAATGAGATCTAACTAAAATTCAGAATATAAAATTTTGTATTGATAAATTAATTTTTTAATTGTATTGTTCATCATATGTTGGTTTACCCTATTTCGGTTACAAAATATCGGAAGATCGTTAAAGGGTACTTTTCACTATCACACATTTCCATTATACAAGCGTAATTTCACCATGTTAGCGAAATATTTTTTTTAAAAATTTGGCCAGAAATTGTTCACTTATTAGATACGACTAGGTTTGAATCAAAAAAGAATCCAAAAATATTTAGGAAGTTGGTAAATTTTGATGTGTATAATGGAAAAGCGTGATAGTGGAAAGTACCCTTAATGGCGCAATTCCATAGACTCAAATAAATAAATAAATAAATAGTTTAAATATTGGTTTTGCTAATTTGTAGGTCATAGGTTCGAATCCCAACACATTTTCAAATCAGTAATTTAATATTAAATTTAAGAACATTTACTAACTTTGACCTTCTCTTAATTTCTAATCAAAGGTTAAAAGTGTGGGTAGAATAACAAAATTAATAAGCCTCCCAGTTTCAACAAAAAATGTGTTTACTCAATTAATCCATACACTAAAAATAATTCTACAGTAAAAGGTTTAGTAAGTGATATTGTACCAAAATCTACTAATTCGTTACTAATTTTAGTATCTTCAAAGTACTAACATTAGTACTTTTTACTGGATTTGACTAATATTAGTTAAAAATTTTAGTATTGGTTACCAATTTCTGCACTAGGTCCTTTTGGACTAAAATTAGTGAAATTTTTAGTATTGAATACCCACGTTTTTTTTTTTGGGTGTAGTATTGAACTAATACCATAATATATAATAATTCACAGTAACGACTATCCCAGAAAATAAAACTAACCTCTTTTTATACCATCCACTTAGCGATAGATGGTATACATAACTTTGTTATTCCGTTTGTAACACCTTGATGTATTGGTAGTACACTCAAAATAATTCTACAGTAAAAGGTTTAGTAAGTGATATTGTACCAAAATCTACTAATTCGTTACTAATTTTAGTATCTTCAAAGTACTAACATTAGTAATTTTTACTGGATTTGACTAATATTAGTTAAAAATTTTAGTATTGGTTACCAATTTCTGCACTAGGTCCTTTTGGACTAAAATTAGTTAAATTTTTAGTATTGAATACCCACGTTTTTTTTTGGGTGTAGGACGACATGATTCTTGATCGATTTTAAGACGATCTAGCTATGTCCGTCTGCTGGTAACCCGCTGAACTTTCGAAAGACAAGTCTGAGTCTGTTAGGCTGCCGAAACTTGGCATATATATTAGACATTCTCCTGGTCAGTTCGGTATTAAATATTATCGAAATCGGGCTAGGGCACTGTGGGCCAGAATTTCCATTTTTTTTGGCCAATAAGTTCTGTAAGGCAACACATATTTTTTCAGAATGCTAACATCTCGAATTTTTTCCACCTTTAATATCATTTTATTGAAGCTTTAATTTTTTTTTTAAGCACGAGTCAAAAGTCAAAGATTGTGATTTTTTTAAATATTTTTAAACGATTTTTTTTTATTTCAACACAATATTTTTTAAAATTTTCTGCTAAGTTCTCCTAAATGTATAGTTGTTTGTCCAACAAATGAGATATACTGCCAAAAAGTAAGCTATAATTATGTTTTTATTTTTTTATTTTAATAAATTTTGAAAATTTAGACTTTTTGTTTTTTGAAATCCGCTTTTTTTTAAACACTCAAAAAAGACTTAACTTAAACTTTGGAAAAAGGTTCTTCAAAAAAGTTTATAAATTTTCCCACATTTTCGTTAAATTACCTAAAAGTTGGGAAATTTTCTTAACTTTTAGAAAAAAATTTTAATCATGTTCTGTTAAATAGTTCATTAGTTTTCTTAAATGGAATTCCCTAATACATGGAAGAAATTCTTACCGCCAAAGAAATTTTCCCTAAATATATATATGAAACAAATATTTATTTTTAAGCCATATTCCTCTTCTTTAGTTTTCTATCAATTAGTTCACCTTCTTAGATTTGAGGACGTTTTTTCCGCTTTTTTTAGTAAAATTTTTATAATTTGGGGAAATTTTTTTTTTCAAAAAAATTAAAATGGCTTTGGATCCCCGTAGTATCGCCAATCCTCTTCACACGTGTGGACCGCAATAGGTCCTAACTTTTAATTTGAAAAAATTGGCATTCCCGAAAATTTTTAAATGCTCACATCTAAATATTGCCAACACAACAAAAAGTTCAAAAGCATTTTTGAAGCTCTTAACACGTAAAACAAGACTGCCAAATACCCAAAAGCTCGCCGAGTAATAGTTTTAAAATTACCGAATTGTAAAGGCCCAAGTGGTCCCCTAAATTAACGTATCTCAAAAACTAAGCAAGGTAGAGCGAAACAGACAAAGATTTAGAATGACGATTCTTAAGGAACCCAACTGGGTCTGGGCCCATTTGGGTCTGAACCAATCGCGTCCGAACCCAATTGTGTCTAACCCAATCGGGTCCACAAATGTGTATGAACTAAATTGATATTTTTCCCATTTTTTTGTTAGATACCATTTGGTGTTCAATTATGTTGACATATGTCAACCAGAAGCCGAATTAAAGCATTTTGTATTTTTAGGTTATGTTGAATGTACTGAAATTTTTGAGGTGTGCTTACATTTTCGTTCATAACTTTTGAACCGCTGAACCGATATCGCTCAAATGCAATACCAAACTTCTCGGGAGAACTTCCAATATATATGTTAAGTTTCAGTCATATCTGTGCAATATTTTGTCCGCGAGAGCATTTTCCACAGACAGACATATTTCGATGAGTTACAAACGGAATGACAAACTTATATATACCCTCTATCACTAAGTGGAGGGTATACAAATTGTTTGTATATTACGGACACTTAACGGATTTAAAACATTGTAAAAAAGAAAAATCGAAATTGTAAAAACTGTAACTGAAAACAAGCAGAAAAGTTAAATTCGGCTTGGCCGAATTTATTTTTGAATGTCAAAAATGCGTAGTAAAATATTTTTGTGACTTACCAATGTTTTTAAAACATGTTTAACGGGTTTTCAACACGTGAACTTAAGGTGAGGCGAATCTGAAATTTACGGTTTTGCTAATAACTTTTGAACCATTGGACCGATTTGACTGAAATTCAATACGAAACAGCCAAAAGGAACGACAAATATATATGTTAAGCTTCAGCATCCTCAGAATTGTCTTTAGACAGTTATCGTGTTTTTTATCTCGTAAATTCGTGAAAAACCCTTGCCGAAATTCACTCTTTCGCTCATAACTTTTGAACCACTGCACTGTGGCCGAAATCACTGATCTAGCGGCGTTTTAGTCAAAATTAAAACTGATAAATGTTTTGCACTGTATCGATTACCTATACTTTACAGAGAAAATTAACGTTTTCACTTTTGTTTTTCTCTTAATATTCGCACAGCTGTAAGCTATCAAATATACATTTTCTGCAGCAAGTGTATTAAAGGAATTTGGGGCCTAATTACTCAGTGAGTTTTTCTTGATACTTTTAAGTTAATTGTTTACACATTTTGAGCCAAAAAGTTTTAATTGAAAGTAAAAGGTATGTTTTAACTAAAAAATAAATGTTTGTGGCCTGTGTGTATCTAGTTTATTATTAGTTCATTATAGGAGTTTACCTTTGTGATATTAACTATAGTTTCATGGACTGCAACTTTTGAAATTCGATCGTATTCGGTCCAATTCCTGTTTTGTTTATTATTTTGGGTTATTTTTGTTGTGACGTTTCAGTATGGCGTGCTAGTTCGCGCAAGTTGCTCGGTTTTTTAGGGTCCATCTGCTGTCCAAATAAACAGTATAAACGCGATACAGACCACAATTTTCAATCGATTTGGCTGAAATTTGAAATTTAAGTTTCTTTTATTGCAAGAACAAAACCTATTAAATTTTGACAAAATCATTCCATGTTAACCCATAGCCCCCATGTAAATGTCCCCTTCAAGTTTTACTTAAATACCCCTAACAATAGTTTTCAAGATATCCTCTTGAAATTCGACCAATAAATGTTTTTTATATTCATAAACAATCGCTCTAAATTTTAATGGAATCGGACCATTTAAATTTCTAGGTCTCATACAAACCACCCTCCCAATATTCACATAAATTTCCCAAAATACATAAAAATAAATAAATATTGTTTAAAAATTAATTCTTTTTAAATTTTATAATCGCAAATAAGCATTAGTCTTTATTATTTTACATTTCCGAATTAAGCGCCGCTAGATTGGCCATTTCGGCCACTGTGCACTGGACCGATTTCGCTGGATTGCAATACCAACCTGACCAGGTAAATGCCCAACATATGCCAAACTTCAGAAGCATCCGTAAAGTCTTTCAAAAGTTAGCGTGTTTTCAACAGACAGACAGACGGACAGACGGGCGGACGGACATCGCTAGATCGTCTTAAAATCGATCGAGGGTCATGAATATATATACTTTATGGGGTCCTAAACCAATATTTCTAGGTGTTACAAACGGAATGACAAACTTATATATACCCTCTACCACTAGAGTGGAGGGTATAAAAAAAGCATATTCGCCATTTTTGATTTCAAATTTTATTCCAAAATCATCCGAAAAACCATAAAAATCAAATATTTGGCCAAAACAGACAACAAAGAAAAAATTCAAATTTACTTTGTCACTATATTGGATCCGCCATTTTTAAATTTAAAAATCTTAGCTCATATTTGTTATTATCGTCCTCAAATACATCGAAATTATTAGTTTAAATACAATAAGCTAAAAGATAGAATATTATGTCCGCCATATTGGATCCTCCATTTTTACTTTTGACATTTAGGTTTTATATCAAGTTCACGTGTCGAAAAACATGCTTTGAAAGATATTTGTAGGTGTTTTTGTCTCTTAAAAAATTTTACACCCAAAAAAATTTAAAACTCAAAAAATTTTACAGTCAAAAAAAATTTACACTCAAAAAAATTTTTTCACTGAAAAATTTTTTTTTTACAAAAATTTCTAAAAAATATTTTTTTGCAAATAAATTTTTTCTTGTCAAAATTTTTACAAAAATTACAATCACAAAAAATGGGTTATTTTGTTCATTAAGTAGGGTATTCATAAATTCGGCCAAGTCAAATTTAAGTGTTTAGACTTTTTTTTTCAAATATATTACTATTTAACCCGTAGCTCCTCCATCCAGCACAACTGTAAATTAAGTCAAGAATATACAGTCATAAAAATGTTAATATAAAATATGACATTAATCGATTTATCATAATAAAATGATGAAGAAAAAAACAAAACAGCAGCAGCAAAAAATAAAAACCATCGATAAAAATAAAATGGTGATTGGATAGAGTATAGAAAATACGTTTAAAAAGACATTGTAGTACGTTGTAATATTTGTTATTTTATTGTTGTATTTTAAATCTGTGTTGGGCATAAGTCCATCATCTTCCACATCCACATGGACGTCATCATCGTCATCATCATGTTCATGTGGGATGGTTTAAATTGCGTTTTAACAGTAGCAAATGTCAATCAATATGTTTTGGAAAAAAATAATACTTTTATTTTCAATTTTTTGTTTTTTATTATTGTAAAAATATTCATAAAATTAATTTTATGAAAGATTTACAAAAGGGTCACAAAAGGCCATTATATATAAGAAGATTACTTTCTCAAAATAGAGTACGAATATATTTAGGATGGTCAAATGAAACAGAAACTACGCAAATTTGTTCATATTAAAGTATACAGAATAAAACTAATTGTAAGTTCTATTTTTTGTAGGTCTAACCCTTTATTACACTGTGCAACACGATTTTGTATCTTGGATTGGACCAAACAAAAATGAAAGTTTACCAACAGTAGACCAAAAATCCCAAAGGGGCTTAAAATCTTAGCTCGAGTTTTTTTTTTTCTGGCCCACTGAAATTTTTTAAATTTTTTCAAAGGCGTTTTGAATAAGTCAAAAAAAAGTATTAAATCTAATTCTGAGGTAAATATTGTTAAAAGATGTTTTTAGAGAAATTTGATGGCGATTCTTTTCTAAGAACATATTAATCCTCCATCTCCCATTTGTAGGGGTCATTTTGGTCCTGTTTTCAAATATATTCATAGAACGCCAATAAAACGTGCTTTTAAAGGGTTAAAATGTTCTACAAAAATTTTCTGTATCAAATTTCACTAGGGGCTGTCAAAAACCAAAAGTTCGTACGAAAAGTGCTAAATGCTAAAAAAAAGTAAAATTTTAAATTATCACATACTGTTAAATTGTTTTTCACCAAAGTCGTGTGAATAAAGTCAAAAAAATGTTACAAATCTGCTTCTGAGCTAAATAATGTTAAGGGATGTCTTCAGTAAAATTTGATGGTGGTTCTTTTCTTAGAACACATGAACCCTGTATCTACCATTTTTAGAGGTCATTTTGGCCCTTTTTTAAAATATCCTCAAAGAACACCACTAAATAGTGCGTTTAAAGGGTTAAAATGTTCTACAAACATTTTCTGCATTACATTTCATTAGGGGTTGTCAAAGGCCAAAAGCTCGTGAAACTTAGAAAAAACAATGAACTAAACCAAGTGAGAGTGTTAAATTCGGCGGTGCGGAATCTTTTATACCATCCAAAATGTAAAAAAAAATTCTGGGGCGTTTGGGGGGGGGGGGGTGATGGGGTCAGTGGGGAATATTGAGAGCACCTTTCCATCGCGATAAATATACCAAATGTTCCATTTATTTAACAAAAATACAAAAAAACATGTTATAAAAAGTGCATTTTTTCAGAGGTTTGTTCAGTTCTTCAAATTGAAAATTTTATTTCAATTTAGTTCATACATATTTAAGGACCCGAATGGGTGAAGAACCCATTGGACTTGGACCCGATAGGTTCAGACCACGATGCGCCCATACCCAGTTGGGTTTCTTAAGAATCGTCATAGTTTTTGATCCAAAATTTTTGTCCGTTTCGCTCTACACTCAAAAAAATACGTTAGCAGATTTACTAATTTTTTTTTGCTAATGCTAGTTAGCTAACTTTTAGCAAATTTTTAGTTGAGATTAGCATGTTAGCAAAAAATTCTTGTAAACTTCATTAAGCACATTAGCAATTTTAAACAAACTTTGAACTAATTTCTTTTGCTAAATTTGAAATTGAGTTGACAACATTTTTACAAGATTTTTTGCTAACATTAGCAAAAATAAATGGTAATTTTTTTTTTATTTTCAGAAAACTTAAAATGGCGATATCTCGGAAACTAAGCCAGATAGAGCAAAATGAAGGGCATTTTTGGTTCTTAGAATCTGCATACTTTCGCGGGTCCTCTTCACATGTGTGGACCCTAATGTGACCTAACTTTGGATCCAAAAAAGTTAGCATTCCCGAAAATTTTAAAATGCTCATATCTCGGTAAATATTGCCGACACAACAAAAAAACCAAAAGAACTTTTGTAGCTCTCAACACGTAGAACAAGACCGCAAAATAGTCAAAAGCTCTCCGAGTAATATTTTTGAAGTTATCGAGTTTTTTAATTCTCAAGACCCCAGTGGTCCCCTAAAATCACGTTTCTCAAAAACTAAGCAAGGTAGAGCGAAACGGACACAAATTTTGAATCAAAAACTATGACGATTTTTAAGGAACCCAACTAGGTTTAGGCCCATCGGGGTCTGGACCTATCGGGTCCGAACCCAATGGGGTCCTCAAATGTGTATGAACTAAGTTAAAATAAAAAAAATTCAGTTAACTAATTTTTGGCAAAACATTTTGGCTAACTGTAGCAAAAAAATTGTGGGTTCAAAATCAGCAAATTTTCTTGTAGGTTTACAAGCTTTTTTTTGCTAACATTACAGTTTTTTTAGTGTACTCGTAGAGCTTTTGGGTCTGGTTCTTCGTGTTAAGAACTACAAAAATGCTTTTGAACTTTTTGTTGTGTTGGCAATATTTACCGAGATATGAGCATTTTAAAAATCTTAAGGGAATGCCAACTTTTTTAAATCTAAATTTAGGACCCTATGGGGTCCATATATGTGGAGAAGACCGGCGTCCAAAATTAAATTTTTTTTTGAAAAAAAAAAAAAAAAAATCCCCGAGTTATAAAAATTTTACTAAAAAGGTGGAAAAAACTTTCTCAAATCTAAGAAGATGAACTGATTGGTTGAAAATTACGACCAAAAATTAAAGATGAGGAATATGTCTTAAAAATAAAGATTTATTTTCATATAATTAGGTAAAGTTTCTTTGGCGAAAAGAATTTCTTCCATGTATTATGGAATTTAATTTAAGGACTATAATGGACTATTTTAGAAAATTTCCCAACTTTTAGTTAAATTTAACTAAATTGAGTGAAAATTCGGATGCAAACATCATCTAGTTTCTTAAAAAGAAATGGCTGAAAATCCAAAAAATGATTTTTTCGTAATTTTTTTTGACCCATTTTTTGAACTCCTAAATCCCCGATGTGGCCAATAAGCCGGGACACTCCAACCTTAAAAATCGTCTCTTTTATATATATTTAAAATTTCATGCAAATCGGTTTACAAGGGTCGTCAGAATCAAAGATATTACTTTTCAAAATATGTTCCACTACGTGAGACATATTTTTTTATATAATAAATTTCTTTGAATTTGAGAATTTTTTGTTGGAAAAAATGTCTCCGAATCTGTGCTTCTCCGAATGCAGTATTTTTTTGCACATTCCGTTTTTTTTTATTACTTACTTTATTTCCCCCCCCCCCCCCCCCCCCAATCTTTTAGTCTGATATAATTCTTTTATTTCATGATGAATGAGTTTTATTGAAATTAAAACTATCACAAATCGAATTATTCATAAAATTTAAAAAAATAAAAAATTAAGCATATTGTATGAACATTTGTACTACATGCACGGACAGACCGTAGATAAATTCATGTTTATTTATTTATGCATGTATGAAATGTTTGTAATATGTATGCATTCAGAATTTTCACGCCTTAATGAAAGTTATTCAAACGTAAAGTACTAAACAAATATGTGCAATTCATATATATGATACGATTCTATAATATATCAAATATTTATGACAATGAAATACCCTCATATAAATGAATATTGGGGATAATTTTATTAATATGGAATATATTTTCGAAAATATTGAAGAAGGATTGTCAATTTCGGAGGAAGAATTATTTGCAGATGTGGTTACGGAATGAAGCCACTTTTAGTAGAAAAAGTGGAATTGCAAAAAAACAAGGTTGGCAATCGATACCCACCCAAAATAACGGTATTTGGCTATTGTACCGCAACCAATTAAGATATGGACATTTTTAAAAGCGATTATGAAAGTCAATAAAATTTCTAATATTTTTGATGTGTTACTTCGTGTTTGAACCGGTTTCTTTTCGAAATATAGGCCAATACCTTTATAATACCGTTTGAAACGGTATTTTAAAGGTATTGGCCAATATAACGAAAATGAACCGGTACAAACACGAAGTAACACATAAAAAATACTAGAAATTTCATCTACTTTCATAATCGCTTTTAAAAATGTCCATATCTTTATTGGTTGCGGTACTATAGCCAAAAACCGTTATTCTGGGTGGGTATCGATTGCCAACCTTGCAAAAAAATAATTGGATATGACTTAATTTCTCTCTAAAAACTCAATAATCGCATCTGAGCAGATCTGATGAGATGCTAAATGACCAAATTTTTTGGGCGTGATCAGATCAATAACTGATCCATAAAATTGTGACCAAATTCAAGATCTGATTAGTATAATTATTTTTATATTTATTAAGATATGTGTAGATCAGACCAGATATAAGCGTATCAGAGCAGATCTAATCCATTTTGTAAACGCTTAAAAAGTTCATTTGGGATCTGAATCAAATTAATTTTAAATCTGAAATTTATCAGAATATTGTAATATGAAAACAGTTGTCACCCTAGTACTCATCCCAGTCATTATTTGTTGTATTGTTGTTGGATTGAATGATATTCTTCAAATGGATATAAATATGTTCATGAAAGAAGAAGTCCAATGAATACTTATTCATTTTAAACATAAAAAGAAACAGTAGAGCACTTTTGTAGTTGAAGTTAATGATGATGATGATGATATAATGGTGATTATATAAAGGCAACATTGTAAAGCTGTGATTACTTTGAAGAAGCGTAACGAACTTAAGCTAAAGAAAAAATCTCACGTTCCTGTCTACGCCCAAATGAAAATGAACGAACAAACGATCGATATACAGTCGCAGTCATTCAAAGTGCACTAATAATGAACTTTATATAAAATAAGAGTTGCCATGCTTTACAAAATATTTTCGGGATTCTTTGCAGAAGTCTCAAGATCGATTCAAAGCTTGTGTTCGATTTTTTCTTTCGTTAGTGATCGTGAATTAAAAATCATTGACGCACCAATTTCTAGTTCCTGCACACAAATAAAAAACTTCATTAAAATAATGAAATTTTTTTTGTAATATTTATGAAATGTTTCATAAATATTCATAGTATTTATGAAACATTTCATTATATTTATGAAAATTTTCATAATATTTATGAAGACTTCATTAGTATTTATGAAAAATTTTATTATATTTATGAAAATTTTCATAATATTTATGAAAACTTCATTAAAAAGAAGAACTGTTATGACAAATTGTTTTCCAGTTCTTTGAGTGTGGCTTCTCCCAAATAACCCAAAATAACAACTCTAAACTCGACAAAGGATATAAGTATGTCATTTTTAATACCGTATAGTTTCTTCGTAAGCTGCAAGGGCAACCCTAAAATGTTTAATCATAAAAAGGCTAAGCTATAACATTACCATCATGCATCAATTTTAGTTAGTTATAGCAAAATAATCCATGATTATAAACAATTGAATAAATAGCATATGCATTACTGAAACCAAAAATGGAAAAATTAAACTGTAACCATAATAAAAATTATAAAATATGTTTAAAGATTTGGAAATTTGAAAGTGGTACTTGACTTATTGTTTACTATAGAGGGAAACTATGTCCCAAAATAGGATTGCTAGGCGTTGGCACGCACTTAGACCTCAATTAGACCGGATGGCGCATACCCAGCAAAAATAAATCGAGATTTTGAAAGCACAGCTTATTTTGATTAGGTTAGTAAGGTTGTTCGAGGCTGCTGACGTTTTACGTCATCACACATAGACTCTCAGATCCGTTGTGATACAACAAGAAGGTAATTGGGTTACCCTACAAGGCTCTAATATTAAACTAATTTAATCTACTTGTAAAAATTCTAAAATATTGAATATTGACATCCGACAAATCAGAAATCCAAGTGCAGCAAGTTTTTGACTAGATCGAGCCGGACAGGTAGATAGTGTTCGATAGTTCCCAAATTCTCTTCATTCATGCAAGTCCGGCAAAAGTCATTTGGCGGCACATTTAGCCACTCAGCGTGCTTTCCTATAAGGCAGTGTCCGGTAATTACAGCAACCACCGTCAAAATCTCTTCTCTTGGAAGTAGAGATGAGCGATATTTTCATACCGGTGATTTAGTCACCGTGATTCAAAAATCACTGGTAACTGCAGTTATCAAATATCTTAAATCACTGCTACTTGCAATATCGTTCTTTTCTGTTATACACACATTAACTAACATTTTAACAGTTGCTGTGTGTTCGTTCAATCACATTTTTTCTTCTCTTGTTATGGAATGTAAAAAAAAAACAAACACACAAAGCAAACGCAATGTTTTTAATACGCACACAAGCAACGAAATTGCCAAAAATATTATTTTGCTTTAAAATGAAAACTGTTATTGAAAGAACTGTGATTTAAAAGAACTGTGATTTAAAAGAACTGTGATTTAAAATCACGTTTATATCTACATTTAAAAACGGTGATCACAGTAACTGTTTAAAATATTGTTTTTTTAAAGAAAGACGTTCCTCAAAAATAACTAAATTGCTCATTTCTACTGTGGTTTTATAAATTTTTCCAGATTTTCTCTTAATTTTAAATAAATAATTTCTCAGAAATAACTTGAATGTACTTAAATTGAAGTTAATACAAATTGAGTTATTAAATATGAAGTCCGGCAATACAAATAGATATAAACGTGATTTTAAATCAAAGTTCTTTTAAATCACAGTTCTTTCAATAACAGTTTTCATTTTAAAGCAAAATAATATTTTTGGCAATTTCGTTGCTGTGTGCGTATTAAAAACATTGCGTTTGCTTTGTGTGTTTTTTTTTACATTCCATACTACATACTAATCTAAAGTAAAAGGAAAACATTGTATTGTTTTTTTTTTTGCATCACATTGAAAAACGGTGATCACGGTAACTGTTTAAAAGAACGGTGATTTGAAAATCACGGTAACTGAGAACGGCGTGATTCAAAAATCACTACATTGCTCATCTCTACTTGGAAGCGATATCAGCTCACTTGTGTGCTTCTGATTGAGGAAAAATTTGTCGTATAGTCTCAAACGTCCATCCATGCGCCCATCTTTTATAAGTCTCCGCCGCGGAATAACGCCGTTTACTTTGCTTCCAAGTTTCTAGATGCATAGGTTTAGGTTGTAAGTGGCTGCTGATGTTTTACGTCAGCACACATAAACTTTGAGGTCCGTTGTGATACCACGGGACTGTAATATGGTCCATTACTAGTCCCTACAATTAAACCAATTTGAGCTTCTTATCAAACTCCTAAGATATGGAATTTTGACAATTCAGAAAGATCGTGCAGCTCCTTAGATCCCAGTGAAGCAAGCCTCTGACCAGAAAGTGCCGGACAATGGCAGATGAAGTGTTCGATAGTTTCCAACTCCTCCTATATCATGCAACTTCGGTAAAAGAGAGTGTCCGGCATTTAAGCAACCACCGTCGAAATATCTCCTCTTGGAAGCGATATCTGCTCATGTGTGCGCTTCTTATTAAGAGAACAAGTCCACCCATGCGCCCATTTTTTATAAGTCTCAGTCGCGGAACAAAGCAATAAAATATTGAATTTTGCCAAATCAGAAATATCGTGCAGCTCTCAAAATCCAAGTGCAGCAAGTCTCGTACTGGATATAGCCGGGCAATGGTAGATAAGGTCTCTATAGTTGCCACCGCCTCTTCGTCCATGTAACTTCGGCAAAAGTAATTTGACGGCACATTTAACCACTCAGCGTGCTTTTCTATAAGGCAGTGTCCGGTAATAACAGCAATCACCGTCGAAATCTCTTCTCTTGGAAGCGATTTTAGTTTACTTGTGTGCTTCTGATTGAGGGAAGGCCAAATTTGTCGTATAGTCTCACACGTCCATCCATGCGCCCATCTCTGAAAAGTCTCCGTCGCGGAACAAAGACGTTTATTTAACTTCCAAGTTTCTAGATTCATACCAGCACAATCCTATTCCCTAAGAACCTGTAAGGTAGTTCCCAGTCTTGCAAGCACATCAGCTTTGCAATTCCATGGAATATCTCTTTGCTGGGAACCATATCAGTTGAAGGCAGATCTTCTTTCCAGAAACAATGATTCCAGATACTAGAAAACGGCTTGACTGTCGGAAAAGATGTTGACTGCGGTTGTGTACAAGACATCGCAACTTAATCAGTAAGTCACTTATCTTATAGCCCACCCAA
The DNA here is from genome assembly GCA_963921195.1 of Pegoplata infirma. NCBI lineage: Eukaryota > Metazoa > Arthropoda > Insecta > Diptera > Anthomyiidae > Pegoplata > Pegoplata infirma. The sequence continues at coordinate 63,778,380 of OY992536.1, forward strand.
GCTCTTCCGAATAGGCTCCTAAGCCCACTAATTCTTGCAGTTTCTATCCATCTGTGTAAACATTT